>OX940806.1:10359972-10674666 GCA_954870605.1 Acer campestre | reverse complement strand
CATGACAAGAAAAGTATTTAGAGATAAAATAATGATAACACTCAAATGCGTTTTTTTTAAGGCTTGTGTTTATGAACTCACTAGGTAATCTCCACTATTAGAACAAGGCGCAAGAGCACTGAGTCCCCTCAATTTATGCAGAAAAGGATGGGACAAACCCACGAAAATACAAGTGAGACCCTAGAGTAACAACAAGCTACATCACAAGCCCATCAAGCACAAGAACTCTTGCCACAATCACACGCTCAAGGCAACACACCCAAGCTATTTAAAGCTCAAAAAGAATGGCCATGTGACAACTTTTGAAAAGTTTGACACTAAAATGACTCAAGACTCTTAAAAAGACGACTCAACTTGGCGTCTACACCCCCAAACCAAAACTCAACATTGCCCCCAATGTTGGAAACAAGAGAGTCCGGCTTAACGGCATGCACCTAACATGACACAAAATAAAAATAAAAAAACAAAAAAAAAAGCGAAAGACCATCTCAACATGGAGGATAAAATTTCAAAAAACTGGTAACTTTTGAAACCAGTTTTTTGAAATCGACCTATGTCCGCTCTTTAGAGAATTTTTTCAAAAATACCTAATAAAACTTTCTAAAATTTTTACACATGAAAATAGACATGCAAATGTAGACGTTTTATTTAGAAAACATTTTAAAATTCAAATTGGAAAAGTGTGTAAATGGACATCAAAGAAGGTTCACATGCAGATTTTCAAAACAGGGTATCGCCCATGACCTTTGGTCGAAGAAATATTCATAACTTTTGAACCCTCACCCAGAATTTTACTTTCTTTATACCGTTAGAACTGTATCGAAAAAATAAAAAATGCAATGCTAAAGAAATAATTTATTTCCTCACCAAGAAGTACAGTTTAAATAAAACATTTGGCCTCCGAAATTTCAAAACAGGGTACTTTCGTAAAGGTCAAAGAAAAACTTGAAAAACTAAAAAGAAAAATGACTCAAATAATGAATCCACACCCCCAAACCTAACTAAACATTGTCTTCAATTTTTATATGACATTGAGATGCATGGACAATGAATAAACGAAGCATGTAAGGCAAGAACTCAAACACTAACAACGTAAACTACCTAGGCACTAAACACAACACAACCAATTCACACACTTATTCTAAACAAAACTGTAAAAACAAAATAAAAACAAATATAAATTAAGAAAGAAATATACCTAGGTGGGTTGCCTCCCACCAAGCACACGATTTAACATCTAGGCAAGACGTGTTATGGCGCTCCGGCACTTCGAACTCCAAGATGTTGCTTTCTTTATGAAGATAAGGCTCTTGCCCTTTTTATGAGCACTATTGGCTTGCTCGTCCCTCCAAGACTTGCAAGTTATCTTTGTTTCCTCCCAAGAGATAAAGAAACCTTACTTTAATGCACAAGCTACATAATTCGCTTCCTCAAGAAGCAATAGAAAATCAACACACTCGCAAAGCATATTAGAAAGTTCCGGCAAATAAAATTCCACTCAATGCATGCAATTGCCAACAAGAGCTCAAAATACCATTTATTTAAGGGAAATGAACTTCAATAAAATAAAACTAATCCCACAATAGATTTTACCCCCAAACCTAATTCTTTCACAAGCACACTTTCACAAATATAAGGATAAGAGAATTATTAGCTTGGAAAAGGGAAAAATATATTGTGCAATTTTTCAAACAAAATGAAAAATGAAAATAAAATGCACAAAGAAGATTTTCAACACTATGCACATGTTCTAGGAATGTTATCCATTAAGGGAGGCTTTACCAAGTTTGGAAATTCACCACTTTTTACAACCCAAACAAGTGAAGATGGAATCACCTTCTTTTCCTTGCTTATGTTTCTTGCTTGGTCAAGTAGGTCTTTCCTCACCCAAATTTTCCTAATTCTGTGTGAACTTCTCCTACTCCTAGATTTCTCAACCCATACCTTCCTAACGTGCCTATAATTTTCCCTATGTTTAAAATTCTCTCATGTGCCATGCCTTTCATGTTCTTGGCCTAGTGGTCTAATGTGACCTATCTTATAGGGTTAGGAATGATACCTTGTTGGTGGGTCTTTGTTGGAGGTGGAGATGGAGGTGGAGGATTCTTACTCTTCCTCTTGGCTTTTTGACCTTGGCACTTGAATTTCCTTGACTTAAGTTAAGCCTCTCTTCTTTTGGTAGTTGAATCGCTTCCATCATCATTACATCAATCTCTTGCTTAGCCTTTGCAAATTCCACAAGGTGGTCAAGTTCTGTTTTCTTCATTATCCCCAAAGCCTTGTCCCTTGTTCCAATTTCGGCTTGCATTAGCCGTATTCTTTTCGCTAAGTCCTCCTTGATCTCTTCAAAATCTTTCAAAGGTATATTATCTTCAGCTTCAAGGCTCTTGATTTGCACTTCTAACTCCTTGTTCTTGTCAGAAACATCCTCTATCTTCTATTTGAGTATGCCTTTATCCACCTTGAGCGACTCAATTTCAAGTGTGACCTTCTTGTTTCCTTGTTCAAGCTTATCAACTTTCACCCTTTCCGAGGCTTCCTTGCCTTCAAATTCCTTCTTCATGAGTTGCAACTTCTTTTTAAATTCTTCTCTCATTTTTTCTTTCTCTCGGGAAGTTTCCTCTATTTTCTCTTGAAGTTAAGCCTTCCCTTTATTCAGCTCATCCATTTCAGACATCAAATCCCTATTAGCATTGATAACCTCGTTGCTCAACTCGATCACATCTTTCATCTCTTTTTCAATGGGTTTGAACATTGGTTGGCAAGATGAGGTAGGTTGTTCAAAGGCATTGGTCTCATCATAGCTCATTGAGAAGTCTTGGTGCGTCCTCCAATCCTGGTTGTAAGAGTTGTCGTATGGCTTGTAGTGCGGCTCTAGGTTATAGAAATCTCCATATGTGTCCGTAGGTTTCGAACTGTAAGATTTTAATGTTCGAGCATGGTGTCTGCAAAACTCTGGAAATTCATCTCTTAACGGGCAACTCTTTATCTGCCCAACTACATTACATAACTCGCAAACCATAGCCTCCTATTGTTCTCTCCCCGAAGCCTGTGCATGATTTGCATCACTCTCATAAGCATAAATGTGTCACCCATAAAAGTCCATCATTTCTAAAACAAAAGAAAACAAAACTACCAAAGCAATAAAAGAAACTAGAGAAACAAAAAAACAACTAAGAAACTAATAATATTAAAACTACTCTAATCACTACTACGCACACTGATCCACCACTGCTCTGTTCACCCTTGCCTCTTGTCTATTCCTTTGAGCTAATCTCTCAATCTCTGGATCAAAGTGCAAGAATCAAATATTTTAGCTCTTTGTATGCAAGTACATGCAAGAGCAAAGGTAGCTCTTTGTATGTAGGTACATGCAAGAGCAAAGGTACCTATGAAATAAAACACACAAACTAAATTAAAAGGTTCAAATTAGCAATAGACTAACTAGTATTGATATCAATCATCTGTTCCATCCCCGGCAGCGGTGCCAAAAATTGATTACTCCTAAAGTGACACTCACAATCATACGAGGCCGGAGAGTAGTACAAGGTTAAGTGAAGTTCATTCCCGATAAGGACCGAGTGATTGATTACCGAAATTGATTAGCCTAGGTGTTATTCAAACAAGAAATATGGGAAGGTTTTCATATTTGAATACTTCAAGCAAGTTAAATTAAACTAATAAAAAGGATTTATGCTATTGCGATAAAGAAATGACAAGTATTAAAATCAAGTGTACTAATGAAGGAAATGATGCTAAGACTTGACTACACCCCACCCTCTACTAAATTCCTCTCTAGACTCACTTGCAAACCCAAATTATGCTCATGCAATTCATAGACTCATGCATCCAATTGTTAACCTATAATCTCGGTCGAGTAGTATAGGTTATACCTAAATCATACCCCGAGCCTATCTCTCAATTACTCAGAATATATGTATGAGTTTAGTAAGAACATTGGCACACTAAGGAATCCTATACGCTAGCCTAAGTAGGTCTACTTTTCTAGACACGCATATAAGACATTTCGTCGAACACAATATGTGTGTGTCTCCGGTCAGTTCATAACACACAATCAAAGATAATTCAATAGGAGATCAACCTATTGAAAGCATTAATCACACTAAAACATCCATACAAACTACAATTGCACATATGGATAAAACAAAGGTCAATAAATATATATAGTCAAGAGTGAGGTTTCATCAAATCCTAGCACTAGAGAATTAGTTCATATTACACAAGTAATTAAGCCATACAATATAATTGATCAAATGAAAACATGGCTATATAAAGAAAATGAAAGAGAATAAAGTGTGGAGAAAACTATGTAGATCTTCTCTTCTTCCTTTGCTCTTCTTCTTCTCTAAGTTCCTTCAATTTCCTATCTCCCAAGAACAAGAAATGGTCATAGATTTATGTCAAGTGTTTGGTGGATTGTGTAGGATTTAGTATGGTGATGTAGGAAAATGACTTAGTGAATATTCTTAGGTAGGTAATTGGTTCTTTTAGTCTAAAAATATCAAATGTTATTTAGGGGAATGAATTAGGTCAAGGGAAACGAGGTAAATTCTTGAATTTAACCATTTTTTTGGGCAAAAACCAGAGAGGAAAGCGACCTTGGAGCGACCTTGGGTTGGGCTCGCCTTTAAGGCTGCATCTCTCTCGGGTGAAGTTTTTCAACTTCGCGCACCATTACGAAAACGGCCATAACTTCTTCTAGAGAACTCGGAATCGCCATCCGTAAAAAGTGTTGGAAAGTAAACTCATGGGGATTTCTAGAAATAGGTTATGTGAAATGTATTTCAATTGGAGGAGGGAGATATGGCCCCTGAAAGTAGAATGTTCTACACAAAGATTTCCAATTTCAACCCTTTAACCTCCGAAACTTTTCAGTTATGCTTAACACCTTAATTTTGGGCATATAACCTTCACAATGCTCACAAAACACATTATATACAAAAAAATGCTCGAAAACGAGCACAAAAGCTAGGAAATAGGGACCTCAATAGGTAAATAAATCGTCCAATCTGTCTCACCTGCTTTAGTGCAAGTGGGAGATTGTTGGGATTTATGCCTTAAAGGTTGTAATTTGTAAATGTTATAAATCCATTAATAAATGAAGTAGTTATTTCATTCAATAAATATGACTGATACGTTTATATCATATGTGCTAAACATCCAAGATTGCTAGATGTAATCTCAAAATAAGTATATTAATGTCATATACAGAGGAATTTGGTTTGAGACATGCAATCTAAAGAGTCTGTAGAAAGCAAATAAAGCTAGGTAATTTATTTATGGTTAATTTATAGCTGTTGTCCATTCCGTAATTTATAGCTGTTGTCTTAGACTACTCATATGGTGATATGAGAAAGGAGGCACCTTATATAATGTAATCATATAGGATTGGGCCACGATCTATATTAATCTGTCACCAAGATCCGTTAGTTGAAAAGATTCATATATATCGACAAATGATGGTTGTATATTGGTGATCAAAATACTGAGTGTCTTGCTGACTCCTTCAAGTTATATTGTATTTATTGACATACCATGGGTGAGATCGAAGTAGTATTTTTGATCGTGTTTCTTGACATACCATGGGTGAGATTGGCTTACTCTATTTAGCTCGGAAACTTTCTAGTTTCCTACTTCTGAACTGCCTCAATTAACTAACCTACTTGCAACTCAATTTTCCCCATTGATACTTCCATGTTTTTCATCCTTTGGTCTTATTGCTTCCATCTACTCATTGCTTTGTTGATAAGTTTGGGTACTATAAGCAAGAGATTGCACTGTTTCCTCTAGTGAAGGCTTCCTTTATTGATATGTCTAGTTTGTTTGATTGTTGTAGTCGTGGCTCCATTTATTGTTATTATGGTGGCTTCATTGATTGCTCCCTTCTCCTACTTGAAAACTCCCTTGTCCCACTTGCATATTGTCCGGAGAATTGTTGTTATTGTTTGACCAAGAGAAGTGTGGATAATTTCTCCACCCCGGATTATAAGTATTTGAGAAATGATTATTTCTCAATCTTTGGTTGAAATCATCCATTACTTGAACCTCTCCATTCTCTTATGGGTATGTCTCATGAGCCAAACACATTCCCATGTAGTGCGTATGTCTTCCACACACAATGCAAACAACGATCGCTTTTGGCCCAAGTGTTGTCATCAAGGTTTGCATTTGCTTGTTTACGGTTGCCATCAAAATTGACAATTCCGTGTTGGAGTTAACTTCATAGTGACCACCCCTAGCTTCTTTGGCACTTCTTTGTTGGGATGGCACTTCTTTGTTGGGAGTTCTGACCCAACGTCTCATAAATCTCATAGACTTCTTGGATTGTCTTCTATCTCATCGCACCCTCACAAGCATTATCCACAAGGATTGAGATCCCCTACCCATCTTATTTGTGCTCAACTTTCAATAGACACATGGCATACAAACAAAACAAGGGCTGAGATTAGTTTTCTTTATTTTTTTCTCTCTCTCTATTGATTGCTTAGTTTTCTTTATTTTTTTCTCTCTTTCTACAGATTAAGCAAAAAAAATGAAGAAAACTAAGCAATCAGTAGAAAGAGAGAGAAAAAAAATAAAGAAAACTAATCTCATCCCTTATTTTGCTTGTTTGCCACATGTTAATAGATTATTGAAAATTGAGCATAAATAAGATGGGTAGGGGATCTCAATCCTATCCATAATAGCTTATGTAAAAGAAGTCAAACAATCATAAAATTTTTGTAATTTACATGTGATGCGGGCATTGCATGGGTAACAATTTATATCTCTTCCAACCTTTATGAAAGGGTTCTCCATCTTCTTCAGAAAAGTTAACAATATTGCTCCGAATATCTTTTTATGATGGTTTGACAATCATGGGTAGAACTTACTTAATAATTTCTTGTATACATCATCCCAAGTAGTACGAGTTCTCTTAGGTAGTTCTATTAGCCACTGCTTGGCTTTATCCTTCATGCAATTAGGGAAGAATCTCATTTTGAGTTGATCTTCAGAGATTCTTGCAATCGGGAAGGTGTCCAATAGATTGTAGTACTCCTTCGTGAATTGCAGAGGATCTTAGCTAGGCAGCCCATGGAATGACGGCAACATATTGAAATGTATGCTATTAAGCTCATATATAGTTTCTTGACATTTCGTCAAGAAGAATGGCAATGGGCTAGTTTCCCACAACTGGTAGTGCATAATCCTTCATTACCCTTAGGTGTTCAAGGTGTTTAGAGTGGGTAGGTGATCCAGGTTAATGAGCTACATCTTTTGTTGGATTCAGCTCTATGTCTAGCTTAAGAAAAATGTCCAGATTCTCAAATGCTTTGGCCAATCTTCCAACCCTATTTATGTTATCGTTCATTGGAAACAGTACACCTTCAAGTGAGCGACGTCCATGACAAGAACACCAAATGCAATAAAAAAAATACAAATACTAAAAACTAACAAATAAATGACACTACTTAAGGAAATCGAAATTAAAACTAAAATTAAAGTGATTAAATCTAAGAATAAAGTTAGTGCACTAACTGCAAACTAGAATTAAGCAATAATTCTAGCACTGATCCTCGGTAGTGACACCAAAAACTTGGTATGAAAATTAAAGTTTATCTCGCAAGCATACGAATTGAAGATTCGTATAGCATTAACGCAAGTTTGTTCCACATGGATCGAGAGATTATCGGCTAAAACTAATACAAACTGAAATTAAACTACTTAAGTGATGAAAGTAAATCAAGTTTGTTTGAAATGTTTTGTAAATTGAAAAGCGAAAAGCAATTAAAAATTAACTAAAGCTTGCAAGTGAAATTCAAGTAACAAGAAGATGTAGAGATATGGTAAAAAGGTACTAGGGAATTGATGAAACCACTCTAAGAGTACTCATTGTTTTCAAAGAGTCTTATTAAGCACTTCAATCCAATTTTAAGACTTTTTCGTTAATTTAAATAAGATTTAACAACTAGGAATTCCAATTATTATTCACATATGGACATACAATGAGCAATAGTCAAAATACTTTTTAACACAAGAACTCAAAGTCAATCTAATCTAGCATAAACATACATACATCAACTTTTTTCATTCACTAGAGCTTGCAATCAAGATCTGTACATAAATATTCATTCATACATAGATCCATGTAATCTAATCTACAAATCCATCTCAAGTTATGATCACAAAATAACATGAATGAGAAGAAAAGAGCAACAAATATAATGAATGAAACTAAATATGGATTGATTTTAGAAAATATAGACTAAACATAGTGTAGTTGTAAGAACCTCTATTTTGTGATTGGCTTATTTCATGACATACCACATTGGGGATGATTGTGTTATGGGTAGCTTAGGTCATCTTGATGATTATCAAGGCAAGCTTCCAAGCATCCCGGTGACTTCAAGATCAAGAGTTTCAAAAGGTATATCACTTGACTTGATTCTTGAAGAGATTAGGTGCACACACACACTTGCATGCATCTTTATCTATCTTGCATTTGTTACCATGCATATGTGTTTCATTGATTTGTGCATCTATGTCTTTTAGCACACACTCACTTTCATTGCATTTATATGATTGCATTTGTGGTTCTTGTAATTGTGTGCTTATATGCTTTATCATCACACTTATGCATTTTCATATATTTCATATCTTTTGTGTGTCACATGCTTGGTGATTTTCATGATGTTATCCTTTCCCATGCATGTTATTTAATCACAACCACACTTGCACTTCATGTTAGTCTTAAGTGCGGTGTAATTCGTTTCCGTTTGTGTGATCGGAAACGTCCGCACTTGCACGATGGTATGCATGTCTTAGCGCAATGGTTGACCACTTGAGAAGGACTCATTCTTCTCTTGGATAAGTGTTATATTTGGTTTGGTTGATTGGAGTAAAGTGTCTAGGTTCAAAATATTGGATTTCAATGATTTAAATGTTTTTCAAAACTGACCTTTGTATGGTCTTGTGACCATAACTTTTTACACATAGTTTTAAATTAAGTTTTGTAAAATTTTGGACAAACTAGACACTCATACCTTTCCAACGATATATTATTCGTAATATTTCATGACCGTTTGGATTGGTTTTGAAATCTTCAAAGTGACCACCAAAACAGGGCAACTCTGTTATTGTCCGTTTCTGACCTTTGGTCACTCCATTGACCATAACTTTTTCTAAAGATATTGGAATGTCATTCCATAAATTGGAGTAGAAATTAGACTTCCATACATTTCCAACGATATATTATACGAAAGGTTTCGATTTCGTTTGGTCATGTTTCAGAGCACTTGAATCTCGAGCTGTTGCGCTGTCGCGCCTATGCACTGGTGTGGCTCTACTCTACCAGAGCTACTTGACCAGCGCTTTTGGTCCAGAGATGTGGCGCTGGTGTGGCTGCGCCTGATGACCAGCGCAAAGCTCCGACCTTGTTTCGTAATTTGGTCTTATCTCACTCATTTGGAGTCCGATTTGACTCATTTTTGGAGCAAAATTCTTGTAATTGATAGGGCTATCATCTCTAGACTATATATATATATATATATATCTTTTTATCTCATTTGTATTCAAGGGAACAAAAGATACACAACCCTAGAGAGAGATTAAGAGTTTCCTAGAGAGAGAAAGCTTCAAGCTTGCTTCTTTAACTCTCCAAACCCAAAACCCATGTGCATCTAACATGTTTCATGCATCAATCTTCCATGGGTCTTCTTCATTTATGACTTGGTAAGTAGAACAAACACCACATCTTCATTTATTGTTCTATCTTAGTCAAGACATGTTTTTGATTGCTTAGTTTAGCAAATCTTCACTCTTATTGCATATTTAGTGAAGTTATGACATGATTGGGTTTTGTTTGTGATAGCTTACATGATTAGGATGATTTTCCCTAAATAGCTAACCCTAGAACATTGTTGTAAAATTGGTTGATGATTAGGTTGATAGATTAATGTTTATTTATCTAGTCAAGCTTAATTGAATGTTCTTGTGGATTTAATTGACAATTATGTTGTTAGAAATTCTCTACAACTAATTGAGTTCACATGTTTGGACATGTTGACATTATTTGATAGCTAGGATTGTTTTGTGATTGATAACATCTAGCTAAGTCTTTATGTTTTGTATTTAGACATTGTTGATTAGGACTCCTTGATTGCATTTGTTAATTGCATGTTTTTAGTCCTTGCCATGATTATTGATAACTTGTGTTGACTTGGCTTTGTTTGTTGACAATTAGGTTGTTAGACATCTCTACAACTAATTGAGACCTCATGTATGTGCATGTAGGTTTTGTTGATAACTAGGATGTTGATTTGCATTATAACATCTAGTTAAGCATATAGTGTTTAGTCTAGCACTCATTGCATTTGTGCATCATTGCCATACTCACATAGACTTTTAATTCTCTTCATGAGTCAAAGTCTTGTAGCTTTTAGGTGAAGTTGCACAAGCAAGGAAGTCTTGTGGCTACCAGTGGGTAGTGCTCAAGCAATTGGTCGAGTGCTACAGTAAAAAGGCCCGCTGGGTAGATTAGGAGTTGCTGACGCCAAGAGTAGTGTATCAAGGGATATCACTAGGGATTGAACCAAGAGTGGCGAGTGGTAGTGTCCATAGCCTGAGGTTATCTAGGGTGAGAGTCCGAGAATCACTTGAGAGTGTAAATTCCTTTTCATATAGTGGATTTCATTGACCGTGTGTGGCGCACATAACAGCCTGTGGTTTTTTCCTCGTGTGGGTTTCCACGTAAAAATCAAGTGTTCTTTAATTTCCGCAACTTATACTTGATTTTATTGTTTGTTAAATTGGGTTTATTTTTTAATATTGACTAATCCGAAAAATTGGTAACTAACCGGATTAACAACCCATTCACCCCCCCTCTAGGTTGTTTAGACACACGTATATAAATATTTTCAGTAGTAAAATAGGGTTATATCAATTCCCTAGTAAAAGATTTAGTTACACATCAATAGAGAAAAGAAAAACATAGAAAAGTTTTAGAGAAATCCCATAGTGTTCATCAAAGGCCTTCTAATTGCTCCCTGAATGATTGAGATCCACTTAGACATGTTGAATCTCCTTATTCTATCTTCAAGAATCTCCGAGATATGAGTGGACTGAGGTAAGGATGTAAAAATGGAATATGGTGATGAACGAAGGTAAAAATGCTTTGTGTGTGTGTGTGTGTGTGTGTGTGTGTGTGTGTGTGTGTGTGTGTCTGGAAGGTGATCAAAGCGATCAGAAGAATAAGATGTATTTATAGATGGTTCAAAATTAGGGATTGATCTCGTCATTTGATGGCATAGGCAGACTTGCAGTCAAGACATGCGGCCATGGACCGCAACAGGGCAACCCACTGAAGTTTATGGAATTAAGATGCGGTCAAAAATGCGATCTCTAATCACAGAATTGGTGGTAGAAGAATTCTCTATAGAGAAAGATGCGGTTCAAATTACGGGTTGTAACCACAACTAGCTAATCCATAAAGCTCTCTAGAATTGAGATGCGAGCGAGAGATGCGGTCCATAACCACGGAATACGCCTGCAAAATCTTCAAACTTTGCACCAATCCTCTTTTTGCCCTCAATTCTTCTTTTTAAAGCAATCAAGCACCATTTCTTCAAGAATTCACCTACACAACTTATTTGAACTATTAAATACCTGTTTTACTCTAGCATTAATAAAAAAAAGTATAGGAAATGGGGATAAAATCATATATAGAAACGGTGCGATCAATCCTATCGGCAGCGGTGCCGCTATGACGACAGCCTTAAAGCCTAGAAAGAAAAGCAACTAGGGTTCTCTTTTTTCTTAATATATATATATATTCAAAACAACTTAATTTGGTCAATAACTCAATTTCTAAAATTATAAAATAAAACTGACGTTTTGTTCTCGAGAGCAACTTTGCTCACCCCCACCCCCCCAATAACTAGAGATAACCATTACCCCCCACCTCAAGTGTTGACACGTGTCTCAAACTTTGAGTTAACTTTGGGTTAACTTTGGACTTTGGGTTAAGTTTAAGACACGTGTCAACACTTGAGGTGGGGGGTAATGGTTCCCTCTAGTTAAGGAGGGTGAGCAAAGTTGTACTCTTTATTCTCACATATTTGTTGTGTTGTGCATTGGGCAATAATTTCTATAGTTTGACCGAAAATAATTATTGTCAAGTAGCCATTAGTAGTTTTGGAAATGAAGTTTATTGAAATTTAAAACGATATTTTCTGATATTAATTTGGAGTATGGGGGGCCAACGTTCCTATCTTTTAAAATAGAGCAATTTACTTTTTCTTGTTTCAAAACAATTCAAAACATGTTATAATATATGTGGCTTTTACCACTTATGTAATTAGTGGTGTCAAAACAGGTCGGCCCAACCCATTGTAGATTTTACCACTTATGTAATTAGTGGTGTCAAAACAGGCCGGCCCGACCCATTAAGCCAACGGCCCATTAGGCTTGTTGGCCTAATGGGCTGTGCCAGGCACAACCTGTTAGGGAGACAGGCCGTGCCGGGCCTGCCTGTTTGGGGGGAGGGTGGGCCCGGCCTGGACACGTGGCCTGTGCCGAGGCATGCCAGGCGGGGCTTATGGCGGGTCGGCCCGTTAAGGCTTTAATGAGTTTTGAATTTTTTTATAAAAAAAAAAAAAATTGAAATTTTGAATTCTAGCGGGCCCTAACAGGTTAGCCCACGTGTGGGCCGGCCTATTAGGACCTATCATAATTCAAAATTTCAAAAAAAAAAAAAATTAGGCCCCCAAGCCTGGCGGCCTACAGGCCATACCACCTGGGCACAACACGGCACGCCGACTTAATAGGCTTAGGCCTGACCTGTTAAGCTGGCGTGTTGGGCCAGCCCGAGCTCGTGACCGAAACAGGCCAGGCCTGGTGGCCTACCAAGGCCTAGCTCATTTTGCCACCTCTATGTGTAATACACACAAATATCTTCCCTTAATCCCACCGTCTCCCTCTCTCTCTCTTGATCACCCACTTGTGCACCCACCTTTGCCTATATATATATATGTTTGTCTCATTTGTAAATGTAGTTAGTGAAATTTCTCAAATTCAATACAAGTAATGCTCTCTCTCTCTCTCTCTCTCTCTCTTATTTCATTTATTAACTGTTAATCTAATCTCTCTCTCACCTTTTATTTCATAGGTTCTTCATGTTCTTCATCTATTCTTCTTTCATTTTACAACAAAATAGAATATATAGTAAGTATTTAAACTCACATTTTTAAAAATTCGTACATCAAAAAATAAGAATCAAAATTTATATCAAAACATATTCTTGAACTGCGAATACAAATCCCATATAAAATCAACTGTGATGGCATGACACATTATTGAGTGGCATGAATGTGACGACATACATTAATGATTTAACATTAATACGAAATTTTTCTGGTAGTTGTTGTAATAAATTTTTCTGGTAGTCCTCCAACTGACAATGGTGAACTATTTGTGGGACACTTTTTTATATTGGACCAGGGACTGGGTTCTATAGCTGTGATAAAAATGGTGATAATTAACTCAAAAAGAATAAGATCTTGATGCTGCTAACAACATGAAAAGTACTGCTAGCTGCAAAGCTACCAAAGTAAAAATTTGGGTGGTTGAATGCAATAAACAATTTTATTTTCATTTTTAATTTACAAATTTGTTAATTAAAACACCATGAAATTAGCGGTTTTAACCAATTTTAAGGGATTTTTATTAGTAGTATTTTTGTTGTTGATGAATTTCGAGTATATTCCTATTTCCTAACAAGCTAGTATACTAGTTAATTAATTAAGCAGTTAACTTTTCCATCATAATTTATTTGTTTTTAGCTTAACTTTATCATAGAAGAGGTCAAAATTTTCGGTTCTTAATTAATTTTTCAAAATAAGGATACTATATATCTTATTTTAGTCAGACTAAAACAACCTAAATTTGTGATTTAAAATTTTAGTTTTAATATCTCAACAACATATGTGCTCTTAATCCCAGTGTTATAAATATATTCAGATCTTAATCATTGGATTAAGAGCGCATGAATGGTTGAGATGTTGAAGTCGTGTTTTATCATGTCCCCTTATAACATATTAAGGGAACAGGTTGGCTTCCGTTTAAAAAAATAGAGAGTTAAAGGGAGAGAGAAGAGGTAGTTCAGTTTCATCATACCCTCATTTAACTCTCACATTAAAAATGCTCTACGATGGGCTCCAAGCAAACATTCATTTCATAGAGAAACATAAGTAGAATTAATTAAATAAACAAATCAATAAAAGCCTTCAAGATCTCTGAACTTTGCATAAAATCTTTTGAACTCATCAAAACCTTACCATTATTAATTAATTAAGTTATAATTTAGAGAGAAGAAATATCTGCAGCCACGAGCCATATAATTTAGGATTGTATGGATCACAAGTCTTTTCATTTTCGTTAATATGTTTTTATTTTTCATTTTCTATTAAGGTTCGTGTACTTCATTGTTTTGTTGTTGGGTTTGTATACCTTTGGTATTTTTTTTTCCTTATATATATATATGGATACTGTTTATGAGTTTTTTTTTATATATATATATATAAAACCGTTTGTGACGTTTTCTCCTCTTTGGTCGGTCCAATTTTTATAAAAAAAATAAATAATATATATATATATCCAACCATTTCTAAGGTTGACAAAACGAATTCCAAGGAAGTTTCCAAAGTCCCTTTTTTAAGATCTTACCTTGAGATCATCGACTTTTGTTTTCTTGATAGGTGACACTCAAACAACAATTAATTAATATATTAATTAAAAAATAATAATATAAAGAGACACATTTTGTAATTTCAATAACTTAGCAATGAGTAGTATTAAATTATGCTATAATCCTTAAAGCATCTTCAACAGCCTCCCTTGAAAACATCCCTTAGCTTAATTAAGAGAGTATGTGCATTTTTGCAGCTCCAACTGCTCCATAAATGACTCCCTTAATTGTGTTCTAGTGGAGTTCATTCCCTTAATTAAAGAGTGTTTTCTTACCCTCTTAAATTGGGCTCCACCTATTTAAGATTATTTTATTTTCTTAAAAAACTCCATATATTTAAAACTCATAATTGACGAACAATATCTAATATTTAAATGCAATATCTAACATTTAAATAATAATAATAATAAATTATTAAAGGGGCCATTTAATGGAGTATTGTTGGAGCACATACTCCCTTAATGGTCTCTTACAATAACATATACCCTTAAATAAGAGAGTCTCCTATCTGCATGACCAACGTTGCATCTATGGTAAACTAGAGAGTATTGCAAGAAAAAAATATATAAATAAATAAACAAGGGAGTCTCTAAGAGAGACTGTTGGAGATGTTCTTATGGCACATGTTCAAACTATAAAAATTACTATAAAAAGAAACGAGACAAATGTATTTAGTGTCTTGCTTCAATAAATACATTGATTAAATACATTGTCTTGTTTTCTTAATAGTAATTTTTATGGTTTTAATATGTGTCTAATGTTTTTATTTCATTAATTAATTCATTAACATATATGATACATGTCAAATATATATTAAACAAGGCACGTGGATTCTTAAATTATTTATAAATAATAATAAAAAACTGATCAGATGAGATACAATTTGATTATATATATACAGATTTTCTATTATCAATTCATCCTGATAATAAATATATCAGGACAAAGAATGTGGACCACTATATTTACATGCTTTGACTCAAAGTGTATGCATTTGTCAAAACTTCTCCATAATCTGTGATTCACATTCTTCATCCTGATATATTTATTATCATGACGAAATTACAATAGAAAGACAGTGTATATATATATATATATATGTGTGTGTGTGTGTGTGTTTGTGTGTGGTGGTAGGGGGTGGGGGGGTTGGGTTTCGATTCTTGTTGAACCTAATTCAAACAAATCCAGATATATAAATCATTCAAATAAATTTGATATATATTTGTAATTTGATAAGTAATACAATTTTTTATTTTATTTTTGGGTGCTAAAATTGGAATGACCTAAAGAGAAAAAACATCACAAGCGATTATATGCAGACAAACGCCTAGGTAGTATCCATCTATATAAATGAGAAAACAAATTAATAAAGAGTAACAAAGACCGAAAAAGCACAAAAACCAAGGGAAACAGCCCCAACCAAAATAGTGACACCTATGCCACAACAAATAGAATCTGAAAACATCAAGAAAACCGAAACGACTCCCGACTCATGTAGTCATTGCAAATAGACAAAAAGCAGAAAGATGGGGTGGAGACCACCAAGCATTAACCTCCAGCCCAAAGCTTCCTTAGAAAGAGCGTTTGCAACCTGATTCCCCTCCCTAAAAATATGAGACACTGAAACTCCATTTGCGAAATTTGATAGATACACCACTGCCAAACCTACCGAACCCACCAAAGAACCTGCTTAGAGCGAGAAGAAAGTAGTTGAACCACATAAGAGGAGTCAGTCTCAAGCAATATTTGACGCCACCCGTACTTCCAAGCGTAATTAATGGTCATCGACACCGCAAGAAGCTTAGCATCAAATGCAAACATTTGACCAAGATTATGGTGTAGCGGAAGCTCTACGAGAAAAACCTGCAAGAAACAATTAGAAATAACCTACTATTATTCTGTTGATCCGCACACGGATACCAGAATAAAAAGCTTCAAATACGACAATCTTCACGTACGAAGGGTGTGTAATTGGATAATTGAGAATCAATTCTTTGAAATTTTTATTAAATCAAAAACTGAAAAACAAGAGCAGCTTATAGGTCTATTTAAAGGAAACAAACCCTAACCCTAATCTGAAGCATTGATGAGCAAGGAACGGCATAAAACCCTAATTAACGAAAATTATCAAAAATGACAAATTTGAGTTAAATGCGGAAACAAATAAAGCTAACAATCCTAGGCAAGCCAGAATTGACCGATTCGGACTTGGGAAACAAAAGTTATTGTGAAAATGAAACTTTCCTAAAACGGCAAAAACGGCAAAAACGGCTTTTTCGGGGCCTAAATGGTGGAATTTGGCCAAAAAGGACATGCTTCAACAACGAGGTTGTGGATTATCTCCTCGCTCGCCAAAACGCTTCAACTGTCAAAGTTTCACATCATTCCAATTCCATCGCCGGAGCCTAGTAGGACTCATTTGCCCTTCTTGCGATCCCATCCCTCAATGTAGTTCAATGCCATGTCTGCCACTACATCAGACTGACAGCAAAACAACCATTCACAAAAGCTCTACAATTACGGAAGATGTCCCCACAGCCCCCAACGCCTGGAGAACTCAAGGCGGCACCATCCGTATTAACTTTGATCCAACCAGGAACCGAAGACAACCAAACCACACTCTTGATAACCAGAGCGGTAGACGGGTGACCACGAAGACCGAAGCGCCAAAGAATCAAAAGATCATTGATGAGCGTCGTTTGTGTACTCAACAAAATGATATTTAAAATGTGATCATTTTGAAAACCTTTTTTAACCACTTAAAAAACCACTTAGATAGAAAATTAGTAAAATGGCAAGTAGGATTCGTTCCACAGGGAATTAAGGTGATTAGTTGAATAAATTAACTAATCTATATGCAATAAAATAAATCATAAAAATATGGATGAGTTAATTGGTTGTCAAGTCATCAAACATACATGAAAAATAAACCTAATAAACTAATAAAAGAATACTTAACAAATCTAGATAAGATAAATGGAATTAACAACTAAGAGAATAGCTAGGGAATTAATGGGATCACAAATGAATTACGGGAAATGCTTATCAAGCTACTTTAGTGAACGGATCTCATAAATGTTAACCAATTGATTTCTAAAATGTGTTTAGGCCATTATTATGAACCTTAAACAACTTCTCACCACAATGCCTAACCGCTTAAGGAGAGGGGGTCATGGTGGGATCGATTAGTTACAATTAACGGCTTAGATTATCGCGGTTGATATACCCTCCGACAATCTATCATATTCACTATGTTCTCAATCCATCAAGGTTGTCAATCCAATCAAGATTATATAACAAATTATCCTAAACAAGATTATAATCAACTAGTGGGTATACATGTCAATTATATAATGCAAAGAATATAATTATAAAATGAATAGAACACAAATAGAGATTAAAATATAAAAGCTTAAGCAAATCCCAATCCAAATATTCTCACATCAAAACCCTAGAAAGGGGATTTAATTACACATATTACAATCAAAGGGAAGGCAAGTAAAAGATTAGGAAATCACCCATGGGTCTCCTTTTGTAAGCTTGATCCTTTCCTTGCCTTTGATGCTCCTTGTGTAAAGAATGGATGATGAGGAGGTGTCTAGATAGGTGGAGTCAAATGGGAAGTGACTAAGGAGATTTGTGGAGAAGATGGGAAGAAAAGGAATGATTAGGTGAGGTAATCTAGATGTTAAGTTTTAGGTAGAAGAGAAAAAGGAGAGAAAAGGAATGGTGGAGAAAGGAAGTTTCTTGGTGGTCAAGAGTTGTCAAGAGTTAGCATAAAATGGTGTATTTATATGTTAGAAAAGCTAGGGTATGAAATGGGCATGAAAGGACAAGAATACCCCTAAAAAATGGCATGAAAAACGTCTATTTTGCTGCTTCTAGAAAGTGAAGGTCGCCATGGCGCGCCATAAGGTCACCATGAAAAACGTCTATTTTGCTGCTTCTAGAAAGTGGAGGTCGCCATGGCGCGCCATAGGGTCGCCATGAAAAACGTCTATTTTGCTGCTTCTAGAAAGTGGAGGTCGCCATGGCGCGCCATAGGGTCGCCATGAAAAACGTCTATTTTGCTGCTTCTAGAAAGTGGAGGTCGCCATGGCACGCCATAGGGTCGCCATGGCGACAGGAAGTGCACAGCAGCTACGAAAATGGGCATAACTTTCTATAGAAAACCCAGAATCGTAATCCATAAAAACCGTTGGAAAGTAGACTTCCGGGGCTTTCCGAATATATGTAATCCGAAATATGGTTCGATCTGAAGAGAGAGATATGGCTATTTGAATCTAAAATGTGTTTGGGCCATTATTATGAACCCTAAACAACTTCCCACCACAATGCCTAACCGATTAAGGAAAGGGGGTCACGGCGGGATCGATTTGTTACAATTAACGGCTTAGATTATCGTGGTTGATATACCCTCCGACAATCTATCCTATTCACTAAGTTCTCAATCCATCAAGGTTGTCAATCCAATCAAGATTATATAAAAAATTATCCTAAGCAAGATTATAATCAACTAGTGGGTATACATGTCAATTATATAATGCAAAGAATCTAATTATAAAATGAATAGAACACAAATAGAAATTAAAATATATTAAAGCTTAAGCAAATCCCAATCCAAATATTCTCACATCAAAACCCTAGAAAGGGGATTTAATTACACATATTACAATCAAAGGGAAGGCAAGTAAAAGATTAGGAAATCACCCATGGGCTTTTGTAAGCTTGATCATTTCCTTGCCTTTGATGCTCCTTGTGTAAAGAGTGGATAATGTGGATGTGTCTAGATAGGTGGAGTCAAATGGGAAGTGACTAAGGAGATTGGTGGAGAAGATGGGAAGAAAAGGAATGATTAGGGAAAGTAATCTAGATATTAAGTTTAGGTAGGAGAGAAAATGGAGAGAAAAGGAATGGTGGAGAAAGGAGGTTTCTTGGTGGTCAAGAGTTGTCAAGAGTTAGCATAAAATAGTGTATTTATATGTTAGAAAAGATAGGGTATGAAATGGGCATGAAAGGACAAGAATAACCCTAAAAAATGGCATGAAAAACGTCCATTTTGCTGCTTCTAGAAAGTGGAAGTCGTCATGGCGCGCCATAAGGTCGCCATGGCGACAAGGAGTGCATAGCAGCTACGAAAATGGGCATAACTTTCTATAGAAAACTCAGAATCGCAATCTGTAAAAACCGTTGGAAAGTAGACTTCCGAGGATTTCTGAATATATGTAATCCGAAATGTGGTTCGAACTAAAGAGAGAGATATGCCTATTTGAAGATGAATGATCTGCACACACTTTTTACAATTTCAGCCTCTTTTGCCACCAATATTACTCCAATGCCTCTGAACTTTATAAGTACCTGAAAACACTTAATTCACACCATTAAATCATGGGAAATTGCCTGAGAATCAAGCAAAAAGAGAAGGAAGTGAGGGCCAAAATCATACCAATTTTGGTTCGATCAATCATCCACACAATTACGCATATAACCAATCTCCAAACTGTTAGCATCAAAAACCGTACACCAAACCAAAGACAAAGTAGATTTGAAATCCACTACCTTACCCTCAAAGATCCACTGGTGATGGACGAAGCACACACTCCAAACAACTGCATAGAAAGCCGCCTTTCATAAAACCCACACCTGATCACTAAATACATACTTATTTTAGTCCTTTTTACTATTAGCTTATTCTTAAAATATATATATATATATATAAATGAAACATTTAATAGAAAAAAGCAAAATATTAATAATAAGGGTTTTGTAAAGTTACGAACACAACAAGTATAATTTTGACAGTTCCATCCTATATTAGAAATCATTAAATTTTATTTTATATGTGAAGTGTTAGTTTTGGCTTGTATTCTCAAATGAACTAATGTGAACCAAACAAAGACTCAACTGATGTGGAGCTTCCTGGAGACGTGGGATACGTTTGGAAGTTTGAATGGTGGTGTTTTAGGGAGATTGAAAAAGACATGAAGAACAAAGCGACGGACAGCTCAAACCGCTGCCGCGCAGCTGCCACTTTGGCAGCGGTCCGGCAATTGTCCGCAGCGGTTTGGCAAGGTTTGGCGCGTGGATCACGGTCTTCTGAGTGGTCAAGTTCAACACGGTTTAGGAAGCAGATGTACAACCGTGACCCGAATCGTAGTCAATCATAAGCATACATGAAACAGGAAATCTTCAGCGGAAAAGGAAGTAATTTGTTTCTGGAAGTTCTTGTGCTTAAAGGAAAAGGATTTACTCCCTAAAAGAAGACTTGTCATAAAAGGAAATAGTATTTATGTGGAACAAGTAAGTCTTGTATGTTTAGGAATAGGATTTCCTTTTATCTTAAACTCTCTGTAACTAGTATAAATAGTCATAATATTTATGTTATTAGTTTTAAGGCTGTGGAGCAAAAAGAACACCATGTAACATTAGAGAGAATGTGAGTGAGATCCGGGGAGACCCATGGGAATATCCGAGGAGGGATCCAAGGGAATATCGGTGGATCTAGTTAGAGATCCGTGGGTGATATTTAGGGGAGACCTAGGGGATATTGTGGGGTTCTTGGTGAGGATCTTGTGAGTGGAGTTTGTGTTAGGTGTGAGAGAGAATCCTAAAGTATATGGTTGTAATAATTTATCATATAGTGGAACTTTCTCTGTCGTCCTGACGGCCCGTGGTTTTTTACCCGTTTTAGGTTTTCCACGTATATCTTGTGTTGTGATTGTTTTATTCTCTCTCATCTATTTTTCTGCTTATTGACATTATTATTTGCTATGAGTTATGGGCATATATTAGGCACGGCGATTCCACGTTCATCGGGTTTATTATAGAGGATTATCCCCAACAATTAGTATCAGAGCCATATGGTTTGGCGATGGCAATTACAAGTCTTTACGGGAGATCGTATGGAGGACTTGGTGGCATTGGGATAATGATGATCATGGTTGTCTAGTATGGTTTAGTAAAGGAGATGCGTCTTGAAGGCGGTTTCGAACTCGTTAGGGTTTGATGAAAGGAAGAATTTGATGGAGGAGAAGTTTGGCTTGTGGTGACAGGTACAAGTCATGGAGATTCAATCTAGGTTACACAAGGAGCTGATTGACTATAAAAAAAAAAACTCCTGACTATTAAAAAAAAAAAAAATTTCTCTCTGTGGTATGGTGTGGGGCTTATCCAGCAGAGCACTCCCAGTTTCTAGTAGCAATCTTTCACCAGGTATGTGATGCAAGGACAGAAGGTCTTTCACAGGGTTGGGTGATGTAAGGACATGTTTATCCTTTTGACAGTTTTCCCCATTGGCCATGGAAGAGGATATGTTGCTGCTAGTGGTCCATAATTGTGCACAAGGCATTGGTCAGAAAGTGATGCAAGGTGTATGGTGGACAAAGATGTCAATGGCTGACGAACTCCCTAGAAATCTGACTTGAGGAGTTGCACCACAATTTCAGTAGGTTATTTCGACATGGTGCCGGAACAACAAACACAAAATGTGTTGAAGGAAAATCTTAGGATGGTTCGTTCCTAAGTGGTTATACCTTGTGGTGGGATATGGTGATTCTCGGTGATGAGAATTGTGGCTGTGGACAAGTTTTGAGAATTCTAGCCAAAGGGGAGAATTGTTAGTTTTGGCTTGTATTCTCAAATGAACTAATGTGAACCAAGAAAAGACTCAACTGATGTGGAGCTTCTTGGAGACGTGGGATACGTTTGGAAGTTTGAATGGTGGTGTTTTAGGGAGATTGAAAAAGACATGAAGAACAAAGCGACGGACAGCTCAAACCGCTGCCGCGCAGCTGCCACATTGGCAGCGGTAGTGGCAGCGGTCCGGCAGCTGTTCGCAGCGGTTTACTACCACCTAGGCAGCGGTAGTGGCAGCGGTCCGGCAGCTGTCCGCAGCGGTTTGGCAAGGTTTGGCGCGTGGATCACGGTCTTCTGAGTGGTCAAGTTCAACAAGGTTTAGGAAGCGGGTGTACAACCGTGACCCGAATCGTAGTCAATCATAAGCATACGTGAAACGGGAAATCTTCAGCGGAAAAGGAAGTAGTTTGTTTATGGAAGTTCTTGTGCTTGAAGGAAAAGGATTTACTCCCTACAAGAAGACTTGTCATAAAAGGAAATAGTATTTATGTGGAACAAGTAAGTCTTGTAAGTTTAGGAATATGATTTCCTTTTATCTTAAACTCCCTGTAACTAGTATAAATAGTCCTAATATTTATGTTATTAGTTTTAAGGTTGTGGAGCAAAAAGAACACCATGTAACATCAGAGAGAGTGTAAGTGAGATCCGGGGAGACCCATGGGAATATCCGAGGAGGGATCCAAGGGAATATCGGTGGATCTAGTTAGAGATCCGTGGGTGATATTTATAGGAGACCTAGGAGATATTGTGGGGTTCTTGGTGAGGATTTTGTGAGTGGAGTTTGGGTTAGGTGTGAGAGAGAATCTTGGAGTATATGGTTGTAATAATTTATCATATAGTGGAACTTTCTCTGTCGTCCTGACGGCCCATGGTTTTTTACCCGTTTTGGGTTTTCCACGTATATCTTGTGTTGTGATTGTTTTATTCTCTCTCATCTATTTTTCTGCTTATTGACGTTATTATTTGCTATGAGTTATGGGCATATATTAGGCACGGTGATTCCGCGTTCATCGGGTTTATTATAGAGGATTATCCCCAACATGAAGGTGTTATGATGACTACCAACTCTTTCAAGGAAGACATTAACCGCTATATTAGGCTTCACCCTAATATAATAACTCGAGTGAGAAGAAGAAAATGAAAAAGGGTATGGGTAGGATTTCAAGAGCCAATTATAAAATTTGGTGAGAACCCAAATGACCAAAAAAGCATTTCTACGTCACAAAAACTTGTAATAGTAATTAATATTTACAAATTAAAATGTACTATATTAAAATAAGTGAGCTATTAATAAAAAAATTTGTATAATATTAATGGTAGGGTAAGGGGTACACAAAGTCCGAAGAGAGTTGAGAAAGCGTGTTTGGGGTGGCCAGGCAGAGGCAGTAGGACAGGCATCCTCATTGAGAAACATGGATTGCATTTAAGTCAAGAAAACCAGATTTCGACTTCACCTTCACCTTCTAGGAATAATCAATCATAATATATAAACCATTTAATGTCTACACTCTCCCCACCACCATCTCCAATGCCACATGCATCTACACCTTCTCATCATCAACTTCATCAATTGGATACATACATACATTTTAATTAACAAACTTAATATAAAATAGAGTAGCTTCCCAGTATGAAATATTTTTTACGAAATTGTCGATTGTTATCGAATTTATTGAATTACCATCAGTTGCAATCCAATAACTATAGTTCCGTATGGAAAGTCCTGCATTTAAAAGTTTTTGTATAAAATATCGAATGCCATATTTTTAAAAATTTGGATTGAAATATCGTTCATATTGATACCCTAAAAGAAAAAAAGGATACTGTGCTTACAACACGTGACAAAAAATGATTTTTATTAGTCTTACATTTTGACCATGGTTTTACATTTTATTACAATAATGTACAAATGGCACTACAACAAATACGACTTTTTATAGCATTGCACTATAGCATTCTTTTTAAAAATGCTATCAAATGTACCTATATTATTGCATATTATAATAAAATGCTATAAAAAGATGTTAACAGATAACACTTTAGTTTAAATAGCATTTCGATTTTAATAATATAGTAGTTTTAATGCTATTAAACCATATAGCTCAAATGTTAATAATTTTCTTTAAAATAATAATTTAATAGCATTTTAAATATGCTATGATATGTTATGAAATCATATAAGATATTATAATTTATTTTTTAAAATTTCAACCTATTATTATTATTATTGTGCTTTAAATTTTTATTAACAAAAATACAATTTAACGTACTTCAAATATAAAATATCAATTTTTTTTTATAAAAAAAAGTTAAGTAATTTACACTAATCATATAGCATTTAAGAGTGCTATAATACATGTTAAAAATGCCTCTAAAGATAAAGAGGGAAAATGAATTATTGTCCCTCTATTTTTTTTTCAAAGATAAAGAGGGAAAATAAATTTATTTCCTTTTTCAAAATTTGAAACCCTAACTTTTACTTTATATTCTCTTCACCTGTTATTAGAGTTGTTTTACTGCCACCAAACCACCCACTCAAAATCCCTACTTTTATCACAAAGCTCTTAAGCATCAATACATGTCTTCATCTTCTATTTTCATTAAAATCTTCATATTTTTTTGGTAAGTTGTTCTCTCTTTCATTCATTTTTTTTTTTTTTTTTGAAAACCCAGGTTTAATTCTTGTTAATTATTTGATTAACTATAGATGTGTTTATTTGATTTATATATATATATTATTTATTTTTTAGTTAGAAAATCTGGTTACGAATCTACATGTGGAAGTTCCATTGTGAAGTTATATTTCTTGGCAAGAGACTTTTTTTTAAAAAAATTATTTGTTAGTTTCATTATTTGATTTTTTTTTTTTTTTTTCCATCCTAGATCATTTTAGTTACAATCTTTACAATCTCTATTTCATAATTGTAATGGCTATGTAAATTCATATATGGGTATTCGTTTTTTATTAAATATAATTTTATTTAATTGATATCTTTCAGGTTATGAAGATGAAGGTTGCTGTATTTTATCAAAAGCAGAAGATGAAGATCAGTGGAGCAATCATGTTGATGTAATTAGTTAAAAAAAAAAAAATCATGTTCTTGTAATTTTTTTTCTTATAAAACTAAATTCAAATTTTTGTATATAGAAATTTCCTTGTAAGTTTGATATGTTTTGTGAATCATGTAATTATTTTGATTCATTAATAAATAATTATATTTTTTCCTTTAATGTTTGTATTATTTTTTTTTTTGTTTTGTGCACAATTAAACTTTTTAAATTAATAATTAAGTAAAAAATAAAAATACAATTTTTATATCGGGAACAATTACAATAGCATTTTTAAGCAGTTATAATAACTACAATAATAACATTTTTTTATTATTGATATAACATCATTTAAATGCTATAAAAGAATAATTATAGCATTAAAAAAATTGAATTTATAGCATGCAAATAATGCTATGAAAAGATAAAACTTTTAATCACACTGGCTGTCATGGCATGTTACTAAATGCTATTGTTTACTTTTGATAGCATTTTTCTACTGCTATTATATGTGATTTTTGTTGTAGTGTGGTAAGGAGAGTGGCACAGTGGTAACCACTTATTAAGCACGGTTGAATACGAAATATGTTAGAGATATATATAGATAATAAATATTATCGATAATTTTAAGATGTAGAGCTGCCACGTGGCAACTCGACATGCACCGTAGATCTCTTTCCAGATTAAATCATCAATGTTACATCATTATGCTGATCAGGTGGTCACGATCCTTCCAACATGACAGAAGTCATTATCCTAACTCCTAAGCTAGGGAGCCTAGCTAACATAGTAACTTCCATGGAGAAAATTGCTTCAATTTGACCATGTTTCACTTCTTTTGTAATTCCTCTTTTGGTTGCTTAAAGCTATTATAGCTATTTTTGAGTAATAAAGGATAAATAATATTATAGCTATTTTTCACTAGCACAGATCGAAGGCACCATATAATTATTTAATTTATCCAATTATAAGGCGATATTGTAAAGTTAATATTTATGGTAGATAATCTCTTTTGTAAAACAGGTTTCCGATAAATTTAGAAGAGATTTTTGAGAAATTTCATTTTTAAGAATGTGTTTCTAGGTTTTTTTTTTTTTTTCATTTATGGGATTCAAATTCACAAATTTATTACAATTAGGTAATTAAAAACAAAGGAGAAGATGAGGAGGGAAAAGTAACTAGAATTAAATTCAAAGGTAACATTAACAGAAGAGTACAGAAGAAGAAGAAGAAGAAGAAGAAGAAACAACACTGCAATTCTGCAAATTAAAGAAACAAGAGCATTAACACTAGCCTCTCATGATCTTTCTTTTCTATATATTAAACATCACTGAAAGAGGCTAAAGCCAATGCTCTTCATTCTACTATCAATTAAAAAAATTAAAATTAAAATCAACAACAAAAAAGCTGCAAACCTACAGCTATAATAAAACATCTTACAGTCATTTAAAACCTAGATAGCTAGTTATGAAGAGGATTAGGACCTGTGTGAATTATTCTCTTATCATCTTCATATAAGCTGTCTGGATCTTTCTCCATGGTTGGAGGTGCATGGAAGGACTCATCATCATCATCAGTACTGTGGAAAAACCTTGCTTTTCTTGGTGGAGACTTAATGCTCTGATCATGATGAAGAAGAGTAAAAACCAAACTTAACTGAGAAAATATCAAAATAACCCATATGAACATACTAATTGCAGCTCTACCTCCTCCACCACAACATCTTCTCCTTCTTCTTCTTACAACTTCCCCAGAATCCATCATTTCACAAGCTGTAAACACGACACAGACCTGAACTGAGGTGGCCGGGTTTGGGTATCTTGAATGAATAATCGCTTTTTCTTGAGTCCCCTTATGTTAGGGTGTTGTCACATGATCTTGACCCTTGATTCCTGGAAGCTTAAGTATATATATTTTCTTCTGAATTCTTCGGGCTTTGAACCTTTTACTAGTACTCACTCACTCTCAGCACTCAGCTCATGACCTTGCTCCACTGCTAATTTTTTTGATTTGTATTGTGTCCCTTTCGGCATCTGTTTTTTTGTTTTTGTTTTTCTTGTTTTATATATTCTATATATATATATATATTTCTTTTCTTCTCATGTTGCTTGGAGAAGGTGTTGTTGGACTGTCCAGTATTAATAACCGCTGTCTCCGGAATATTTAATTTAATTATATAAACATATTTGAATGGGTATTATTAATGCTAGCATTGGTAAAACTGATGTTAATTTGTACCATCTTTTTGCTTCCAGAAACCAAGTTGGCTTTTTTTTTTTTTTTTCCTTGGGTTTCAGAGATTTGCTTGGTTCCCCTTTGTGTTAAAAATTCTTCTCTCTTGGGATGACTCGGTTGCCCTTTTTTTTGCTTTTATTTCTTTCTCTTTGGACTCTTGCTCCATCCTTTTGAGCTACCTAGGGTTTGACTTCGTTTTTGTTTTACAATAATAACCAGAAATCCCACAACGGTATACCTTAGATACATTTAACATTAGGGAGGTTATAATAACTTTATTTATTTTTTATTTTTTTTTACTTAAATCCAAATGATAAAGGTAGATGAGGTTGGTTTAGTCGTATACTCCTCACATTTACACTATTGAAGTTTTTAGTTCAAATCGTATCCCCTTCCTCAAACTCTGAATTTATTGCAATAGCTAAAAATTTTTAATATATTATTTACATTAATATAAAGGTAAATACATTATTAAACATAGCTAATTAAACATTTTTACTTCATGAGTTTCAATGGCTAATATAGCATTACCCAACATTTAAAAGAAAATGAAAAATTAAATGTTAAGATCTAAATTTAGTTTAACATAACTCGACCATTAGCTTAATTGGAACAATGTTTTAAAAATGTATATCTAAGAAACAAATGCTAAAAAAGACATGACACCACCTAATACATTGTCAATATAGTTTAAATATAAGCCCAACACAACCCAATAGAACTCAACACCAACAAGTGTCGTGTCTACATGCTATATAGATCTTTAATACGAAAAAAAAATTAAAAAAATTAATAATAATATTTACTTCAATCGTATATGATCAATTGTAGGGTTACAGTAGAAAAGAAAGTATGTATAATATATAAAATGTCTTGTTCATAGTTAATATAGGAACCGTGTGATGATCACTCACATTCAATACATACAGAAGTGATGAGATGTTGACTATGCAAGTAGCCCAGCTACCGTTGCAACTGGGGAATGACAGCTGCAGTAGATCACAACCGCTCATCATGAAGACCAATCCTCTGAAAATTAATTAATAATGTAGTCAATGCTCTTCACGTGAGTTTGTCAACTTCAGATCAACCTTTTTTTTTTTTCCTTCTTCTTCTTCTTCTTTCCTTCCTTCCTTTCTGTCTTATGGTTCTATCTATCCACCTATCTAAAGCAGAGATTTTTTAAGCTTTTGTCATTAGTAAGATTCAAGCCACTGACTTGGAAATCATTTGTCCAAGCCTCAAACCCGTCAATCTACCAGTTAAGCTACACCCTTGGAGAGCCATTATAAATCACCTTTTTTTTTTCTAAAAGCAAACTCAAGTCTATTTCAAGATTGAAAGATATTGATCATCCCATACATATAACCCCATTACTTCAAAATCAAAGTCTTGAAATAAAAACCTTGAAAACAAGAGAATCCCAAATAAATAAATAAATAAATAAACCCTCGTAACATTGTCATTCACCAGCTAAGTAAACAATAGCCACAACCCTAGACACCAAAAACTTTTGCCGAAGAATGTATGAAGAGGGTTGGACCAATCAGTGCAGCCTCATGGTTTCTCTCTCAGATTCAAGCATGGTGATGATATCACCTTCTCTCACTGGTCCCTTCACGTTCCTCATGATGAATCGGTTTTGATCATCCAAGAACTTGACTCTCACATGAGTCACTTGCCCTCTTTAACCTGTACGGTCCATAACTTTCACAACCACAACTTGCTTAATCACAGAATCCATTATGTATCAAAGAGACGGCAAAGAGGGCTTTTGCAGATGTTGCGGCTGCTTCTAAGAGCTCTCACAACTTCTTCAAGCTAGGCCATTATAAATCACAATGACAAGGCATTGCCAATAATATTTAAGTAATATTTATCAATTATAGCACACCACCTGTTAATACATTTAGTAGTGCACATTCCTTTCACATTGGTGATGAGGGAATCGAGTCTCATCTTGAGCATTTTACAAAAATGTAACAGGAGTTATCTCCCGATTAAAAAAAAAATTATCAATTACGATATTTCACAACTTTCACATAAGATATATTATTTTTTTCATTAACTTTAAATTATTTACTGTGTGATATAAAAGTTAAAACCAATCTCTAATTCTCCTAAAAAGAAAAACAATCTTTAATCAGTAATCATCATCAAATACAAATGAATAATTCATAGATTCTTCCTAAATCCATCATCTAACAATTATGTCAATTAGTGATTCTAGCTAGTTATACATGCAGTTGATGGACTAGTAAATAGTAATGCTAATAGACCGTTAGTATCCAATTAATTAAAATTAATTGATTAAAAAATATAAATTTGAAAAACAAACAAAATGAAGATAATATGAGGTTGGCTTAGCGGTAATCCTCTCACTCAGTCACACTTACATCCTAAAAATTGAGGTTCGAGTCATGCCTCTTCCCCCAATTCTGAAATAATGTAAAATCATGTTTTTTTTTTTTTTTTTTTTTTTTTTTTTTTTTTTTTTGGAAGAAGAAGAAGAAGAAGAAATTGGACTGACCTAAGGGAGAAAAATATCACAAGAGATCATATGCTGAAAAACCCCTAAGCAATATCCATAAATATATAAATAAAGGAAAAGGAAACAAAAGAGTCCAAAAAAACACAACAAAACAGAGGACACAACCCAAAAAAAACCAAAGGCACGCAGGTCAAACAACAAAAAACAAAGTTAGGAAAACCTAAAGGATTCTTTACCCATACAATCATTACCAACTAAGCGAGAACAGAACGAAGGAGTGGAGGACCACCATAAATCAAAAGGAACACCCAAAGCGTGTTTAGAGAGAGCATCTGCCACCTGGTTACCTTCCCTGAAGATGTGAGAAACCTGGAACTCCATAAGTGAGATCTGATAAACACAACGCTGCCAAGCTTGACGAACATGCCAGGTAACCTTATTGGACCTATCAGAGAGAAGTTGAACCATATAAGAAGAGTCACTCTTGAGCTAGATCCTACGCCAACCCAACTTCCACGCATAATTGATAGCTAAAGAAACAGCATGGAGCTCAGCCTCAAAAGCAAAAACCTGACCAAGGGGGGCCGCAAAACAAGCTATAACAAAAGATTTACAAGTCCGAAAAACACCTGCACAACCCCCCATACCTGAAGAATCTGAAGAAGCCCCATTCGTATTAACCTTGATCCACCCCGGAGCTGGAGGCAACCAGACATTGTAAAATCATGTGTTCAATGTCTCTAACTCAAAATCCTTTATATTTGTGTATTTGAACAATATTGTATATTTTGAAAGATTTTATAACAAATTGTAAAGCTTAGCCTAATAGATTTACATTGTTAAATTAAAAGTACAACTTGTACAATATTTTTTACATTGAATACTTGTATATGAGATGCTTTGTAGTTTGAGTAATAAAGAGAAAATGACAAACTCTCAGTAAGATCATTACATGTTTGATTTACTTGTTAGATGTATTTTTTGATTGTTTCATATTTGCTTACATGTGTATTGTGCTTATAGGAGATAGTTGTTATTTTAATAACTCACATATTGAAGGTTAAATTGTATGCTGACCAAGTGCTCGATGAAAGTCTCGAAAAAGTATAGTAAATAGAGCATCAATTCACCCCTCCCCCCCCCCCTTAGGTTGTTGAGTTCATAACCTTGTAAGAATTTTTAGTTCCACCCTATTAGCTTGTGTAATGTAGTCTATAAGATTGTGGCGAAGGTCCAGTCGAATTAGCTACAGACAGTTCTTAGTGAGGTTATTTCATAAACTCGAAGTGCATTTATCCTAGGCCACCATGTCTTGGATAATGCAATCATAGGATACAAATTCTTGTTGTCCAAAAAAAAAATAAAAAAAATCCATCATCTGTGTGGCAGGGTAAGTGGACACAAGTTCTTACACAATTTTATGTCCTTAGAATTAAGTCATTAACTGAAAATGTTTTTAATGCGAGTATAATTAACCTGTATGGGGTGAATAGGTTATTTACCAATTAATTGCCGATTTTTTGATTAGTCAATGTTAATGGCAAACAACACTATAAACATTTTTTATAAAATTGCAAAAATTAAAGAACACTCTATTTTTACGTGGGAAATCTCCAGCTGGTAAAAACCCATAGGACTAGCCTAGCTAGCCACTTAACCCACCAAAATTCACTATATGAAAAGAATGTTACACCCTCAAGTCATACACGGACTCTCACTCTTGACAACCTCAAGCTATGGTCACTTCTCACCCACACTCTTGGTTCAATCGAAGTGATATCCTCCAGTTTACTACTCTTAGCGTGAGCACCTCCAAATCTACCATTCGGGCCTTTTATAGTGGGTCATGACATTTTGATTGTGCAACCAACACCTTGATCACAAGACTTTCCCTTTGCTTGTCAACCACCTCTTGTGGCTACAAGACTTGAACTCAATGAAGAGAGTAAAAATGCCTAAGTAAACAAGTAAATGATGCTCAATGCAAAATATGCTAGATAAACATATAATGCTTAACTAGGTGTTGAAATAACTACCCATCAATCCTAATTATCAACTAACCCTCAGATAATCTCAACAACTTCAAAGATATGTAATTAATGAAGTTTAGAAAGTAATGAATAATAAATGAGAAGGGGATTTGTTCTTACCTAACAATGGAGATGTTTAATTGAGTGCACGATTTTTTTCTATATTGTTGTGAAATTGCAAGTTCAAAAGATATTTATAAAAGCCTAGCAATGTGCTCTAAAGTTTCAAAAACAAGTATAGCGACATGCAAGGGTCATCCACAGGGATCTTAGGGTAGCAATGATAAAATTAAAATGGTAAAATACTAGAAATGCGAAAAGTAGAAGTTTAATGGTTTGTTTGGAAATTTATCAACTAATATGGGAAGCACAATTATAAACTAATTACTCTAAGCTAGACTAGCAACTAACTAAAATGAGATGTGAAAATATATGAAATTTGATATGGGAGTCGATGCAATTCATACATAAATAGTGGGTAAATGTAAGGATTCCCATTATTGATTGGTTTATTTCGTGGACAAACCACAAGTTGGGGTTTGAATTGTAAGGGTAGATTAAGTGATTGGAGTGTAGGAACCCAGGTTTACAGATTGCGCAGCGGAAGGGTTTTAAAATTTTTTAAAGCAATCATCAAATAAACCTATTTGCACAGTAATAATCGAAAACAATTAAAAAGGTGAAACGATTTCATACTTTCGTAGGAGGCTCCTTCACTTTAATTCGATATGCTCCTGATTTAAACCACTTGATCTTCCTCGCTATCTCCCGGAACTGGCAACAGCGTGTGGGCGCGTCACGGTATTCAGGAACAAGGAGGATGAAGAGACACACGAAGGACAACTCTTGTGCTTTGTGTATTGTTGAAGTTCGGCCACCCAAATTTTCAAAACCAATAAAATTTCTTTTTCTTTCTATTTAGTTTTATTTAGTTGGCCGCCCCCATTTCTCTTTTTGTGATGTTTGTATCAGATACATCACCAAAATCAATTCATTAAAAAAAAAAAACACATATATATCATATATATATATATATTAAACTTAAACTAATTAATAAAATCTTTTTAGATATCGAATATCTTTTAAAGATATTAATTAATTTATTTGATTTAATTTGAATTCAAAACTCTTTTAAATTCAAATTTAAATATTTAATTAAATGAAAATAAAATAATCAAATTATCTTTTCTTCATTCAAAATTAAATATCAATCAACACCCTCCATCTAATGATTAATTACTCAATTAAATAATCTAATTATTTAATTAACATAATCATTAATATTCATTAATTGAATAATCACATTATTCAATTAATTCCTGAATAGACACGTGTCACTTTTGTAACACAATTAATTGGACAATCCAATTAATTAACCGTAACCTTTGTTACCTAAATCGATCGGGCTAGCAAGGGGACCTAATGGACCCACAGTATTTTGAGCTCCAATAATCCTTAGAAATAAATAATTAAACTCTTTAATTAATATTTCATGATTATTAACTTCGGTGTTATTCCACTAAAAACCCGAAGTTGCACTCTCTCAACTGTAGACGTTTTTACACAAACCAACAATTCTTGGTGTCCATCGATATAGCTATTACATATGGTATAATCCTCCACAGGTAGTTCATAATTAGAGCTGGGTCATAATGTCCGTTATACCCCTCTAATTATATCTTTCCATTAAGTACCATTGATTCTCTAATGAACAATAAATCCTACATTCCTTACGGAATTAAGAGAGCGCTCATATTGTTCAAGCCCCGAATCAACCCTTAAGGGAACTACTATCTACTTCTCACAAGAAGGAGTGGATTCCACTATTGTGTGCAGACCTTCCCAGCCACAAGCCAAACCATGATTCCAACATACGAAGTTATTGACCGGGAATGCAACTCCGATCTCACCCATGGTATATCAAAAACCACGATCTAACATGAAGGAGTCGATAAGACACTCAGGATTAAGATCACCCATATATAGCCATCATTTGTTGATATATATATGAATTTCATCTTTTAACGGATCTTGGTGAGAGATTCATATAGATCATGGCCCAGTCCTATATGATCAAATCATATAAGGTGTCTCCATTCTCATATCTCCATATGAATGATCTAGGATAAGATCACCGTACATTACAGAATGGACCGCAGCTGTAGATTGACCACAAATAAAGTACCCAGCTTTATTTGCTATCTACGGACTCTTAAGATTGCTCCTTTCAAACTGAATCCATCTATATATGACATTCATATACTCAGTTTGAAATTACATCCGGCAATCTTGGATGTTAAGTACACATGTTATTATAAATGTATGAGACAATTTGAATGAATAAACTACTTCTTTTATTTCTTGTTCAATTCACATTTACAAACTACAAGCTTTAGGGCAAAAACCCCAACATGGAGATCATCATCGAAGGCCCTCTTCAAGACCTCAAGGTGTCAAACACTCCAAAGGTATATTTCTAGTGCTTAGATGTGTGCATACTCTTCACATGTCACATTTCACACTAGCACTTTGATTGTTTATATCTTGTTGTGTGTTTTTATGTCTTGTAATTCATTTCCCGAATATGTTCGGAAACGTCCGCGCTTGCACGATTTTGTGCTTGGGTTTACGCGAAGATCGCCTTCGGAGAATTCCCTTGGCTTCTCCCTTGGTTTCACCTTCAGTGGTGAAACGGCGGTTTAATCAGCGGCCTGGGCGCCGAATGGAAACCGCCGTTTGATTCCAGAGATCTCTGGACTGAATCTGCGGTTACGATCGGCGGCCAGGCCGCTGAATCGAAACCGTCGAATTAGACCTGATGCATTTATTATTCTCGGGTTCTGTTCGGCGGTTTAATCGGCGGCCTGGCCGCCGAATGAAACCGTCGAATTAGATATTTTAGGTCGGTTTCTTTTTGGGTTTTGATCGGCGGTTTCGATTGACCGTCGAATCTGGTCGCCGAATGATCCCCTGCTTCTCGGGTTCAATTCGGCGGTTACATTCTGCGGCCACGACCGCAGAATGAAACCGCCGATCGGTGATTTCAAGGGCAAAATTGTCTTTTCACTTGCCCTGTTCTTGATGTCTATAAATATCATACTTTCTCATTTCTCTAACTTAGTTCTCTGATTCAAAAGAACCCTAAAGTTCAAAAAGAGAAACTTGAGAGAAAAACAATCAAGAACTCATTTTTATACACTCAAAACCATTCTCATATGCATCAAAATATCATCTAGCATTTTCTAGCATAGTTAGGATGCTTGCTTGTATGGGTTTTGCTCAACACACTTGCTTTGGTATGTTCTTCACTAATCTCATCTAAGCTTAGTGTTTTATTTATCAAAAAAATCTCTTATATTATTTGTATGCTCTTAGAATATATTCTAGATACAAAATAGAGATTGTTGTGTTGACATGTTTGAGTGATGTATTTTGATAGCAACATCTAGATTATTTTTATCTATGATTTGCTAAGCTTTATGACATGTCATTTAGCTATTGACATCTAGGATTGCATTTATTGTTATCTAATCATCCTAGATAAGCATCTACGGTTACCTAGCTTTATTTGCTCATTGAATATCATTTTATATTCACATAGGTTGTATTCTCTTCATTGAGAAGTAAGTCTTGCATGTAGCTTCTGGGATTAGGTTGCTTAGATTGCAAGCAATTGGACTAGGTCCACTTATACCGGGATTAGGTAGGTGTGATGATTATTGATCGGGATTAGGTTGTAATCATTTCACATTTAGTGGATTCGAGGTTCGAGTGTGGCACACTATACAGCCCGTGGTTTTTCCCGTGAGGGTTTCCACGTAAATATCAAGTGTCTTTTATAATTCCGCACCATATTACACTTGTTATTGTTTTGACTAGTTTGGGGCATTTTCGTAAATTGACTAAACGCGAAAATTGGGTAAATTTGGTAAAATCTATTCACCCCCCTCTAGATTATTATTAGATCACACCGTGTTATTTGTTTCAGTAAACCAATTACTTTTTAAGAACCTATTCAATCATCTAGGGCTAATCTACCTTTACGTGTGATTCAAAGAATCACTAAACCCTCAACTACACCACAACTATTGATGTGCTAGGTTGAGTGTAAAGAGAATTTTTCCTTAAGCATGGATAGATTTAGATAGCTAGGATGGCTTGGATTGATGTGCTCACAATCTATTCTTTCCGTTCAAGAGAGCTCATTTCAATCAACTTGTTGTGTGCATAAATAAAAACTCAAATCAATTTAACATATAAACTTGAATTAAGAGTTTATGTGCCTTCTCAATTCAAGAAAATATCAAAAACTTTAATCATTATGAATGGAACTAAATAGATTGAATACTAAAAATAGTGGTGAAATATCCACAATTCATGAATTATTACATCAACTCACAATTAGAGTTTATCTACTCATAATGAAATTACAAAGAAGAAATAAATAAACAAAAGTAAAGAGAGAACCCATGGGTGTGTGGTGAGTCCTCTATTCTACATGCTCTTCTTCTCATCCAAGTGTCCAAAATCGCAGCTATGAAATGGGTCTTGGTGATTAAGTGCAAAGGAAATGGAGAGAGTGATGTGTGAATGGATTTGGATTGGATTTTGGTTAAGAATGGTGTAGGATGGGTTTGGATGTGTTAGGAAGAGATTCCTAGATCTAGTGATGTAAGGGTATCCAAAATGGTGTGTGAGGTTCATCCTTTAAAAATTAGAAAAAGAGGTTTTTATATCATTGCCAAAAGTAGGTCTGGAATTGCTAATGTCATCAAATATGTGGTTCCTTCGTAGGTGCAAACCAACGAGACTTATGGCACAAGATCTGTTGGAAATAAGGCTAGTGCATTTTTGCGAGTAACTTCGCTGGTGATGACCAGCAGTTCGAGATCTGCTAGGGAAGAATCTACGGTTGACTTTGATGGTACAGACTAGCGAGACTTGGGGTGCGAGATCCTCTAGAGATGAATCTGCTGGTGATTTCACTAGTGTTGACCAACAATCACTGGGCTCAAGATCCCCCAGATTTTCTACGATTGGAGACCAATAAACCACCAGCGGAAAAAAGGCCCTGAAATCTATAAATCTTCATTTCTGACTTGTTCTGCTCTCGAAAGTTCCTATTTGGATCTCCATTGCCTAAAATATATGTTTTGCCTGCATGGACTAGAACTAAGCCATTAAACACAAGAATTCACTCAGAATCGAGCCAAAGGACATGAAAATAAAGGCTAAAATGTGATACAAAATTGGATCAATCAAATACCCCAAAACCAAACTTAGAATAAAAACACACCAAAAACACAAAGGACTCAACAAAATAAAGACAACCTAAAAATTTCCTAAACAAACAAAAGACATGCTGCAAGCCAACTAATGGAGAGATAAACAAGAAGAGTGAGAGTGAGGAATAGGCACATGCAAAACATTTTGAGATAATTCAGATAAACTCTGAGGAGGACATCACATAACACGAATTCCACACTAAAGGGTGCCCTCGCATTGGAAACTACTCACTCTCACGCCTCGATCATAATTCGCTTCGACTCTAGGTCCTTACTTAGATTCTCTCATATCTTTCCACTCAGAACCTAAGTTCACACTCATGCAAGTATATGCAACTAAGTTCATGCATTGGAAGCAAATACTAGTGCATACAATTGGTTTTTTGAAAAACCACTCATTTAGTGAACTAGCCTAATGAAGGAATCAAATGTCATGAATGTGGAAAAAGCATGCATCAACTCACATTCCTAAGCTAGACTTTCTTAAAGATCAAATAAGTTTTTCCCTAGGTTGTATTGGGGCCATGGTTGAAATGTGGTGTATGAAAGAAAATGGAATGGAATGATAACGTTATCAATCATGCCAAGAAAACTTTAAATTACACACTACTTAGCTAGCTCTACTTGCTTGCAACTTTCTTAAGCTTGAGCATCTAGGCTTTGACTTAACAATCACTATTGTGCTTTCACATTTTGAACTCTAAATTGTTTGAGTACTTTACAATTAGAACTTTTAAGGCATTGTTAGGATTTTGGTTTGTGTTAGCATAAATTCCATAAAACAATGATTCTCTTGTTTTATTTAGTTGTCTTAGATTGATGATGATTCAAGCTCAAGGAAGACTTGACAACTTTTCATGCAAGATGGTGTCTTCAAAGAGGAATAAGCTACATTGCTCATCAAAAGTATATTTGACCTCATTCCTCTTACAAGGCTTAAGCAAACACACACATGGTATTCATATGTGTCCCTGCATAGTTGAAAACAATTGGTATAACACATTTACACACTTGTTGAAGTATGCACATGCATTAGATTTAATTTGATAAACATTGTGAAATTGCATGTTCAAGACTATCTCTAGGAAATGGCATACTTGGGTGACTTTGTGTTTATTTGTTTTTGTTTTATTATTTTTAGACTTTAACATGATCTCATATGATTCCTTATTAAGTTCCAGTAATTTTGGTTACTCACTCATTAGGTTTCGAGTCCAAACTAGGAAGTTATGCTACTTTATGTTCCCATACGATGTGTTGTCTTCGTCATCGTGTATCGAATCGAATTCACAACCTTTTGTCAAAGTTTCATAGTTATCCTTGTGTGTAAAGGAGTCACGGTTCATAATCCAAAGACGGATTCAAGTTCAGAGTTCGAAGGCCCGAATGTAGCTGAAGCTTGCGAGGAAAACACAAGGAGGCAAGAATGGCCAAAGGACATTTAGGGTGTGTCCCGTGAGGAGCACGCAGGCTCACGGGCCAACCACCCCTCTACCCCATGAGGCTCATGCGCTTCTCATGGGCAGGTGATGTGGCACCACCTAATTGGCCATTGAAACCTCTCTCTCTCTCTCTCATTTAAATACTCTCTTTTCCCTCCCATTGCATTTGTAGAAGAAAAGTTTGAAAACATATGTGCAGAATTTTTCTCTCCAACCTTCTCACCTTCCAAACACCATAACTTTCTCATTCGGACTTTGCATTAAGTGATTCAAGTTGGAGAATCTTCATAATCAAGTCCCATACCTTCTCCAAAAGAGTTTTTAGCTGTTTGATTGAGTTTTGTGGTGGCTTTACCCTCAAAACCGAACCAGCTCGTGATTCTTAGGTATTTGACTAAACTTTGTGTTTTCATCTTTTTAAACATTCAATTACCTTGGGTTTTCTTCTTCTATATGTATATGTATGTACATGAAAGCTATTGAGAAGGATAGCTTCAAATCTAATCAAGTCTAATTAGAGACAAATGTGAACTAGTTTTCTATGATTCTAGTTTTTCACATGTTTGAGTGTTGTATTGTGATTAGTTTGAAATATAGGTTTATTTGTAATTTTATTGATTCATTTTATGATTAATAATCTTGGCATGTGATTGGATCCTTAATTGAACAAATCTAGGATTAGCACATTTGATTTTGTGCTTAGAGCCTACTAGGATTTAATTGATTGTTAATTATATCCTTGCTCTAAATGTTGGCTAGAATATTCATTGATCATATTTTGTGATTCTAGCATTTTTGTTATATGCCTTTAATATCTTTAATATGTGCTTCATGTATATGATTTATTCAAGTATTAGATTTGATAATGAAACTAGGAGCCGCATGTGTTAGGTGTTTTCACATACTCTAGGTTTTAATTCAAGTTTTGTGACTAGACTATTTTGACTTGTATATTCACATGACTAAGTTTAGTTTGAAACAAATATAACGGTGTATAAAACTATATCTAGAAGGGGGGAGGGGGGGTGAATAGATTTTAATCAAGTTTATTACCAAATTTTCTTGATTATTCAATATTCAATTTTAAGCTCTAATCTAGTCACAATATAAAATCAAGTATAAAATCCGAAATTTAAATGACACTTGATTTTTACGTAGAAACCTTCAACAAGGAAAAACCATGGACTGTTATGTACACCACACACGATCCTTGAAATCTCTATTTGTAATGATGTCCACAACCTAGGTTGGCCTCAACCATTCTCAGTCACTAACCCACCACCACTACCTGCAGGCCTTTAATAGCAACCCTAGATCAATTTGCTTGCGGCCTAAGCAACCTTAGCCACAAGACTTACTTCTTAATGGAGAGATTAAACAACTTATGTGTATATCATGGTATTCAAATATGCAATTAATGCTAGGTTACACTAAATGTTTATCTAGAGATTAGATATATCGATAATCACAATCCTAGATATCATGTGTCTACACATCATATGAAAACTTAGCTAATTATGATAAATCAATCCTAGATGTTATAGCTATCAAAATACAACACTCAATCAATCAACACAATAATGTCAATTTTGTATCTAAAATATGTTCAAAATGCATACAAGTAATGAAATGATATTTCTTGTTAAGTAAAACACTAAGATTAGATAAAATTAGTGAACAACTTACCAAGGCATGTGTGATGAAGACATCCCATGCATAGATGCATTCTAGATGATGCTAGATGAAGTTTGATGCTCATGGAAATTGTTTGGAGTGATCAAAGGTGAAATCTTTTGAATATTTTCTCTCTTGAAAATGTTCTAAGTTAAAAATCTGATCTTGAACTCATGTGGGCTGACCTAAAGACTAAGAGGCACTTACATAAGTGAACCCCTCAAAGCCACTTCGTTTTGGTCAATTTAAAAACCAAACCCCGTTTGAGCCGCTACACATACCGCTACTCAGGCAAGTGCTTGGGCCGCGGTATGCAGAGCGTGCATGCTCTGGAGTTTGACATTGTGGAGACGTATGCACCGTGCAAAATCCACAAGTCATGGACTTGGCTTGGACCGCTGCCTAGGCATTTGTACCAGGGGCGGTACAGGCAGCGGTAAAGAGAAGTATTCTCTTTTCAAAGACATTTCACACTTAGTCTAAAATGCAATATTTACAAGTGTGAAAAGTGAAGAGAACACACACAAGAACAATGAATAATATGCAAGCATGATAAGTGAGTGTGTGCAACTAAATCTCTTCAATGAAAACTAAGCACAAGAGATATACCTTTGGAGTGCTTATCATCTTGAGGTCTTGAGAGGGCCTTTGAGCTTGATCATCAATGCCTAAGCTACCCTTACATGTCAAACCCTAATTGTGGTTTGTCACCGAAATACACCAATCAATCTTAAGGAACTGACAATCTCCCCCTTTGGCTATTTCGTGACAAAACCTCCACTCACATCAATCCTCACAACAAAATTGAAACTAAAGGTCAACAATGATTTTCTACATTACAAAGAGATAATTAAAAGCTAAAACTTGAAGTCTTCAATCTGTTGTAGAACAATCAATCCTTCAAAACAAAAAGATTACACTTTCCAAAGCAAGTGTATGTGAGGTGATCAAGTGAAATCAAAAAACAAGCATTTGCATTTAAAGAAATCGAGCAACATCATGAAATGAATGTGCAATGCAATGCTCCCCCTCAACAGGTTATTCTCCCTTAATTAGTAAACTCCCCAACATGCAATTAGCTACTCTCATTTAGCAACCTCTCTTACCACATACTACTCCCTCTTTTTGTCACGAGATAGGCAAAGGAGTATCCTCAATCAGGTCACTTGTAGTGAAAAGAGATAGTAGCATACAAGACATTTGCATAGACATATAAGCCATTTTATGCAACTCATTTAATTAGAGAGAAACAAGGAGATTTATTTTATGAAAAATGTGTGATTAAGATGTTTTGCATGCAAGACATGTTGCATTCAAGTCCAAAAGTCAATGGTATTTGGCAAAGCAAATGATAAAGGTTTCCTAAAGAATTCAAACCGATTTTACCATTTGTCATAAATCAAAGCAAGGATATAGAACTGTCATTCATTCACATTTAAAGGACAACTATATCCAACTTTATAAGCAAAACATGGCATGAGCGATTTTTTGCACCCTATTTGATTTTTCCGGGTAAGATACATGTATGATAGTAGCCATGCTTGACAAATAAAGAAAGAGAGACATTGGATTTAAAAATCCTTAGAACGAATACAAGATCCTTTATTCATTTGAGTCTCATTTGCTTTTCACACATAGTTTTGCATTTAAGAATTTGCAATCATCAATTCATGCTTTTCATTTGAGCATGTCATTTGAATTTCATGCTTTTCACTTTTAAGCATGTCATTTAAAGAATCATAATGTCATGGAGATAATCATAGGTCATTCAAAGAGTACTTTCTAAGTAAATCTCTTAGTCCAAAAATGCAAGTTTGAACATAAATATGACATGGATTGCAATCAAAGCTACGGTTCACACTTATTGAAGAAAAAAGCATATAAGCATATGTGCAACCAAGATACTCAAGCAATTAATAAAGAAGCATAAAATTTTTCAAAATTTTGCATGTGACAAGTATGCAATTGCTCTCTTTGCTTGAGTTCCCCATATGGGGTCAATCACCAAACCATATCAATGCCCCATATGGGATCAATCACCAAACCATATCAATGAAGGGTATGAGGTCCTATAGACCTACCAAGTCCATTGGATCTAGTTGAACCTATGGGAGACATGTTAGCACAGTAGCATGTGGGTTCATCTTTTCTTATCCATTTAGGTGACACATTTTCAATCCTAGGGGTCAATGGTTCATAAGCTCTAGATGTCATAGGATCATGTAAATAGGTTATATTCTTCCTAGGAACATGCATCATAGCTCTAGCCTTTTTCTTTTCAATCATGCTTTCCACTCTACTTAGTTTGATATAATGAAAGCAATTTGGTCTAATGTGACAATTAGTACCACAAAAATGACAAGTGGGAGTAAGGTTAGGAATCATACCATATCCTCGTGTATGCTTTGGTGCTTTCCCTTGTTGTTGTGGTTGTCTTGGTTGTTGGATTGGATCTCTCCATCTTTGTTGTTGACCAAGACAAGGTTGCTTGCTCAGTTGAGCTTGCAAGATTGGTCTCTTCCCTTGATGTATTTTAGGTTGAGGGAAGTTAGCATGATGAGCCCTTTTTGGTTGAGCTAGAGCTTGACCTTTTGGTGTTACTTTTACTTGGGCACTTCTTGAACATTCTCCTAGGTCAATCTTTTTCCTAGGGTGTTAAGGATGAGGAGACTTGTTGATGTCTATGCTCTTGACAAAGGTTATCTTGCTTGAGGAGGAAGCTTCCCTGTCATCAATGTAGCCAAGACCTCTTTTGTCACTTGGCCATTTTTCCAACTCCCAACATGTGGTCAAGCTTCTCAGCCATCTTAGTCATTGACACTTTAGCTTCTTCAAGCTCTCTCTTCAGCCATTCTTCATTCCTCTTAGATAAAGCTAACTCATATTTTAGCTCATCTTCATCCTTCTGGATCTCACCACTTCCTCACTTAAGTGGGTAAGTTGCGTTGAAAGCTCTAGATTCTCCTCCTCTAATCTTCTAATTTCTTTCTTGTTCTTCATCCATGAGCTTTCAAACTTAACTATATAGTCATGAAGATCCATACTCTCCACATTTTCATCGTGGAGTGAGATGACAAATTCTTATCACTAGAGTCATCTCTTATACTTTCCATCTCACAAATGGAGTCATTTTCCTCATCAAGACCTTCACTTTGGTCACTTGATGTTATATGAGCCATATCCCAATGACTAGCTACACCAACTACCTCTTTAGCTATTTCTTTATCTATTCCTTCTTTAGGGTCACAACTCAAGGCATCATTACCATCTTCTTCAACTTCTACACGAGTGGCTCCAGATGTTGTGTAGTTAATGGCAAACTCTTCATCAATTGAAGGATTTTCTTCACTCTCATCCTCACTCCGTGAGATGGCTATCGCCTTTCCTTTTCTTCTATCCTTTAAGTTTCCACACTCTATGGAGATGTGCCCAAATCCTCCACATTCGTAGCATTGAATCCCCTCTCTTGAAGACATCTCTTGGTTTGGCTCGTCATTCTTGAGCTTGGTCTTCTTATTAAAGCCATCCCCCTTTGAGCTATAACCATTGTTTTGTAGATTCAAGAATTTCTTAACAATTAGTGCCATGTCTTCATCTGAGTCATCCTCCTTCTTGTCATGCTTAGAGGTCTTCAAAGCAATATTCTTTTTCTTCTTAGGAGGTAAGGTTGTAGCATTTCATGACTCATAGGCAAGAAGTCTTCCAATCACCTCACTCGGCTTCATATCCTTGTAACCACTATTCTCTTCTAAAATCATTACCTTGGATTCAAATCTTTCGGGGAGAGATCTCATAATTTTCTACTTAGTTCTCCTATCCAAATAAGGGTCACCAAGTTGATAACTTTGGTTGACTATGTCCATCAACTTAATCTCGAAGTCATTGAAGCACTTGCTCTCCTCCATTCGAAGCATCTCGAATTGAGTTTGGAGGACTTGAAGCTTAGAGTCTTTAACCACTTCGGTTCCCTCATATGCCGTCTCTAGGATGTCCCACACCTCCTTAGCTATCATAGTATTTTGAATCAATTTATATTGATTCTAGTCCATGGCACATAGGATGGCGTGCATTGCCTTTCTATTCCACTTAGATGCTTCAAACTCTTATGTATTCCATTGCGCCTTAGGCTAGAGTACATCCTCTCCTCCACCTATAGGAGTCATCATTGGTGATGCGTAGCCGTCTTAAACCACCATCCAAGCCCTATCATGGATTTGCCAAATGTACAACTCCATCTTGCCTTTCCAAGAGGCATAACTTTCATCGGTGAGCAATAAAGGCCTTGTGCTCAAAGAACCCTAGTTTCCACCACCGTTTCCACTCATAGTGTTTATGAATGAATGAAGCAAGCATGTGGAGGATATACCAAAAATACAAATAATACAATAAACACAAGGTAATTGAGAATCATAAAAGATGAAATCACAAAGTTTAACTCAATACCTTGATATCCCGAGCTAGTTCAATTTTGATAGTGAAACTGCTCCAAAACTTGATCAAACGACTATGAATTCTTTTAGAGAAGGTAGGGGACTTGATTACGAAGATTATATAACTTGAATCACTCAATTCCAAATTAGAATGAGAAAGTTATGGTGTTTAAAAGGTAGGAAAGTTGGAGAGATAATTCTGTCCTAATTTTTCAGTTTTCTTCTCTTAATTTTTGAACAAGTGAGAGAGGGAACATTTAAATAGGAATGGGAGGGAAAGTGAAATGAGATGGGGCCCACATTTGGGAGGTGGCTTTCAGCCATCCCTATGGAGGCACATGGCCACCACGGGGAGGTCGAGAATCTCACTTCCCGTGATGGTCACACGCCTCCACAGGAGGGACTCCCTTTTGACCTTTTCTCATCCCACTCTTCTCCTCGCACTCCCATTACGTTCTTCGACTGTCCTTTGGCCTTCAAACTCAGAATTCAAATCTATTTTAGGATTACAAACGTAACTCACTTACACACAAGAATGACTATTAAACTTTGACAATTGGATGTGAACTCGACTCGATGTACGGATACGAAGACAACGCATTGTTAAGGAAAGTAAAGTTTCGTAACTTCCTAGTTTGAGCTCAAAATCTAATGAGTGAGTATCTGAAATGACCAAAACTCAAAAAGGAATCATTTAAGAACATATTCAAGCCCAAATCACTTACACACAAACAAATAAACACAAGATCACATGAGTATGCAATTTCCTACAAATAGTCTTAGTACATGCATTTCTACAATGTATGGCAATGTGAGATTAATGCATAAACATACTAAAACATGTGAATGTGTTATACTAATTTGGCGCTACAAAGTAGGGACACTTATGAATGAATTGTGTATGTGTGCGCCTAAGCCTTGTAAGAGGAAAGAGGTCTTATTACCTTTGTAAACATTTAGCACTTCAACAAACGTTGTCCGGTTTCTTTGAAGCTTGATAAACCATGTAACTTAGGACAACAAAACTATACAAAGCAAATAACATTTTGATATAGAATAATGCCAACCAAACTCAAAATCCTAAACCTTTGGCAAATTCTATGTAAAAAAACTTATACAAAATTCTAAACATTACAAACGAAAATTGGTCACAAAAACTCACACTCACTTGACAATGAGATATCATCCTAGACTAATCTTCAACTAGTCTTGAACTTCTTCAAATGAGCTTCTCTTGATATCACCTAACAATATGCTTGAAAGCACAAGAATGTACAAGAGAATATGGCAAATATATACTTAACAAGAATATGACATTTATGTTCAAATGGAATTTAGCAATTAAGTACAAAGAGTACATGTATTCTCCCCCTTAATACATGCATACTCACAAAAATATCCCATACCATTTCAAATCACCTAATCAAATTATTACATGCCATAAGAAGTTCAAAAAAACACAAAAAAAAAATACCAAAAGGAGATAGATATAGGCATATCATATTTCTCCCCCTTTTTGACATAATATGAAGCCAAAAAGAAATAAGAAATAATACCTTAAGATCACAAATGCTTTGTTAGCCACTAGTGCCACAAAAGTACGATGAACGCTTCATTGATCTTACGTAGAATTTGGAGTTGGATTCTTTACTTGAAGAGTTGCCTTCATCCAAGCATTTGACTCTTACCTTTAACTCCACTATCTCCTTCCTTTATGCCATAAGCTCTTCCTTCAATTGAATGGCCTAATCCAGAAGAAAACACGAGCTTGACACATTGCTTGACTCTTGAATTTCTCCAAAAAGTTTCAAAGTGTCATTACCACCCTTTTCCTTGTATGACATGTACGCCACACGTTTTTCACAAAAACTTTCTAATGGTAGGAGAAACACATCCTTCTCAACTCTCTTTACTCCATGTGCCATACACAAATGAGCAATAAACCCCGGAAATGGAAGTTTCTTATCCGCTCTAAGTGTGCGAACCACACTCTCAATATGCTCTATAAGAATATCTCCTAGGTTTAAAGGCTTGTTGGTAACCAAGGCATACACTATCTTGACCTTCTCTTTATTCAACTCGGTTGCATTAGTTGAAGGAGTAAGATTTGCACAAACAAATAAATGTTAAAATGCACTAATTTTGGTCAACTCACTTTTATTGATAAAAACTCGCTTTCCCCACTCAAACTTGTTGTCACCACAAAGAGTTCTTCCCATTTCCTTTAGATCATCAATAGATTCCATATCAAGTAATTTCGAAGAAATATCACATGAAATACCAAGGAACTCATTGATAAGATCCGAAGAAACTCTAAAGACAACACCTCTAATGTTCACCATGGCATTCTTATGGAATTTAGATTGCTTGAATTCATGGTAGAATTCTCTAACCATATTTTCATTTAGTCCACCAATCATGCCAATCCAAGAATTTCACTTTCTATCAACAATTGACTTGTGAACATAAGATCCTTCACAATCACACAAATCTATCCCTCTATCAAAAATAATCTTTTTGGTTCCCATCACACCTAAAGGGTTTGCCTTAATAGGTTTGGATTTCTTAAAGAGAGGTTTTGTGAATTTTGAATTTCCTATGGGTTTGGTTGATTTCTCAACACTTGATACTTTTGATTTCCTCATATCTTGTGAAGGTTCACTAACACAAAAACAACCAAAAACATGAGTGGAAACATCAAAGTAGGTTAATGACCAATAAACATATACAAGGCAAAATATCATTTGAAAAATCAATATGCATATCAAGAATTAGCATAGCATCTTTAAGATCTATCAAAACAAATATAATGCCAACAAACAACAATCTTGAAGAACATGTGAATATATCACAAAAGAGAACAAAAGTTTAGCATATAATACTCCTCCTTGATAAATGCCCTATCTAAGATTCACATAACAATGAGAGTTACACCAAGATTTTCAATCACTCTCATATTTCTTCAAAAATTGCTAGAGTATCAAGATTCCAAATAAGCAAGTGCGAGTGTGTGAAGATTTTGCTTCAATAATATGAAAAGAAGTAATTTGATAATCAAACATGCAAACAATTTCAACATCTATTCATTTTAAGCCTTTCCATAAAAAGGTCAAACTGATTATCATCTAGAATTTTGCTTTTAAAGAGAATAGATTTCAACATATGAGCATGTGTGTGTATATGGCTCGTTATTTCATTTCAATTTGACAACCCGAGCAAATTTGATTATTCAACTATACTTCATAAAGCCTTTTTGTTTTGTTTTAAACTTGAATCAAAGATTTTTAAAATAAAAAAAAAAAAATTATTCTTTTCAACACTTCTTTGATTTTTCTAACATAAACATATAAGCTTTATGGTGGCTTTCACTCATCACAATGGCGTAGCCCTTTCCTACATTGGGCGGCTACGCAACCAAGGTGTGTAGCCATTTCCATGAAGGTGCTCGTTGAGTTCTATGTTGCCGAAGCAAATAGATACCAATCATAGGTCATCTTTAAACTTACTAGTCCTAGGACTTCAAATTGTATCCAAAACTTACATCAATCAAACTCAACTTACTTTACTAAGCATACAGGAGAGGCAAAGTGCATTTTTGAAACCAAGTTTTATGGCTTAAAAACACATGATCAAAAAGCAATGCAGAAAGACTTACTTAAGATCATCACTTCTCAAGAGAGTAGTTTTTCAAAGAATATGAAGCCCATATTTTTCAAAAAACTTGTCACTCAACAAACACACATCTTGATTAAGATCATTGTGAACAATTATCATCAAAAGATCTCAAAATAGAAAATGTCAATGAGAACCATACAAACACTATACTAGTTCTCTAATATGACATGCTTCATGAAGTGGTGCAAACAATGAGTCGAAAGATGAAAAAAATCAAGTAAGCAAGCAATGTGATGTATAGATACCTTCGCAAGCTATTTTTCCATCAAATGTAAAGTCTTCACCCTTTTATGATTCCTCTTGGCTTGTTAGTCCTCATGGCAACAAGTTATTGGTGTGTCAATCCAAGAGACTAAAGACTTAGCATTTCAACTCAAACAAATATAAAAATGACTTTCTTCAAAAGTCTTAACAAAATTATCACTATATAGATTTCATGATATACAACTTCTCAAAAGTTAATCAACAAATTTCAACTATCATAACAATTATGTAAGATAGCTAAGTTCATTAACAACTTGACACTAATCTTCAAGCTAACTCACATGTGCAATTTACTCAATAGTAAGAGCACTCACCCTTGACCAACTTGGTCTTGGGTGAACCTACACAAACATTATCAAGATCCTTTTTGAAAACAATATTGAATCTAGAATAAAGACTTTCTACCACTTAATCCACAAGAATATCATTGATACTCTTCTTTTCAACATCATTAGAAATACAAGCTTTGTCAAACTTAACAAGGTTCACATTCTTCACTTTTGGGACATTTTTAACATGCTTTGAAACATTTTCATGCTTTCTATATTCTAAAGCCCTATCATGCTTATAATGAAGCTCAATCTCTTTATCCCTAGATGCATTTCTTAATTCGCAATATTCAATGTATTTGAAGCACTTAGGCTTGATATGGCCTACGATACTGCAAAAATGGCATATGGGAATTAAAAAAGAGATTTTACCTTCCGGATGTGAAGTAGCATAAATGGGAGTTTCTAGGAGTACCTTGTTCTTTAATTTGTTCTTGGCCTTGGAGCATCTCTTCTTATGAGGTTTCTTATCATCAATGACCTTTTCCTCGCTAGTAGGAAATGAAGCTTCTATCGGCTTCTCTTCAACCATTAAGCCGCTTAAGCCTCCTTAAGCTAAGCTAGAGATGATCCTATCCTTTTCAAGAACTATCTCCTCAACTTCTTTAAGCTTCTTGGCAAGATCACTCTTTTCAACCAAGAGCCTTCGAGTAATAGATACAAACTCATCCACTTGTATCTTGATCAAATCTTCTTTCTCATCAACCTCTCTTAAAGCCATTTCCAAATTCCTTTCAAGGATCTTCACTTTAGCCAAAAGATTAAGATAGGTTGGATTCGGACTTATGTGCTCTTGAAGATTTTAATCCACTTCCTTGTCAAAGGATACTTGACATTCTCCCTCTGGAGTTGAGTGAGAGGCCGAAAAAGCAACAAAGTTGCTAACCAACTCTTCCTCACTAGAAGACTCATCACTTAAGCTCTCCTCATCACTAAAGTCTTCACCATCACTCCAAGTGGCCGCCATTGCTTTCCCTTTCTTGTCCTTCTTAACAAAAATCTTTGGACACTCGAAAGCAAAGTGACCAAGGCCATGGCACTTGTAGCATTCAACCTTGCTTTTACTCTGTCATGCCTATCTTTGTTGTACCTTGGAGTGTGTGGCTTCTTGACTTCCTTAGAGAACTTGCCACTTGGTTAGGAACCTCTCTTCAAGAACTTCCTAAACTTCCTCACCAATAAAGCCATCTCTTTGTCATCATCACTACTAGCTTCTTTAATGACTTTGAGAGCTAAACCCTTGTTCTTAGCCTTTGGTTTAATGCTCAGCCTCATAAATTTGAAGAGATATTAGCAACTCATCTAAGCACATGACGTCAACATCTTTGCTCTCTTCAATGGCCATAACCTTGGCATTGAACCTCTTAGGTAGAGATCTTAGGATCTTCTAATTGAGTCGCTCTCTGGAGATTGAAGTGCCAAGAGCTTGGCATTGATTGGCAATGTCTAGTAGCTTGTCTTAAAAGTCAACGAACTTGTCTTCCTCACACATTTGCAATATCTCAAATTGAGATGTGAGCATTTGAAGCCGAGACTTCTTCATCGCCTAAGTCCCCTCATTAGTTACTTGGAGAGCATCCCACGCCTCATTTGCGGTCTCTAGGTTTTGGATGTAGAAAAATTGCCTATTATCCACAACTCTGAAAATAGCATTCCAATTGAGTCACTCTCCGGAGATTGAAGAATTATGAGAAAGATTGAAAATCTTGGCGTAATTCTCATTATTATGTGGAGCTTATTTGAAAATCTATTAAAATTGCTTAGTGATGTGATTGTGTGGCTATTTTTGTGAACAATTGTCTATCTCGATCTTAGATAGAGCATTTATCAAGGGGGAGCATTATGTGCTAAACTTTTGTTCTCTTTTATGAAATGTTAGGTTTTTGGTTTGTCTTGGCATATATTCCATATCAAAACGATGTTTTTCTTATATTTGATTAGTGGTCTTAAGTTGATGATTCAAAACTTCAAAGAAAAACGTGGCCACAATATCATGCAAGAAGTTGTCGTCGAAAAGGAATGTGCTACATTGCATATCTAAGGTAAAATTGACCTCATTCTTCTTAAAGGCATAAGCTCACACACACAAATCATTCATATGTGTCCTTGCATCATTATGCAACATTTATATAGCACATTCACATGTTTTTATATGCATTTGCATTGACCTCAAAATTCTCATACATTGTAGAATTGCATGTTTTAAGACTATGTCTAGGAAACGGCATACATGTGTGATGTTGTGCTTATTTGTTTACATTTTTTGTTTTTGGACTTGAACATGATCTCTTATGATTCCTTATTGAGTCTTAGTCATTTTGGCTACTCATTCATTTGGTTTTGAGTCCAAACGATGTAGCTACGCTAATTTTCATTCTCATTCATTGAGTTGTGTTCGTCATTGTTTTCCGAGATGAATTCTCAACCTTTTGTTAAAGTTTCATAGTCTTCGTTGTGCATGAAGGAGTCATGATTCATAATCCCAAGATAGATTCGAAATCAGAATTCAGAGGCCCGGATATGGCTGAAGAACGCAAACGAAGCGCTAGAGGAGCCAGCGTGGCCAAATGGCCAAGCTTTGGATCCATGTGTGAGCCACGTGTGCCACACGACCAGGGCACCTCTCTGCCCATGTGTGCCACACGTGATCCACACATGGAGCTGACATGGCAAATGCTGGTTGGCCCTCCTTTTCCTTATCTCTCTTCTTTTTAAGTTTCCGCCATTCCCTCTCATTCATTAAAAAGAAGAGAAAATTAGAAAAACTTGACCAGAATTTTTCTCTCAACTTTTCTCACCTTCCAAACACCATAACTTTCTCATACAAAGTCAGATTTGGTTGATTCAAGTTGAAGATTATTCATATTTGAGTTCTCTACCTTTTCCAAGTGGTCTTGTAGCTATTTGATTGATTTTTCTAGTGGTTCTACATAGAAAACCAAACCAGCTCGTGATTGTTAGGTAGTGTTCATATCTTTGTGATTTCTTCTTTTATAACCTTCAATTTGCTTGGGGTTTATTCTTCTATATGTATGTATATGTATGGTGAATGCTATTAAGAAAGATAGTTTCATAATCAATCCTAATCAAATGTCTAATTAGAGACATATGTGAACTAGTTTATTGGATTCTATGATTTTCACATGATTGAGAATTGTATTGTGATTAGATTGATATCTGGGATTATTTGAGTTTTGATTGAATCATTTTATGATTAATAATCCTTGAAATATGTTTCGATCCTTTGATTGATTATATCTAGGATTAATGCTCTTATATGTGTTTTTAGAGACATCTAGGAATTAATTGATTTATCATTATATCCTTGCTCTAAATCTTTGGCTAGAATATTTATTGAATACCTTTTATGTTTCTAGCATTTATATGTATATTTATAGCATCTTGAATATTTGCTTCATGATTATGATCTATTCAAGTGTTATCTGTGTGAATGGGAACTATGAGCTTTTGTGTTAGGTGTTTTCACATGCTCTAGGTTTAATTCATGTTTTTACATCTAGACTTTTATTACTTACATTCTCACATGTTTAGGTCTAGATGTTACATAGAATGTCTTGATCACATGTTCTAGGTTGTATTGATTATGATTTGCATCATTTGCATCACCTAGATCATTTGCCTTGAGGAATAGTTGAAGTCTTTTGTTAAAGTAAGTGAAGCTTTAACTTAAGCAAGAAGACTTGGCTAGGAATGAGTTCCGGATAACCAAGCAAAAGTCTTAGCAAGGAGTTTGGTACTCCGGATAGTTAAGCTAGGGGAGCTTGACTAGGATCCTTGTGATCTAGATTGCTAAGCAAGGGAATCTTCCTAGAGGCTTAATAGCCTTGGATAGGAAGTTGCTTCCTATAGGTGTAGGACACACCTTGGATAGGGAGTAGGCTTAGTGGTTCACTAGCCCGAGGGTGGATTAGGAGATGATAGCTTAAGGTGGATATCATAGTGTTGATAGTCTTGAATGTGTAAGTCATTTTTCATATAATGGATTGCTTTGCCGGTGGTTATGGATTCAACCTGTGGATATTTCCTCTTTGGAGGTTTACCACATAAAAATCTTTGTGTCCATTGTCTATTTCTCTATCTCTTTTATTTTGTATATGTGTATGTTTTATTATGTTGAATATCATTCACGTGTGATGTATATTTGAACAAGTATTTATGTAAAGTGTCATTTGTTAAACAATCTACTTTGATCTTTTTTGTATTTGTAATTCTTCATATATAGTTATCTTTGTGTATAGCTATATTTGTTCACTCTTGTAATACATTGAACAATATTGATATACAAAGTATTCTTTGATATTGTGTTTTTTGTGCTATTATACCTCATGCAACAAATCGATATATGTATACAATGCCTAAATGATAAAATGCTTATCTTGTATATGTATGAATGTTCCGTTTATATATTGTATATGAAGCTACCTTGAGGGACAAATGTTATTTTGTTCAAGGGATTGAAAAAGGTGAAAAACCTATTCACCCCCCCCCCCCCTCTAGGTACGCTTTAAGCAATTTAACCTTGTTTGTATACTTTCATGATATGTTCACATGTTCTTCAAGATTAATGTTTGTTAGTATCATACTTGTTTTTCATAAATCTTAAAGATGATATGTTAATTCTTGATATGCATATTGATTTGTTCAAAAATGATGTTTTGCTTTTGTATATGTTATTGGCCACTAACTTGCTTTGATGTTTCCACTCACATTTGTTTTCGTGTTTTAGCGTTACACTACACAAGGTCATGGGGAAAACCAGGAAAGTTGGAATTAGCAATCCTTCTAAACCCATAGACAAATCCAAACCCACTTCTTCTTCCAAGATAACCAAAAACAAAAAGTTGTAACTTTTGGAAATTTTTTGGTGCAAGAGATTATTCAAGAAAAAGGTATGGATTTGGATGCTTGTAATGGATCTTATGTCCATAGGGTCATTGTTGAAAGGAATTGGAGTACTTGGATTAACATGCTAAGAATAGTGAATGATACCATGGTTAGAGAATTCTATCATGAGTACAAGGATTGTACTACCCTTGAAGATGCCTTGTTGGATGTGAGAGGTGTTGTCTTTAGAGTCAACTCAATGAACTTGAATGAGTTCCTGGGGTTACCAATGATATTGAGTTAGATTTTCTTGATGTTGATATCTTAGAAAACCTCAATGAGATGGGTAGAACTCTTTGTGACAATAGTGATTTTGAGTGGGGAAAACGAGCCTTTATTAGGCAAATTGAGTTAACTAAGGTTAGTGCCTTTTGGCATCTTTATGTTTGTGTCAATCTTGTTGGATCTTCTAATGCTACCAAACTAAACAAAGAGAAGATCAAGATTGTGTATGCCTTAGTGACTAACAAACCCATAAACCTTAGTGAAGTCCTTATAGAACATATTGAGATTGCGGCTTGTTTAACTCGTTTGGACAAAAAGTTGGCAATTCTAGGGTTTATCTCTCATTTGTGTTTAGCTAAAGGAGTGAAGAATCAAGATGATGATGTGCTACTACCTCCCTTAGAGAAGTTTAGTGACAAACGTATAGCTACCATGTCATATAAGGAAAAGGGAAAGTCTTGTGATACATTTAGGCTCTTTGTTGAATCTCATGATTCAAGCCTCGTATCTAGCATAACCATTCTTCTAAATTGGGCTAAGCAATTGAAGGATGAGGTTGAAAAGTCAAGAAGGTTGATTGAGAAGTCATAAAGGAAGATTGAAGAGCTTAATGCTAAGTGATCGAACCAAAATTGGTATGATTTTGGCCCTCACTTCCTTCTTTTAGGCAATATCCTGTGATTTAATTATGTAAATTAAGTGTTTTCAGGTATTTCTAAAGATCAAGGGCATTGGTGTAATTTTGGCAAACTAGGGGCAAAAGTGTAATTAATCGAAAGAGGATTGAACATATCGTGATATTAGAAGAGATCAGAGGCCTAATTGTAATTCGCCACGCAAGGCAGGCAAGCAGGCACCATGTCAGTTACTTAAACAGTGCATTTAGGCACTGGTTTGGGCCTCTAACCATACCCCAGCCCACTTTTAAGTGAGCCCAGAGAAGTCAAGCAGCCCACACTCATACTTCAAGTGATACAGTGCGTTTTGAGGGGTGTGGGCCTCCAAATGCACCCCAGTCTTCTTCTAATCACACCCCGATGAGACAAAAGTGAAGCAGGCTGAGCGAACCCCCTGTCTTCATCTTCTTCAACCTCTCATGATGCAACCATGGCCTCCAAAACCCTAGCTGCAACTGTTACCGTTTTCGACGATTCCCCTCCCTGTTCCGATCGATTTTTGGCCCAAACAAACGGCCATAACAACGATAGCCCCATCGCAACACTTTCTCGGTCTTCCAATGGTCGGAATCCAATCTCCAATTCACGCCTACTCTCCCCTATGTCGCCCTCAATCCCAAACCGTGAAAATTAGTGTCACGGTTTGGATTTCGATGTCGCCATGGCGACAGGGAGTTGTTTTGGCTCTAGATTGTGTTGCCCCAGTGTTGCCAATTACATCGCCATGAACCTAAAACCACAAAGCCATCTCTGTTCATCTATGATTGGTGGGGAAAATTACAAAATGTACCCCTCTTGTGGACTAAATCTTAATTTGCCATGTAAGAGGGGTGTTTTGGTAATTTATCACACGAGACCTAATTTGAAATGCCTATAAATGCATCACTATTTTACAACTCTTGGCAACTCTTGGCAACTCTTGACAACCAAGAAACCTCCTTTCAACCGTTCCTAATCCCTCCATTTCTCCTCTACCTTAAACTCAACATCTATATTACCTTCCCCCAATCATTCATTTCTTCCCATCTTCTCCACATATCTCCTTAGTCACTTCCCATTTGATTCCACCTATCTAGATACATCCTCATCATCCACTCTTTGCACAAGGAGCATCAAAGTCAAGGAAAGGATCAAGCTTACAAAATGAGGCACAAGGGTGATTTCCTAATCTTTTACTTGCCTCCCTTTGATTATAATATGTGTAACTAAATTCCCTTTCTAGGGTTTTGATGTGAGAACATTTGGATTGGGTTTTGCTTAAGCTTTAATATTTTTTAATCTCTATTTGTGTTATATTCATTTTATAATTAGATTATATTCATTATACAACTGACATGTATAGCCACTAGTTGATTATACTCTTGTTTAGGATAATTTGTTATATAACCTTGATTGGATTGACACCCTTGATGGATTGAGAACATAGTGAGTAGGATAAATTGTCGGAGGGTATATCAACCGCGACAATCTAAACCTTTAATTGTAAAAAACCGATCTCGCCATGACCCCCTCTCCTTAATCGGTTAGGTATTGCAGTGGGAAGTTGTTTAGGGCTCATAGTGATGGTCTAAACACATTCTAGAAAACAATTGGTTAACATTTGTGAGATTGGCTCACTAAGGTAGCTTGAGAAGCATTACACGTAATCCACTTGTGATCCTGTCAATTCCCTAACAATTCTCTTAATTTTTTATTCCATATATATCTTATCTAGATTTGTTGTGCATTCTCTTTTATTAGTTTTATTAGGTTTATTTTACATGTATGTTTGATGGCTTGACAAACCATACAACCATCCATTGCTTATGATTTACTTTATCGCATTTAGGAATTATTAATTTATTCAACTAATTACTCTAATTCCCTATGGAACGAATCCTAATTACCACTTTACTAATTTTCTATTTAAGTGGATTTTTAAGTGGTGAAATTGGTTTTCAAAATGATCACATTTAAAACATTATTTTGTTGAGTACACAAAGGACCTCATCACTAAGGTAGTTGTAAGATCCTTTACTTGTGTTGGCTTGATTCCATTGCAAAAATCTCTTTATTTGTATTAGTTATTGCTTAGGTGATTCTTGGAAGAAAGAAGCCTCAAAGGTGAAGAAGCAACATCTTGTGCAAATTCCGTCTTCAAAGGGAACATCGCATACTTGGATGCTAAGGTATCAAGATTCTTCTTCCTCTTGCAAGGTGTTAGCACACACACACACAATTCATATATGTGTGTCCCTGCATCGTAGTTCAAACATGTGGTATAACACTTTCACACACATTTAGTATGCACATGCATTTATCTCATTGTTGACAATCTTGTAGAATTGCATGTTTTCTCACTATCGCTTAGATATTGCATGCTTGTGTTGTATAGTGTTTATTTGTTTGTGTTTCTTGTGTTTTTGGACTTTAACATGATCTTATTTGATTCTTTATTGAGTCCTGGTCATTTCGGTTACTCATTCATTAAGTTTCGAGTCCATACGACGTAGTTATGCTACTTTGCATTCTCATTCGTTGAGTTGTCTTCATCGTCATTTTCTGAGATGAATTCTCAACCTTTTGTCAAAGTTTTATAGTCTTCATTGTGTGTGAGAGAGTCATGGTTCATAATCTAAAAACGGATTCAAATTCGGAGTTCGGAGACCCGAATACGGTAGAAGAACGTGGGAGGTGCGCGAGAGGGACTTGCATGGCCAAAGGCCATGCCTTGGCCACCCCGTGGGACCCACGGCCAGAGCAGCCCTCTAGTCCCATGGGCCACACGTGCCCCACACAGGAGTGTTACATGGCTGCCTCTGATTCGCTCAAAGCTTCACTCCTTGAAATCCTATTAAAGCCTTCCTCCTTCCCTCCATTTTTGAACAACTTGAAGAAAATGAAAAAGATGATTTCTGCAGAATTCTTCAACATTTTTGTTTTCTTATTTTGATCATAACTCTCTCATACGAACTCAAAATTGAGTGATCCAAAATCCAAAATTGTTGGTCTTGAAGAGAGCTACAAGCCCAAGCATTTTCAGAGTCATTTGAATTCTTGAGTGTTCGTAGCAAACTGTTCTTCAGTCCGAGTTTCATCATTGTATGTTAAACTTCTTCTTCTCACTTCATCTTTTGATCTGCACTTTAATCTTTCAATTTGATAGATGATTTGTGTTTAGAATGATGTTAGAACATATTCCAGGGGTGGTTGATCATTTGGTAATTGAGTTTTAGCTTTGTGATTTCTCTTGAACATATATTTGCCAAACTTGATTTAACTTGAAATTGATTCTAGAAATGATATATGTGATGTGCTTTATGACATTTTCTAGGTTTAATTTCATGATCTAAGAACTAGATTTTTAGTGTGATATATTGAATATTCATACCTTGTTCTTATTGATTCATATGCTTTGATTTCTAGATAGATTTTGTGATTGTGTGTTGAAAGCATATTCTAGAATATCTCTAAGCATGTTCATAGAGCTTGATTGATCATCTTGCTTTATTTGTTTGTGATTTGCATCATTTGCATCACCTAGATCATTGCCTTGTAATAGGTTGAAGTCTCTTGCAAAGTGAGTGAAGCTTTGTCTTGAGCAAGAAGACTTGGCTAGGAAAGGTTTCCGGATAGCCAAGCAAGAAGCCTTAGTTAGGATCAAGGGGGTCCGGATAACTAAGTGAAAGTCTTAGCAAGGAGTTGTGTACTCCTGATGTTTGAGCTTGGGTAGCTTGACTAGGATCCTAGTGATCTAGATTGCTAAGCAAATAAATCTTCCTAAAGGCTTGACAGCCTTGGATAGGGAGTTGCTCTCTAGAGTTGTAGGACACATCTTGGATAGAGAGTAGGCTTTGTGAATCACTAGCCCGAGGGTTGATTAGGATTTGATAGCTTGAAGTGGATATCATAGTGTTGATAGCTTTAAGTGTGTAAGTCTTTTTCGTATAGTGGATTTGCTTTGCCGGTGGTTGTGGATTCAACCCGTGGATATTTCCTCTTTGAGGTGTAGGGAAAAATACGTGCACGCAACGGAAGCGAGACTAAAAAAATAAAAATAAAAAGAGTTTAGTATGTTTTAAAAAATTTTCCATATTGAACCTTAACCCTTTTGAAACAAATAACTCGGTGTGTTCTAATATATATCTAGAGGGGGGGTGAATAGATTTTAACGATATTACCCAATTTTCGCGTTAAGTCAATTTTACGAAAATACCCCAATCTAGTCAAAACAATAACAAGTGTAATATGGTGCGGAATTATAAATGACACTTGATATTTACGTGGAAACCCTCACGGGAAAAACCACGGGCTGTATAGTGCGCCACACTCGAACCTCGAATCCACTAAATGTGTTAAACGATTACAACCTACTCCCGGTATATAATCACACACCTACCTAATCCCGGTATGAGTGAACCTAGTCCAATTGCTTGTGTGACCACCTAATCCCGGTGTCCGACCTAATCCCGGTCTATCACAACAAGACTTCAATTGCTTGCGATCTAAGCAACCTAATCCCGGAAGCTACACGCAAGACTTACTTCTCAATGAAGAGATAACAACCTATGTGAATATATAATGATATTCAATGAGCAAATAAAGCTAGGTTAACCTTAGATGCTTATCTAGGATGATTAGATAACAATTAATGCAATCCTAGATGTCAATAGCTAAATGACATGTCATAAAGCTTAGCAAATCATAGATAAAATATCCTAGATGTTGCTATCACAATACATCACACAAACATGTCAACACAACAATCTCTATTTTGTATCTAGAATATATTCTAAGAGCATACAAATAATATAAGAGATTTCTTTGATAAATAAAACACTAAGGTTAGATGAGATTAGTGAAGAACATACCAAAGGATGTGTGTTGACCAAAACCCATGCAAGCAAGCATCCTAACTATGCTAGAAAATGCTAGATGATATTTAGATGCATATGAGAAAGGTTTTGAGTGTGTAAAAATGAGTTCTTGATATGATTCTCTCTCAAGTTTCTCTCTTTGAGGTTTAGGGTTCTTTAGAGTCAGAGAACTAAGTTAGAGAAATGAGAAAGTATGATATTTATAGTCATCAAGAACAGGGCATGTGAAAAGACCATTTTGCCCTTGAAACGCTCAATCGGCGGTTTCATTCTGCGGTCGGGGCCGCAGAATGTGGCCGCAGAATTGAGCCCGAGAAAGAAACCGACATAAAATATCTAATTCGGCGGTTTCATTCGGCGTCCAGGCCGCCGATAATGACCGCAAAATTCAACCCGAGAACAGGGGAGAAAACGGCGGTATCATTCGGCGGTTTCGTAACCGCCGATCAAACCGCGGAATAAGACCCGAGATAATAAATGCATCAGGTCTGATCGGCGGTTTCGATTCGGCGGCCAGGCCGCCGATCGTAACCGCCGATTCACCAAAGATGGTGAAACCAAGGAGAAGCCAAGGGCATTCTCCATGAGCGGTCTTCGCGCAAAACCAAGCACATTTTCGTGCAAGCGCGGACGTTTCCGAACATATTCGGGAAACGAATTACACGACACAAACAAACACACAACAAGATATAATCAAACAAAGTGCTAGTGTGTAATGTGACATGTGAAGAGTATGCACACATATACAAGTATGCTAAGTGTGTGTGTGCTTCTAAATCTCTTCAAAGAAAATAAGCACTAGAGATATACCTTTGGAGTGCTTGACATCCTTGAGGTCTTGAATAAGGGCCTTCGATGTTGGTCTTCAATCACCTAATCTACCCTTACAATTCAAACCCCAACTTGTGGTTTGTCCACGAAATAAGCCAATCAATAATGGGAATCCTTACACCTTTAATTAATTAATCATACATACGAAAAGATGAAATACCTTTGTCGCGTGATCCGATTGACTAACGTCGATGGTAATCCGCTAGATCTTCCAAAGCCGATCACGAACGTGAATCACCTAGGAGCGTGGTCTCCCTTCTTTGAATTGTGAACCTGAGAATGGACGAACAAACACTTTTTCTGATTTTGTTAGTCACTATAAGCTCCAAAAGTTTGCTAAGAATGTTCCGGTCACTTTTGAATTCACAATCCTAGGATTGAAATTCGCGTGAACCTAATTCGAAAGTGTGTACAAGATCTCTTGATGTCAAGATCACTAGTACACTATCGAAGCTAGAACAATTCTTCTCTCACAAAACACCTTGGCCAAATTCTCACTAGTAAAAAGAGTAGGATTTTTATTTTTCCTTTTTGCCAAAGAAAATAAATTCTTCTAAAAAGAAAACCAGGGTTGGCCGAAAATTCTCACTATATATTTATAGTGACCGAATTTTCTGCCCTAGATGTTTTAGGGTGGCCGAAAATCCTCCCTAGTTTATTTAGGGTTTCTGAATTCTTACCTTGTCCAACAAGGTGATCACCAAAGTCCTTTTCCAAATAGGATACAAAGACTTCTTTAGAATTCTAACACTAATCCAACTCTTTAGTATATTTGTGACTAAATAAAAGACTTCCTAATTTGACTAAACAAATAAAGTCTTTTACTTTTAATATACTACTAATAGTAGTATACAACTAGGAAACATATGTCTTAATCAGAAAAAGATTTGATTCTTAATTAAATAATTAATTAACATATTAATTAATTTCCATTAATTAAATAATAAAAAAAAAACAATATAATGGGCTTATTACTACCCATTGCCGCCCATGACAAGAGACTTGGGCCTACATATTGTTTTCTTATTTTATTTAATCCATTTGGACTTTAATAAAAAGCCCACATGTGAACTAGACTCATTCTTACTAAAAGAAACAAGCCCACATGCCTTTCATTAATATATTAATATAATTAAACAGCCCATTAATTAAATAATGTGCAAATTATATTCTTAATATAATAAATACAATTCTAAATGGACCCATAAATAGTCCGGTAGAATATATCAAGTGATTCATGCAAGTCCGTGTGGATTGGGGATCTTGGCGGGCCTATCTAAATTTAAGCTCCAATAGAAATAACTCAATCACAATCAACAAATGATTCACTTAGGTTCAATCTATTAATTTTAGTTCATTCCACTAAAGAACTAAAATTGCACTCTTAAATAAAGATGGAATAAGTTAACAATGCTCATTCATACCTTAGACAATCATATGGGAGATAGTGAATCCTCGTGAAGAATATCAGTAATCGCCAAGAGCTCATAGACCGCCTATAGCTCTCCAAGTTACCATATTTACTCATATGACCACACTTTAAACTTGGATATATATTATGACTTGTCCAGAAGTCATCTTTCAATAGACACTATTGAAAACTCAACGTTAAGATTTCATATCCAAAACCACAAAGCATCCATATGATGATATTCTACTCACATTTAATAAATGGAGCCACGATGTCCATATCTATAAATGAAGTCCTCTATCGATTAACAAATGAATACCACCAAACTATCGAGGATAGACTATGCTATATAATCGTACTCATTGATAGCTCAAATGATAACACTTGCAACCATAAGTCCATCATTTATCTCAGGATTAAGATAGACTCTCCAATTGTCTTGATAATGAAAAGACTTTTATCTATTGACGGTTCTAGAAAAAGTATTTCATTATGATCCGGTTCAATGCACCCAGTGCACTAGATTCTTTTACTCGAAGACCCTTCGATAATTTTAGACTCATCATAACACATTTGATCCCACTCAAATGCTAGCAAAAGAATTCTACAACTTTAACAAGATAAAGGTGCCTAACCTTTAACTTAAGTTGTGAACATTATTCAAAATTAACTAAAGAATTATGTATACCTCATACATATCCAGATGTACGAACAATTCTTCTTTTCTTATAGTTTTTTGACCTTATGATTATTTACTTTGACAATTATAATTATAAATGCTATAAGATTTTGTTAAAACAGAAATCACTTTATTAATATGATAAGTTTGTCAAGTACAATATTACACTCTTGCTATTGAGCATAATCCTAACAGATGGGACTCCTTAGGATCCAATTGGTACCTAGCACACAGACCCACACTAAAAGAGATATCGGGCCTACTTGTGGTCAAATAAAGCAAGCTACCAATCATGCCTCGATACAACGTTTGTTCCACACTTTTTCCACTAGCATCCTTGCTTAGCTTCAAAGTGGTACTCATAGGTGTATCACAATGTTTGGCATTTTCAAGACCAAACTTTTTCACTAGGTTCTTAGCATATTTGGCTTGGGTTATAAAAATCCCATAATTTAATTGCCTAATTTGCAAACCTAGGAAGTAACTAAGCTCACCAACAAGACTCATCTCAAATTCATGAGACATGACTTCAACAAATTGTTGGACTTTAGTGTTGTTGGTGGAGCGAAACATTATATCATCAACATATATTTGAGCTATGAAGAGCTCATCATTGTCTTTCTTGATGAATAGAATCTTGTCAACACTACCTCATGTGTCATCATTGTCAACAAGAAATTGAGTGAGGCGCTCATATCAAGCCTTCGGTGCTTGTTTCAACCTATATAAAGCTTTTTTGAAGCGATAGACATGGTTGGGGTGGTGTGCATCCACAAACCTCTTGAGTTGTTCAACAAACACTTCCTCTTGTAAGAAATCATTGAGGAAAGCACTCATGAATACAAGATATGGAAAAGAGAAGCCTAATGGACTCTAACCGGGCAACGGGAGCAAATGTCTCCTTAAAGTCGATATCTACAATTTGAGAGTAACTTTGTGCAACAAGTCTTGCCTTGTTACACACAATGTTGCCATCCTTATCGGATTTGTTCCTATATATCCATTTGGTGTCTATGACATTAGTGGTCTTAGGCCTAGGAACTAGAGTCCAAACCTTATTCTTTTTGAATTGGTTTAGCTCTTCTTGCATGGCAAGAAGCCAAAATTCATCATTTAAGGCTTCATCAACCTTTTTGGGTTCTATTTGAGAGGTGTAGCAAGTGTAGCTAATGAGATTAGCTATTTGATGCCTAGTCCTAACACACTCATTCACTTCTCCAATGATGTCATTCTTATCATGGAGTTATCTAACCCATGGAGCGGATTCTTTAGAGTTAAAGAGAGGAATTCTATCAAGAAGTTGTGTGTCCTTATTATTAAGGTTAGAACTCCTAACATTAGGAGTCACCACAACCTTCTCCAAGGGAGAGTCATCAACTATAACAACCTCCTCATCATGGTCACTAGACTTGAGCCTTGTATGATCAATGACAACATTGGATGATTCCATGACGCTTTGAGTCTTGGTCGAACCAAAATTGGTATGATTTTGACCCTCATGTCCTTCTCCTTTTGCTTGATTCTCGGGCAATATCCCGTGATTTAATGGTGTGAATTAAGTATTTTCAGGTTATTTAGGGCTTAAGGGCATTTTTGAAGAAGAAGAGTAATTTGGTACAAAAAGTAGCACAAAATGGTGAAACGGGGCATTTTCGCCCTTTGACTGAAGCATTGTTGTCATGGCGACAAGGAGGTCTTTTTCAAATCTCAATTGTCGCCATGATGTCACCATGAGGTCGCCATGGTGACAGAAGAAGTTCAAGTGGTGTCGCCATGAGGTCACCATGGCAACAGAAGAAGTTTAGGTTGTGTCACCATGAGATGTCGCCATGGCGACATATAAGGACAAATGGCGACAACATAGGAATTCCAATGTTGGAATGTCGCCTCGAGGTCGCCATGGTGACAGAACAATCAGATGTTGTTGCCATGAGATGTTGCCATGGCGACAATAAGTGACAAATGGCGACAACGTAGAAATTCCAATGTTGGCATTCAATAGGGGTATTCTTGTCCTTGCATGTCTATTTCATACCCTAGCTTTCCACACCTATAAATACATCACATTTCTCCTTTGAAAGCAACTCTTGGCAACTCTTGGCAATTCTTGACAACCAAGAAACCTCCTTTCTACTATTCCTAATCCCTCCATTTCTCCTCTACCTTAAACTCAACATCTAGATTACCTTACCCCAATCATTCCCTTCTTCCCATCTTCTCCACACATCTCCTTAGTCACTTCCCATTTGACTCAACCTATATAAACACATCTTCATCATCCATTCTTTGTACAAGGAGCATCAAAGGCAAGGAAAGAATCAAGCTTACAAAAGGAGGCCCAATGGTGATTTCCTAATCTTTTACTTGCTTTCCCTTTGATTATAATATGTGTAATTAAATCCCCTTTCTAGGGTTTTGATGTGAGAACATTTGGATTGGGTTTTGCTTAAGCTTAAATATATTTTAATCTCTATTTGTGTTCTATTCATTTTATAATTAGATTATATTCATTATATAATTGACATGTATACCCACTAGTTGATTATACTCTTGTTTAGGATAATTTGTTATATAATCTTGATTGGATTGACACCCTTGATGGATTGAGAACATAGTGAGTAGGATAGATTGTCGGAGGGTATATCAACCATGACAATCTAAACCTTTAATTGTAACAAACCGATCCCGCAATGACCCCCTCTCCTTAATCGGTTAAGCATTGCGGTAGGAAGTTGTTTAGGGTTCATAGTGATGGTCTAAACACATTCTAGAAAACAATAGGTTAACATTTGTTAGATTTGCTCACTAAGGTAGCTTGAGAAGCATTGCCTGTAATCCACTTGCAATCCCGTTAATTCCCTAACAATTCTCTTAATTGTTTATTCCATATATCTTATCTAAATTTGTTGAGCATTCTATTTTATTAGTTTTATTAGGTTTATTTTACATGTATGTTTGATGGCTTGACAAACCATACAACCACCCATTGCTTATGATTTATTTTATCGCATTTAGATTAGTTAATTTATTCAACCAATTACTCTAATTCCCTATGGAACAAATCCCTACATACCACTTTACTAATTTTATATCTTAAGTGGTTTTTCTAGTGGTGAAATTCGATTTACAAAACGAACACATTTAAATATCATTTTGTTGAACACAAAACGACCTCATCAAGTCTTCAAATTGAAAACTCTATAAACTCTACTATTCAAGGCATAGCCAATAAACATACCTTTATCACTCTTAGCATCAAATTTGCCAAGTTGATCACGGTCATTTAAAATGTAGCATTTGCTTCCAAATAAGTGGAAGTAGCTAACATTTGGCTTTCTACCTCTCCACAGCTCATAGGAGGTATTCCTAGTTCCGAGCCTTAGGAAAACTCTATTTCCTATATAACAAGCCGTATTGACGGCTTTGGCCCACAGGTTCCTAGGGACATTGTTGCTAAGCAACATCACATAGGCCATCTCTTGAAGGACCCTATTTTTCCTCGCAACAACTCCATTTTGTTGAGGTGTCCTAGGAGCCGAAAACTCATGGGAGATGCATAAGTTATTGCAATAGGTTTCAAAGTAGGCATTCTCAAACTCCCTCCCATGGTCACTTCTTATCCATTTAATGCTTTTAATGTTAGAATTTATTTCATTTTGAATTTTAGTACAAAGCATTTTAAACTTGTCGAAAATTTCAGATTTTTCTCTAAGGAAATATGTCCATGTGAACCTAGAGAAATCATCAACACGAACAAAAATATATCTCTTTCCACCTAAACTCTCAGTTTGCATGGGACCCATAAGATCCATATGGAGAAGCTCTACGGGCTCCTTGGTGGAGAGATACTTGCCCTTTTTGTGTATGCTTTTGGTTTGTTTTCCTTGTTGGCAAGGTCCACAAACACCATTAGCTTTCTTCCCAAGCTTGGGAAGGCCACGCACAACATTGAACTTATCTAAGATCCGTAGATCACAATAGTTCCTGGCCAAGTCTTTCATGCCACAACTCAATTTGTTCATCCTTGGACACATTGTTTGAGACTATTCTAGCTTCAAGACTAGCAATTGTCATTAGATCTCATACCTTTCAACAAGGTTTGTCTATCGGGCTTTAGGATTGAGCAATCATTTTTGCTAAACAATACGAAAAATCCTTCGTCACTAAGATGAGAAATGTTTATCAAATTGACTTTCAAGCCATCATCAAACAAAACATTAGACAAGGAGGGTAATCTGAGAATGGAAATGGTTCTTTTCCCTATGACTCTCTTTTTGGATCCATCACCAAAGGTAACACATCCTCCTTCCTCTATGACAAGAGTCTCAAAGAAAATCTTGTTTCCCGTCATGTGCCTATAGCACCCACTATCTAAGTACCAAAAATTAGAAGAATTTGCCTTTAAGGCAATTTGTGCAACATGGCAAAAATAAGCATCTCTTCTAATCCACCTAGGTGAAACACTATCTTTCCTAGTGGTCATAAGTACTTGGGCTTTAGATGTCATCGAATCATGCAAATTTGATCTATCATTCCTAGGGGCATGTATCTTGGCTTTACTCTTTTTCTTTTCAATCATGTTTTTAGCTCTACACATGTTAATGTAACGAAAGCAATTTGGTCTAATATGACCACCAATACCACAAAAATGACATGTAGGAATGAAGTTAGAAATCATACCATGTCCTTGTGCATGCATAGGAGCCTTCCTATGTCTTTGTGGTTGTCTTGGTTGTTGAATAGGATCTCTCCTTCTTTGTTGTTGACCAAGACTTAGTTGCTTCCTCAGTTGAGCTTGCATGATTTGTCTCTTTCCTTTATGAGATATTTGTTTAGGAATGTTGGATTGAGGAGTTTTTATAGGTTGGGCTTGAGGTTGCCTTCTTGGCGCCACCTTCACTTATGCACTATTTGAACATTGTCCTAAATCAATCTTCTTTCTAGGAGTTTGCACAGGTGAAGCTACTTTATTGCCTAAGCTCTTGACAAACATGGTCTTGCTAGGAGTGGAGGTCTCCTTGTCATCTTCATACCTAAGACCTCTCTAGTCATAAGGACTTTTGCCAACATTAAGCATGTGGTCAAGCTTCTTGCTGCTAGAGGTCATCCTAGTCATTGACTCTTTTGCTTCTTCAAGCTCCCTCTTTAGACCTTCTTCATTCCTTTTAGATAAGACTAACTCCTTTCTTAGCTTATCTTCAATCTCCATGGATCTCACCACTTCTTCATTTAAGTCATCAACTTTGATTGAAAGCTCTAAATTTTCTTCTTTTAACCTTCGAATCTTTCTCTTGCTCTTCATTGCTAAACTTTCAAACTCAGCGATATAGTCATCAAGATCCATTTTCTCTACAAATCCATTTATGAGGTTAAAAGAGGAGTCATTTTTACTTGAGTCATTTTCCTCTTGACTCTCTTCCTCTTCTTCACTAGCACTTTTGCTCTTGTGGGAGGAGGCAAAGGCTAAGAAGTTAGCCATGAGTTCTTCATCATCCGAAGACTCATCTCTTTCATTGGAGTCATCACTACTCCCACTCCAAGTGGTGGCTGTAAGGTCCCATATTTTGATTGGCTTATTTCGTGGACTAACCACAAGTGGGGCTTGATGTAAGGTTAGCTTAGCCTTTATGATTTGCTCAACCAAGACCCTCTCAAGAGCTCAAGAGAAAAAGCACCATAGGTATATCCTAGTGCTTACTTGCTTTGAAGAGATCTAGTTGCACACACACAACTCATGCATATCTCTTATTCTTGTATGTTGTGTGTTTTATATGTGAGCATTCATAACTTTTGAATATCTCTTCATGCATGTTTATTTGATTACATCTAGTTTATTGAAATGCCATAACAAGTTTAGGCATTAGGATGCATTCAATTCCCACACGTGCACTTCATGTATAATAGTTTTAAGTATGGTGTAATTCATTTCCGTTTGAGTGATCGGAAACGTCTGTGCTTTCATGATGGTGTGCATGTCTTATCACGATGGTTGACCACTTGAGAAGGTCTCATTCTTCACTTGGATAAGTGGTAGTTTTTGTTTGGTTGTTTGGAGTAAAGTATCTAGTTTCAAAATATTGGATTTCAATGTTTTAATTGTTTTTCAAAACTGACCTTTGTATGGTCTTGTGACCATAACTTTTTATAAAAAGATTTAAATTGAGTTTTGTAAAATTCTGGACAAACTACACACCCATACCTTTTCAACAGTATATTATTCGTAATATTTCATGACCTTTTGGATTGGTTTTGAAATATCCAAAGTGACCACCAAAATAGGGCAACTATGTTGTTGTCCGTTTCTGACCTTTGGTCACTCAATTGACCATAACTCTTTCTATAGATATCGAAATATCATTCTGTAAATTGGAGTAAAAAGTATACATCCAAACCTTTCCAACGATATATCATACGAAAGGTTTCAATGTCTTTTGGTCATGTTTTGAGGCACTTGAATTTGAAGCTGATGCACTGTCGTGCCCAAACCGCTGTTCACTTAGCCTATGTAGAGCGGGCACCTGATTGATTTTTCAATTTGCCCTTCACTCGCCCAAAATTCACCCTATGTAGAGTGGTTTGGCTAGAAACTTTTTGAAAATTTTCCAAAATGATGTAGCTTCAATTGGACATCATATATATATGCCTCTTTGACCTTAGGTCATCTACATGACTCAAAAAACTCATATTTTTTATTGAGAGGATTTTTAAAGAGAGAAATTCACCTAAGAACTCATCTTTGATCATCCAAACTCATTTCCACATGCATAAATCATCATCTAAGCATCATTTAGGATCATCTAGTATGTGCTAATGCATGGGTCTTCTTCAACACACATGGTATGATTTGTTGAACACTTTTATCTTACATAATTAACGTTTCTACTTATCAATTTTATCTCATTTATTACTTGTATGTGTTTAGATTTATTTCTACATACATGATTGAGATTATGTGTTGATTGGGTTAATTTTTGATAGCTTAATTGATTAGGTCTTTATTGCCTAAAAGCTATGCCATAAACATTCTTGTGTGATTTATTGATAACTAGGTTGATAGATGTCTTTTAATTAACTATTTAATCTTTTGAATGTTTGTGGGTTATTTGTGATAGCTTTGTATCTAGGATTGGTTATTCTTTACTTAGCTAAAGGTGTATGCCATGACATATAGCTATTTTCATATCTAGGATTGATTTTATTGTCATCATATAATCCTAGGTAAGCATCTAGAGTACCCTAGCTCTATCTTGCATATTTGGATATCATTGCATATTCACTTAGGGTGTTGATATCTTCGGAGAAGTAAGTCTTGGTCTAGGGTTGATATTACAGGCCTACGGGTAGTAGTGGTGGGTTACAAGCCAAAAATGGTTGAGGTCAACCTACGCTGTGGACATCATTACAAGTAGTGACTTCGAGGATAGAGCAATTGGACTAAGTCCACTTTTACAGGCCTGCGGGTAGTGGTAACGGGTTATAGTCCGAGCATGGTTGAGGTCAACCTAGGATGTAAACGTTATCACAATTAGTGGATTCGAGGTTCGAATGTAACGCACTTACTAGCCCGTGGTTTTTCCCTATTGAGGGTTTCCACGTAAAAATCAAGTGTCGTTTATATTTCCGCACCATATTACACTTGATTATTGTTTTGTGAATTGGGGTTATATTTGTAATATTAACTAATCCGAAAAGTTTGGTAATAACGGATTAATAACTCATTCACGCACCCTCTATGTCGTATTTAAAAGACACACAAGCGTATAATAGTAAATTATACATTTCCAGCGGCCATCACTTTTCCCTTCTTCTTGTTCCTGTGATTAGCACAATCGAGGGCAAAGTGTCATATGCCACCACACTCATAGCATTGGACCCCTTTCCTTTCAGTCTTCTCTTGCCTAGGCTCAAACTTGTTGAAATGACATTTCTTCAAGTTTTGGCCTTTGGATCCAAAGCCTTTCTTCTCGAACTTGACAAACTTCTTGAACCTTTTTGCAAATAAGGCAAGGTCTTCATCCGAGTCATTCTTTTCTTCCTTTTCATCCTTGGAGGCTTTCAAAGCAATCCTTTTTTGCTTTTTCGGAGGTGTGGAGGTAGGAGCCTTCCTAGACTCATAGGCGAGGAGTCTCCCTATCACCTCACTCGGCTTCGTGTCCTTATATACACTATTTTCTTCTAAAGCCGTAACCTTTGATTCAAACCTTTCGAGGAGAGATCTCATGATTTTCTGCTTGATTCTCCTATCCGAATACGGGTCACCGAGTTAATGTCTTTGATTGACAATATCCATCTATGTGATTTCAAAGTCATTGAAGTATTCATCCTCCATCATCCTAAGCAACTCGAATTAAGTTTGGAGGACTTGAAGCTTGGAATCCTTGATGACCTCGGTACCCCCATGTGCAACTTTTAGGATATCCCATGCCTCCTTGGCAATCCTAGTGTTCTCAATCAATTTATACTGATTTTCGTCCATTGCACATAGGATGGTGTGCATCACATTCCTATTCCATTTTGATGCCTCAAACTCTTGCACGTTCCATTGTGCCTTAGGCTTGAGCACATCATCTCCTCCACCCGTAGAAGTCATCATGGAGAACCATACCCATCTTCAACCGCCATCCATGCACGGTCATGAATTTGACATATGTATGATTCCATCTTGCCTTTCCATAAGGCATAATTCAAGCCGGTGAGAAGGGGAGGTCACATGCTAGAAGCACCCTCGTTGCTACCACTGTTTCCACTCATTGTGTATAATGAATAAATAAAATGAATGCAAAATGTAAGAATGCACAAAAATTACACAAATGCAAAACACACCTAAAATGAGCAAGAATCACCTAAGTATATCTAGGAACCTGCTCTGATACCAATTGAAACAACTTAAGGTGTGTTCAATATTTATCTAGAGGGGGGTGAATAGATTTTAAACCATTATTACCCAATTTTTGTTATTAGTCAATTTTCCAAAAATACCTCTATCTAGTCAAAAGATAAAATCAAGTGTAATAAATACGGAATAATAAATGACACTTGATTTTTATATGGAAACCCAAAATGGGAAAAACCACGGGCTGTTATGTGCACCACACACGAACCTCGAATCTACTAATTGCGATGGTGTTTACAACCTAATCTCGGTCTGTTACCCACCACCACTACCCATAGGTCTATAAAAGTGGACCTAGTCCAATTGCTTGTGGCCTAAGCAATCTTAGCCACGAGACTTAATTCTCAGTGAAGAAATAATAAAGCCTATGTGAATACAAATGATATCCAAAGTGCAAATAGAGCTAGGGAACCCTATATGTTTATCTATGATGATAATACAACAATTAAATCAATCATGTATATCAAAAGCTAAATGAAAAATCATAAAACTTAGCTAAACATAGATTAAATAAACCTAGATAGCTATCACAATACAACACTCAATCAAATCAACACAACAATCTCTATCTTGTGTAATAGAATATAATCTAAGAACATACAAGTAATTAATGAGATGCCTTGATAAATAAAACACTAAAATTAGATGAAATTAGTGAAGAACATACCAAGGGATGTGTGTTGAGTAAGACCCATGCAAGCAAGCATCCTAGATATGCTAGAAGATGCTAGATAATGTTTTGATGCATATGAGAATGGTTTTGAGTGTTTAAAAAGGAGTTCCTAATTGATTTTCTTTCAAGTGTCTCTCTTTTGATCTTTAGGGTTCTAGGAGTTAAAGAACTTAGTTCAGAGAATGAGAAAGTGGTATATTTATAGATATCAAGAATATGGCATATGAAAAGACAAGTTTTTCCCTGAAAATGCACGATCGGCGGTTTCATTTGGTGGCCACTAACCACCGATTAAACCGCCGAATTGAATCCCGAGAGAACAGAGGATTAACGGTGGTTTCGTAACCACCGATCCAACCACCGATTTGGACTGGAGATAAAAAAAAAATCAATTATGTATGAACGGCGGTTTCGAACTGTGGTCGTGGCCACCGATCATAACCGCTGAATTGCTTCAAAGCTTTCTGGAATCAAACGGCAGTTTCATTCGGCGGTCATGGCCGCTGGTCAAACCGTCGATTCACCAAATGTGGTGAAACCAAAGGAGAAGCCAAGGGCATTCTCCGAAGGCGATCATTGCGCTTAACACACCATCGTGCATGCGCGGACATTTCCGAACAATATTCTGGAAACGAATTACACGACACACAAAACACACAACAAGATACAACACAAAAGTGCAAGTGTGAAATATGACATGTGAAGAGAATGCACACATATGCAAATATGATAAGTTTGTGTGTGCAATTAAATCTCTTAAAAAAAAGAACTAAGCACTAGAGATATACCTTTAGAGTGCTTGTCACCTTGGGATCTTGATAGTGCCTTTATTGTGCATATGCACCAACCATTAGAAGCCTAAAGCTACCCTTACATTAACCTCAATTGTGGTTTGTCCACGAAATAAGCTAATTAAACTTTGAGGAACTTACAAAATCTATTGTGATCATATATATTAAAATACACAACTACTTTTACCAAAGTGGTTGAGCACTTCTCTCAAGATAAGAGTCTCACTTTTACCCATTTAACCCTAAAATTGGGGAGACAACTCCTATATAATGGGAGTTGCATTCTGAATCATATTTGTAATGATGTTCCAATTGTATTTGATTTTTAAAAAATAGTTTAATTAAATGCTCCAATAAACTTTGTTAAATATCCATTACCATACAAAATAATTATAGAAAGATTATTGGATAAGTTTAAATTACCTAGTAATAAATTTTTTTCAATAAAATTTTGATTTTAAAAACTTCAATAAAAAATTAATAACCTATATGTTAGCCTCAAGGCTCTTAATGCTTGATTTGTCAACCCTGAATATAATGTCAAATTATTAGTTTTTTAATGATAAAATTATTTGAAAATATGTAATTTTACATTTATACTATTGTTACTATTAATTGTTATGTATTTTCATTTCATATTATACAAACAATTAAATAAAAAGAATTATGTAACAGGTCCTAAACTATTTTTATCTAAATATTGGTAAAATATTATTCATAATTAATATATGATAAATAATGATATAAATATTTATTTATTTTGTAAAAGAAATAAATAAAATTGAAGGTTCAACAATGGAGTTGAAAGTGACAATATGATATACATTTATGATAAGTACTAATAATTTAAAAGAAAGAAATTTGTTTAATATAAAGTTATGATAATATTGGACATCAACTTATCAAAACCAACAGTCAACTCCATCCATTAAAAAACAAAACAATTTTTTGTTTAAAAAGAATAAAAACATATTTTTTTTAAATATTAAAAAAAAAAAGGTGGGGATCTCCCTTGTCCATATATATGGACGGAGGATATATGTTGTAAAGAAAAAAAATAAAAACATAAAAAGAAATGGTGAAATATCTTATTTTAATTTAAAGTAAAGACATCAATTAAGTCTATCAATTTTAATGAATTTGAAAACTTTCACGCATTATGTATTTATGTCAAAAAAATAAAAACATTTCAAGCACTAAAATTATTTTTGTCCCTAAAAATCTATTGTTAAATACCTAAGGCAGAGTTTTTTGGGACAGAAATATTTTCGTCCATATAGGAATGAATAATTTTCTTCCCTTGTGAGAATTTTTCTTACAGTGGTTGCATACCTGCTCCCAGCTCAAGTAGTGTGTAACTCCATTTTCATATTAGTGGCAGGGGTTTGTGAGAGTTTGATTGTCATCATGCGCATTTTACAAATATAGATGAGGAATTTTCTCCACGACATTTTTAGAGTAGGTTGATGAAGTATTTTTCCCAGGTGCCATCGAGACCAACATTGCCCAGACACGACAATAGTGTTGTCGGGATGGCCCTTCCCAACACTTCTGTTCGATTTGGCGAATAAGAAGAAAAAACTAAATGTGAAATTACCAAAACATCCCCTCTAGAATTGCATGTTTTGGTCATTCGCCTGTAACAAAAATTTTAAATAAGGGTTTTAGAGGGACGTTTCAGTAATTTTATCTTACAAAAAAAAAATAATAAATAATAAATAAAAAATAAAAAAAAACACCAAACCTCATTGAGGTTTACTCTTTTACAAACGAAAACAACTTTATCAAAAATTGACACTCACCTCCCCTATTGTTAGTCAAATTTGATCAAATTTAACCATCAACCAAGTTGTTTGTCACATATACCAAACTACCCTTGAAATTCTTAATTTAAATTTTTTTTTATAAAAAACTAATTTATTTTTTAAAAGATAAAAAAAAAAATGGATTTGAATCTCAACCGATCTAGATCTCCATCTATGGAAATCATCAGAGATCTCATTGGATGGAGATGATGATCTCTTTTGTTGGAGATCGATCTTTATCGAGGTAGATTCACCTTCGATGGAGATCTGGACATGCATCTCTACCAACATTTGTTTTTCATTTTATTTTCTTTTAATTTCAAGTTAATATATACCTTAATCTAAAAATTGACGGTGGAGATTCATTTAAAAAATTGTTTTTCTTTTTGTGTTTTTGATTTTTTGATTAATAAAATAATATGTTTTTTTTTTTTACAAAAATACCTTTATTTGTTATAATCAAACTTGGTCAATAATTAAGTTTGACCAAATTTAACTAACGACAAAGGAGTGAATGTTTAATTTTCGATATAGTTGTTTCCGCATATAAAATAACAACAGTGGAGAGTTATGGTGTAATTTGCTAAAAAAAAATTCAATGTTTCACATTTTTTTTTTTCAAGGTTTCTCGTTTTTCTTATAAAATACAAAAAATAAAAGAAGTTGCAGGGGTATTTTGTAATTTTGGTTATAAACTAAAATAAAATTTTAAAATGTTGTTATTCACGGTGAAACTTAACTTTTATAAATATATTTAAAAAATAAATATGTATATTTAAAAAGGGTCAGATTATATTAACTTAAATTTCTGAGGAGTGCTAAATTCACTCTCTCAACCCACTCTCTCAACACATTCTCTGTTCTTGTATTGACATGTGGACAACATTTATTGTTTTACATTAAAAATCTAACATTTATAAATAGCCTACTTTTTCATTTTATTTACATTACAAACCAACAACTAATTTCCTATATTGCCCTTCTTCTTTAACTTCAGAATATTGTCATTTAATATCATTTTTTTAAAAATAATAATAATAAGTCTGTGTTGTTAGACTCTAAGACTTTGCAACTTCTCTTCTTTCTACTGAGCTTGTGTTTACAGACCCAAATTAAATTGCTCAGATATTTCTTTTTACCAAATTTTCATTACCAAACATCACTGGTTAACTTGATGGTTGTTGTATAGAATAACTAATTAGTAAAACAAATTAGAATTAAATAGTTTTAAAATATATTATAAAAATTTCATATAAACTGAAAGAAATTAAATAAAAGGTACATCGTTCATGAACCAAAAGAAAATAATAAACCAAAATTGTTTTTTTTGCAGAATAGTTATCCGAAAACACCATAAAATACAAAAAGAAAACACCAAAAGACTGCATCTTTCCATCTGAGAAAATGCTTCTGACTTTTAAATACTTACAAAACATATATAAGGAAAATTAACAAATTTTAATATGAAATAAGAAATAAGAAATATTTTTTTATGTCACTACTCATGTTACAAAAAATATATACACACTTAGTTTTAATAATTTGTACCTTTAAAGCAATCTAATGATTAGAAGGCTCGATAAACTATGTTGTATTCTTGAATATCATCATGTTCGAACCTACAATAAAATATACCAATAGTACTTTATAACTTAAAACTAAGATTTTTTTCTTTTCTTTTCTGAAAGACTTAAAACTAAGTACTTTAATGGAATGTAATAAGTTCTAATACATACCATCTTCTTTAATTTGTGTATTTGAATGAAAGTCCACATATTGTGAATGCTTACTAGAAAAGTGATTCAACATGTCACAAGTCCCTGTCACGTATAGTAAGTAGTCACATAATTATTTGAATTTTTTCCTAAAATACTAGTACAATATTACATGAATTCCAAATACTCATTGTGTAATGCAAATCTTGTTCTATGTCATGATAATTATCAATAGGCAAATTGGCAATGTTTGAATGACCCTGAATAATTCAACAATCAACATGTAATTAGGGGATATAGAAACACAATTGTAACATAGAAATAGAAATATGGTAGTATTTAAGCTAAAAAATATATATATATAACTAGTGCTGGCAAAACAGGCCGCCCGGCCCGCTAGCTTAACGGGCCACGGCCAAGCCCGTTAAGCTGGTGGGCCAGGCGGGGCCCCATGTGCAGAGTTTGCGGGCCGGGCCCGATAAGGCCTGCCAAGCCCGCGAGCTCTAAAAAAATTTGTAAAATTGGATTCTGGCGGGCCTTAACGGGCCAACCCACGGGCAGCTTGTTAGGCACACCAGAATTCAAATTCAAATTCAAATTATTTTTTTTCAACATTTGAATTGAGGGGTGGCTTCATGCTCTACATTTTCTCTACTTCCCTACTCTCTTATTCTCTCTATTCTCTACAATCTCCAACATCTCTCACTCACTCGTTCAACTATTTTGTAATTTATTTTATTTATTTAACATATTATTTATATACTATATACTATTATACTAATATACTATACACTATACATTAAATATTATATATTTACATACCTCCCACTCTCTAGTCTCTACATATTCTAAGGCTCTTATTCTAAGGTATTGTCTTGTCTTCTTTTTTTTTTATTCAATTAACTTTCATTTGTTATTTAATTATTAACTATTATTAATATGTTTATAACTAATGTTATTATTTGTTATGTTCTTAGGTATTCAATATTTCAATTGATTAATTAATTCCACACTCTCAAGTCTCAAGTCTCAAGTCTCAAGTCTCAACTCTCAAGCCTCCAATTTAAGGTTAGTATGTCTACTTCTCTACTTTTGTTATTAATAACTTGTTATATAGTAATTATTATTATTTAGTATTTAGTGTTTAGTATGTATGTAGTTATTAGTTAATATTGTTGTTAGTAATATGTTAATTTTATGTTTTTTTTTTATTGTGAGTTTAACAATAAAATAATAATTAAAAAAAAATTAATTCCTAATTTTTTTCAAAATTTTCGAAATTATTATTATATTACAAAGATTATGTTTTTTTTTTTTTTTTTGGTAAGGTTTAAGAAGAAAATAATAATTTAGAAAAATTAATTCCGAATTTTTTAATTTTTTTTTGAAAATAATAATATATTAGAATGATTATGTTAATGTTTTTTTTGTAGAGTTTAAGAAGAAAATAATAATTTAGACAAATTAATTCTAAATTTTTTTAAATTTTTTTTGAAATTAATAATATATTAGAATGATTATGTTAATGTTTTTTTTGTAGAGTTTAAGAAGAAAATAATAATTTAGATAAATTAATTCTGAATTTTTTTAAATTTTTTTTTGAAATTTATAATATATTATAATGATTATGTTAATGTTTTTTTGTAGAGTTTAAGAAGAAAATAATAATTTAGATAAATTAATTCTGAATTTTTTTTAAAATTTTTTGAAATTAATAATATATTAGAATGATTATGTTAATGTTTTTTTGTAGAGTTTAAGAAGAAAATAATAATTTAGAAAAATCAATTCCAAATTTTTTGAAATTTTTTTGAAATTAATAATATATTAGAATGATTATGTTAATGGTTTTTTTTTTTTTTTTTGTAGAGTTTAAGAAGAAAATAATAATTTAGAAAAACCAATTCCAAATTTTTTTAATTTTTTTTAAATTAATAATATATTAGAATGATTATGTATTTATGTTAATTTTTTTTTATTTTTTTTTGTAGAGTTTAAGAAGAAAATAATAATTTAGAAAAATTAATTCAAAATTTTTTTTAACATTTTTTGAAATTAATAATATATTATAATGATTATGTTATGTTTTTTTGGCATCATAATCATGTCTCGAAACCAAAGATGCTCATAATACTTGATATTATGATGTCAACTTTGAAAATTAATAAAATTTTCAGAGTTGGCATCATAATATCAAATATTAAGTTTGCGCACATATAATTGCATACTAAGAACATCTCCAATGTAAGCGTGGCTTGTGAAAAAAAAAAAAGATGCCACGTAGGATAAATAGACGTTATGTTAACAATTGTGTCTCCAATGCAACCATGGATATTCAACCTCAAGCTAACATGACAAAAAAAGTATTAGACATTGTCAACATGAGAGCATCTCCAATGCAAGCGTGGCTTGTGAAAAAAAAAAAAAAAAGATGCCACGTAAGATAAATAGACGTTATGTTAACAATTGTGTCTCCAATGCAACTGTGCATATTCAACTTCAAGCTGACGTGACAAAAAAAAGTATTAGACATTATCAACATGATCGTCCACTTTTAGACGGTCTGTTGCACATCTATTTTTTAGGTTGACTCAGCAAATATTTAAAACTGACATTAATTTTTCATGTATTTTTGGTAAAAAAATAAAATAAAAAATAAAACAGGAAAAAAAAAATGAACACGTCATTAAAAAAAAATGTGTTTTAGACGGAAGCATTGGAGACCAAATTTTGAGTTGATTGTCTATCAAGTCTATTTTTATGCCACATAGGAAGTAAGTCTCTTGACATTGTTGCCATGTCAACAATTATTGGTATGCAAGCCACTTTTGCATTGGAGATGCTCTGACCGTCCACTTTCAGACGGTCTATTGCATAGCTATTTTTTAGGTTGACTCAGCAAACATTTAAAACTGACATTAATTTTTCATATATTTTTGGTAAGAAAATAAAATAAAAAATAAAACAGGAAAAAAAAGATAGACATGTCATTAAAAACATTGTGTTTTAAATGGAAGCATTGGAGACCAAATTTTGAGTTGATCGTCTATCAAGTCTATTTTTATGCCACATAGGAAGCAAGTCTCTTGACATTGTTGTCATGTCAACAATTATTGGTATGCAAACCACTTTTGCATTGGAGATGCTCTAAGTACTCTGTCCATAAAATTCTCAAAGTTACGAGTCTTACCAAGTAACGAACGTCCAGAGATTTTTCCATCTAGATGACAAAATACATGTTTTAACAGCATCTCAGAGATATTGTTAAAACCTGTGTTTTGTCATTGAGATGGAAGAAATCTCTTGACGTTCATTTACAGTCTTAAATTCGATGATTAATTGATTATGATTATAAACTTGGTACCGACGAGTCACTTTGAGAATTTATTAATTTGACGGACAGAGTACTCAGTATTTGTTAATGCAAATTTTGATGAATATGTTTTTTTTTTTTTTTAGAAAAATTAATTCCAATTTTTTTTAATTGTTGAAATTAATAATATATTAGAATGATTATGTTTTTTTTAGAGTTTAACAACAAAACAATAATTAAAAAAAATTACTATGTTTAATTGTGTAAATGTATAATTGTATAATTGTATATTTGCATGTTTAGTTTGTTATTTGTATAAATGTATAATTGTATCTATGACATTTAATCATTTATTTAATTATAATCTTAGGAAAATGAATCCTGGAGACTTGAACCTAAACCCCGGTGACTATTTGCCGGACAAGGAGATCAACCAATTATTCAATGAGTTCCATCCCGATTATTTAACGAGGCAATAATGATTTGTAATTTATACTTTTCACCACAAATTTAATACGAAATTACAAAAATATTATTCATTGAAAACTAATTAAGTGTTGTATGAAATGAAAAATGTTATATTTCACATTAAAATTATTACATTAATAATTACACAACATTATTACAATGTATAAAAAAAATATTGTATAAAAAAAATGTTTAAAAAAATATTCGAAGCCCGTTGGGACGGGCCCGGCCGTTAAGGACCCGTTAAGGCCTTAATGGGTCGGCCCGTTTGGGCCAGTCCGAGATTGGCCCATAAAGGGCCCGTTAAGGCCTTAACGGGTCGGCCCGCCAGATTCCCGGCCCGGCCAGTCCCATAACAAGTCGGGTCTAGACCGGGCTCACCTTTTCATCTAACGGGCCGTCCCGGGCCGACCCGTTTCACTAACAGGCCGAGCCTAGCCCGGCCCGTTAAGCGAAACTGGCCTAACAGGCCCGGGCCCAATGGGTCGGGCCGGCCCGTTTTGCCATCACTAGATATAACTATATATAGATTATATTTTACCGCTTGCGAATAAACTTGTGTATTATGGATATTATCAATACCTTGATCCCTTGAGCTTGTATATTACTGACATCGTAAGGTTTATTTATTCCTAATAATATATTTGATCATTTTCATTTTAAGATAAATACAAAACAAATTTAATAAAAATATTCAAACAATTACCTGTTAACATTTATTCTTCCCATCTTTGGACAACATAGCATTTTTAAGTACCTACAAAAAGAAAAGTTTAGGAAATTAGTTGTTGGTTTGTAGAGTAAATAAAATGAAAAAGTAGACTCTTTATAAATGTTAGATTTTTAATATAAAACAATAAATGTTATCAACATATCAACACAAGAACAGAGAGTGTGTTGAGAGAGTGAATTTAGCACTCCTCTAAATTTTCAACTCAATTTATTAACTTCAATATCTCAATCATTGAATTAAATAGCATACGAATAAATGGGTGATTGAGATATTTTAAAAATAAGGGCCCGTCCTGTAAGCCGTTTTTTGTTTTTGTTTTTCGAAAATAAAAATGAAAATGAAAATGAAAACAGTGTTTTTGGTTTTGTTTTTGAATTCCGAATACGCGTCTGGTAACATTTGCTGGAATCCGTATTTTGAAAATAAAAACTGAAAAAACGCGTCCGGTAGGAAACCGAAAACTTTCGAAAATCAAAATATCAATTTTTAAATTTTGTTTAATATTATAATAATTATAAATAAATTATTAAATAATTAAAATCAAAACATATTTTACTGTTGAAGACTTGAGGAAGGGCAAGCAGAAGAAGACCAGATCGGCGCCGATCGGAGACCAGATCGGCGTCGATCGGCGGCGGAAGGAAGAGGAAGAGGAAGAGGAAGAGGAAGAGGAAGAGGAAGAAGAAGAACAGATCTCGTCGGCGGGAGGAAGAGGAAGAAGAAGAAGAGGTCTCGTCGGCGGGAGGAAGAATAGGAAGAAGAAGAAGAAGAGGAAGAAGAAGAAGACGGCGGCGAGATGTAGAGCCGATTTCGGCGGGAAGAAGAAGATCTCGTCGGCGGGAGGAAGAGCCGATCTCGGCGGGAAGAAGAAGAAGAAGAGGGAGAAGAAGAAGAGGAAGAAGAGGAAGAGGAAGAGGAAGAAGACGGCGGCGATGGCTGCAGCGACCGGCGACTGGCGGAAGGCGGCGGCAGGCAGGGATGATCGGCGGCGAGAAGGAGGGGATAGATGATGATGAAGAAAGAAGATGAAGATGATGATACCTGGTTCAAGAGAAAAAGAAAAATATATATATTATTAATATTATGGAACAAAAACAAAAACAAAAACAAAAACAAAATCAAAATCAAAAACAAGGTTTTTTTGTTTTTCAAAATTTCTACTTTTAACACTGGTTTTGTTTTTCATTTTGTTTTTGTATTTCGAAAATAAAATGAAAAACGGTTTACAGGACACGTATTCGAAATCGTTTTTAGAAAACAAAAACGAAAACAGGCTGAAAACACGCTGCAGGACGGCACCTAAATTTCCCATAACATACATGTTTGTTTTTGCAATTTTCACATGTACGAAAAGACGCGAGTGTAAACTAGTCAACAATTGATGTCCAGACGTAAATCCTAAGTGGCGCATTTTGATTAGTAAAAAAGAATATGCGGACAGTCAAGCAAGAAGATTCGTGAAGTCATGCGCTGATGCGCATCTCTCTTACTTTATTCTTCATGCTCTTTTTTTCTTAAAAACGGTTTTGTTTTTAACTGAACTCAATTGCCTCTCCCCTCTCCACTCTTTCGTCTATTTATATTTAACCTCCATCTCAGCTCATCAGCATCGTCATTTTTTCCAGGTATTCTCTCTCTCTCTCTCTCTGTTGAAACTTCGGATGTGTCGTTTATTTTTTATGTATTGGGTATGTGGAGGAAACCATGTGTTGTTGGCTTCTTTTTTTTTTTTCTTTTTTTTTTGGTTTGTATTTAGTAGACCCTTTTGAGATTTAGTGTTGTTTTAGTGAAATTCACTTGAGAATTTGTTGTTCGAATCTGGGTTTGCAATAAAAACTTGGGAATTGAAGGGACTCATGTGGGTTGGTGGTTTGGTCCTGATTTAGACTTGTATGCATGAAATTTGTTAATGCTGATGATTTTATTTTTAGAAAATACCCCTTGATAGTCTGAATCAATTCTCATTTTGTCAGTGTTTCGACAACAAAAGGAATTTTATCGGTAAATATCTGGTTCTTTTTTGTTGTCTGAGAATTAAACAAAGATATCTGAATTTTGATTCAAAATTTCTTTTGAGGCTCTGCAGCCCTTTTGCCCAATGTCCTAAATTATGTCACTACTTGGTCAATTAAATTGCTCAGATGCTTATTTATGTGACACTACTGGGATTTTTTGGTCGTGGTTTGTTGGATTTATTATCTACTTGTAGGTTTACTGTTCTTTTACTTATTAAAGTAAGGCATAAAGGAGTATTGGTTAGCATAAGAGATCATGTTGTTTCTTGAAATCTCACTGTATGTTTACTTGTTGTTTCTTGAAATCTTCAAATATAAACTTTTATCATTCAACAAGTTCCTCCTTAATTGTATACATATAAAAGCTTAGATTTGCGTATATATATATATATATATGGTAAGGGCTATTATAACTATATCTCCTATCTGACTAGCTTTGCTTCACTTGGATGTATGTACTAGCCTTGTTTCGTCTAGAACTGCATACCAGTTTCAGATTTTCTAGTTTTGACTTTTGAGCACGTATTCTAGTTCTTCTAGCTAGCGGGTGTTCGTGTCTTTGTTTGCGAGATAAATGGAGATTTAAACATATTATAAGAAATTGTTAGCAATTCTGCGGTTATTCACTAGTGATTTTTTTTAACTGTAAATCATACAAAATTTCGATAAAAATTTAGTTATAAGATTTGGGTTCAACAACTTCTTCTTAACTCGTTTCTAGGTGCTGCGTAATTTGCTAAATTCCTATCATGTGTTTCATCATGAACAATTTCAGTTTGTTTTGCAGAGCAGAACACACCTATTCCAATTGATGCCAGCAAGAAGTTGCTGGCAATCAATAAAATTTGTCTTGTAGCCGAATAGCTTATGTGTCCACAGAGTACATTGAATAGTAGTAAAGCCCTAGAGGGTGTACATGGGGTGCATGTGGTGCCTCATTCACCATTTGAGTTTAAAGAGATTAATCAACATGGGGACTTATCCACCTCTGAAGCAACAGCTATTGGAGCTAATCAACTTCTATTAATGCAGTAAGTGCAAGCAAATTTAACTTTGTCCATGAAAGTATATATGCCTGTTAAAACTGCTCTTTAAATGGTGTCTCTGAGTAGTTATCCTATTTAAATACTTGAGATTCATTTGCATAACTCTGTAGTTTGATCTTTCTCTATATTGGATTGTATATAGTCGTATAAATGCAAAATCGGTAAGGAATATAACGTACTGATTACATGTTCTCCAGACGAGCATGGCAGCAAAGACCATCATGTATGAGGCCCATTCAATGTAATCTTCATGGTATTACTCTGATGAATTATTTCCTTTTTTTTCCCTGTCCTGCATTAATATTTCATCTACATGAATCTATGTATGTTTCAACCCTTAATCACTTTTGTTAGGTGACCAGCATCTATTAGAAACAGTTGCTAATGTGCTAACATCGCTTCCTTTTATTGCTCTTGGACTCCAGACACCAAGGTAATATTCTTGGGTAATTTGCTTGATAAACGCGATAACAATCTTATATTCCTATTGTGTCTGGTCGCTTACTTTACTCTGGGTACAGGAAGAATTTGAACACTACACTGTATGCTAATTCATTAATTGGTGTCGGAGTTACATCAAGTGTGTATCATTCTTCAAGAGGAAAATTGCGGAAGTATTTGAGATGGGCTGACTATACAATGATAGCCACATCAACAGTGGTAAGTAAAAAACTGTTGAATGTTTGTTGAAAATCTAGAGAGAATCAATTCCTTGGTTTAGCATGAATAAGTTCTTAACTGTCCATGTGGATTCACATGGTGTTTCTCATGATGTACTGTATATTGTTCTAATGGGAAGAGACGATTTAGCTCTAGGATTTTGGATCACTTAGAACCGATGACTATATCTGGTGACATAGATATTGCCTTGTCAACCAATAATTATATCTAGAGATTACCTTTTGCTCTGAAGTCTTCTCAGTTCTCTAGAAAATTAAAATCTAAAACTAAAGAACCTTTCTGCAGTGTCTGTCAAGGGCCCTCAGAGATGAGAATCCAAAGTTGTTGATGGTGGCGTCTGCATTGTTTCTACCTATCCAGCCTCTGATGGTTTCAGCTGTTCATACTGGAATGATGGAGGTAAGTATAAATAGCTGGTTCTAGACTCAATTTTTGTAGTGTCTTTGAATATCTATTCTAATATTCTTATATATACATATTAACATATAGTTGAGATGAAAAACTATGTTATTGTTTTGTTGCATAATTTATAGAAATAATTGCACAATTTGTTGAATATCTAACTCGACACTGTCTTATGGGGTCATTTGTTTCGTGCAGTTAAAACTTAATTAGTCTGAATTGAAGTTATTAAACTGTTTTGTTTGTTTTTCTAGGTGGTCAAACAATTTAAATCCTGACTTTTAACTTAATTCCAAATCTTTGAATTGCATTTAATGTAATTTCTTGCAAGATTATCCTCCCAAAGATAACATATTTCCAAATTTATCATAATTTCATATTATACAAATTTATTTCTCCTAACCTTATTTCTTATAGTAATCAACTCTTAAAAAAATAAAAATAAATAAATAATAATAATAATAAAACAATAATCACATTGTCACTTTTAATACCATTGTTGAACCTTCAATTCTTTTCTTTTCTTTTTTCTAAATCAAAATCATTTGTAAATCATTATTTATCATTTAAAAATAAATAAATAAATTATTTATCATATCTCAATCTTGAATAATATCTTATCATTATTACGTAAAAATGGTTTAGGATTTGTTAAATTATTTTTATTTAGTTGTTTGTATCATATAAAATGAAAATACATCACAATAAATATTAATAAGGGTATAAATGTCAAATTACTGGTTTTTAAACCATTTTATCTGTAAAAAAATAAAAAATAAAAAAATAAATAAAAGTTGACACCCTATTCAGATATGATAAAAATAAAAAACAAACTTGTCATTCAGTTTCAAGTTTTAGTCACCATTCTCGTAAAATTCAGGACTGTTCAGTTTTCAGATAAAAAAACAAGCGACCCCCATTATCCAACTCTGACTATAATTGGGTTAATTGGGTTCATGTAAGATAGAGGTTATCCTTGCAGAATTTCAGCTTTATGAGTTTTATTGGAATCATCTACTATTATAGAACTACATTCTTTTAAAGTTTTAGGTCTAAATTTGTATAGTCTTCCCAACGTGGCTTGATTTTGGTTTATGGGTCATTATCCTTAGCCGATAACTATTATAAGCAACGTATAACTCCAGTAAATATGTGGCCCTCTCCCTTCAGACAAACCTCTCTTTCCTTGATGAGAGCAGGATTTTGAACTTAGCTATCATGACAAGTTGTCATAACTTTTACTAGATTTAAATGGTTGCGAGTTCCCGTTAAATTAAAATCTAAACCATACACATATTTTCCAACCGATTACATTCTTTTTGAGTTTATTTGTCAGCAATTAATAATAAACTTCAAAATGATTTCACAAGTAACAAGTGAGTTTAACAACTGTGCTACACACGCGGTATACCCTTCACACCTACATTAAGAGATTGTGGATTAGAATCTTATCCCTCTTCCCCAAACCCTGAATGATTATAATAGTTCAAAAAAATAATAATAATAACTATGCTTCACAACATAATTATATAGACAATTTTTTGCTTCCTACCAAACAGAAAAAAATAGAAAAAAGGAAATAGGAACCGCTATATTGGTTGACATGCTTGTTATTTTACGAAATCCCATGCAATCTATTTTACATATCATGACCTGCTGTATATTTGTAGTGTGTTTTAATGAAATATCATGTTCTGAACTGCTGTCCAGGTAGCATTTGCAAAGAGAGTAGTTAAAGATCCGAAACTGAGAATGGCTCACAACGTGCATAAGATGTCATCATTGTTAGGAGGTGTTCTTTTCATCGCAGATGACATCTTTCCTCAAACTCCGTTCCTTCACGCTGCTTGGCATCTTGCTGCAGCTGTTGGTGTAAGTACTTGTAACAAGCTTCTGGAGTAGTGTGTGTATATATCAGGCCAATTCCTTAATAGTTATTATCAATGATCATTTGTGAAGAGAAAAGCTGCAGCTATCGCTGGCTTTTCCACTGAAAGGGGCATATTTGAGTCCAGTAATTCAACCCCAATTGGGTGTTTCATGATCTTCTCTTTCACATGTAGAGACAAATTATGTATTTGTTAAGTTCACCATTGTAACTATGCAACTTGAACTCATGACTATATAATATTTATAATATTTCCTGCAGAACGGTTTATTTGCCACTTGGTGAGACCGTTCAATACAAGTGTATCATTTACATTGGAGGTATAAAATTATAATTTAAAGAGCAAATTGCATCCAACCTTCCTGAAGTTCGGTTTTTAACAATCAAAAACAATTTTATGTTTAATTGACAATGACATTCTCTGTCATTAGTTAAAGTTAGTTAAACATAACAGAGATAAGGGTATTTTCATCATTTCAACCCTTATTTATTTAAAAATATATATATTTAAAAGCTTTAAATCCTTACCATTCAGGCATTCATCTTGACCACATTTTTAATTTTTTACTTTTGAAAAATCTAAAAACTTGAATGTGAAGAAAAATCTGGAAATACATCAATGAAAGAAGAAAATGTTGTTAGATTAAATTTAAATGAGCTAGACTTTTTTTTTTTTTTTTTTTTTTTTCTAAGTTTTGAAAAATCTAAAAAACTTGAATATGAAGAAAACTTCGGGAATCTATATGGAAGAAGAAAAAATTATTTGAAAAAAATGTTGTTGGGTTGGATTTTAATGATCCAGATTATTAATTTTTTAGAATTTTGAATTTGAAGAAAAATATAGAGATATAACCTATGTCTCCATGTTTTTTTTTTAAAAAAAAATTGTAATTACCAAATTTTTTATAGTGGAGATCCAAATTTGTTTTCATATATTTATATATTTTTTAAATCATATATTTTTTTTTAATTCATTGGTATTTAGATATTTATAGCGGTCAAATCCGGTCAACAGTTAAACTTGACTAGCTTTGACTAATGGTAGGGAAGATCATTGTCAATTAATGATAAAGTTATTTTTGATTATCAAAGACCAACTCTTAGGGAGGTTGGCTACAATATGCTCTAATTTAAAATTCTCACATGGTACACTTGCATTGAATGGTATTACCAAATGACAATGAGATTATCCCATGTAAGTTTTTCTTCTAAGCTTGACAATATAAACAGATGGGATGAACAAGTGGAGTGAAAAGTAGAGGTGTGCGGCAGATCGAATCCAATGGATTTGCCATGATTCAAAATCCGATCCGATCCGCTTATAAAATACTTCAATCCTATCCGATTCAATATGATCTGATGGATCAAATTAATATATAGTCATTCGTAATATATAAAAGTTATAATCTGAAATAAATAAAATCAAATAAATTATTCAAACATTACTAATTAATTTAAATAAAATTAACATTAAAAAAATACATGACATAACTTATAAACTTTATATAATTCAAAAAGTTTATAAACATTATACATTAGCTCCAAATATAAACTTAATAAGCCGTGATGTTGATGAAGAAAAATAGAAGAAAAGAAGATGGTAGATTGTTAGCGATAGAGAAATTGAGAAAGAAAATCTAAAATAGTAACATTAGAAATTATATTTTGGCTAGGCCTTTACATTAGAAAGTAATGGATAAAATAAATTGCTCAATATAAAAATAAGGTTTAATATTTTAGGCGGATTGACAAAGTGCAAAGTGTACTTAGTAGGAGCATATCATCTCTAGCTCTGGTTTTTTGTAACACCACGCCTCCCTATGCTATATTTCCCAGAATTCCACCCAATTTTCTATGAAAAAAAAAAAAAACTATCCAACTAAACATTAATATCAAAATCAGAACCAGCACTCTCTTTTTACATTCTATGTCACTAAAGAATGAGACTCTACTCTCTACAATATCATACAAATGTTGGATTTATGAACCAATGACGTTTACTTAAAATTTATGATCATGTGAAGTGGGTCCGGGTTTTTAAACTCTCCTACTATTTATTTAGTACTCGTTTGGTTGAACTTTCTACTGTCTCAAAATGTCTACCAACGTCTATTTAAGTTTTTTAGAGTTGTTTGGTTAGGCTTTTGAGATTATTTGTTTTAAATTGAGTAGAGACTAGTAGAGTTTAAACCTCTACTAGGTAAAAGCTTATAGGGAGGTGCTTCTCCAAATAAATCTTTTTTTATAAAAAGTCTATCAACCAAACAACTATAATTTTTTTTTTTTCAAAAACTCTATTTCGAATAGATCTATGTAAGTAAATCTTTTACTAATAGAGGTTTTTCAAAAGCTCAATCAAACAAGCCCTTAATCCTTTCATTTCTAGCACTCAAATGAGCTAAAGCTAAGAAGCTCATCAAATTCCTTGGCTTCATTTCTAGTTCAAAATGGATTGTTCTCATCTCAATGATCTCAATATGTCTTCTTCTTCTTCTTATTCGTCAACTACAGCGATTAGGTTGCCGTTGATTCCAAATCCTAACACTCCTTTTCCCCAAAGCACAAGTCTCTTAGCACTATGTAACTACTAACTACCAAGGTAAGCTTATTTTCTCTTATTGTAGCTTTTCATTGAGAATTCAGATACCGTATAATGCTTGTTTGTTTTGTATTTGGTGCAGCTAATGGAATTGAGCAAAGTAGGACAGAATTCATGGGGAGTTCAAGGTGGAATCCAACACCAGACCAGTTGCTTGCCCTGGAAGATATGTATCGACAAGGAACCAGAACACCAAGTGCTGAACAAATCCAACACATCGCTGCACAGCTTCGTAGGTTTGGCAAGATTGAAGGAAAGAATGTGTTCTACTGGTTCCAAAACCACAAAGCCAGAGAACGACAAAAAGGGCGCCGCGAGATGGAGATGATGAATCCTGAAGAAAAACAACATGTTGACCCTGCAAATACTTGTCCTGATTATAAGAAAGAATCAGGTATCACCAAACCTGTAAAAAATGCTCTTCAATTTTGAATGCATCCCAATGCTTTTGTATGTATGAACACTAAAACAGCCTTTATAGTGATTAAATATTTATGTGTTTGCTGATCTTTCATTGAATTTGCTCTGTTTTGACTGATGGTTTTGATATTTGAATAGGGTTGAGAAAGGCAGGTTATGATGTCGAACAGACAAAGAACTGGGCACCATCTTCAAACAGCAGTAAACATACAGAGGTCTGTTGTCTGTACAACAAAATTTTGTCCTTTTATTTGATTTCTTCATGGTTTAACATTATATATATAAATGACTAAGCATATTAGAAGCTATATAATAAGATATCATAGTTTGATCAAAAGGTCAAAAGAAAGTCAATACAGAAGCAGTTGAAAAACCTAAGGGAACAAGCTTGAGCTTTTGTAATTTGTATGCTATGTAGTGGTTCAAAAGCTGCTTTCTTTACTTTCTGTTGGGGCTCTAGTTGTGAAAACATTTTCATTATTTATTATTACAAAATGTCAACTTCAATTGTTATTATTTTACCAGGAATCTATTTCAATGCATAGAGGAGCAGAAAGTGGTATTGGACCACATGGGTGGTCACCATTTGATGAGAAGGAATTACATCAGAGAAAGAGCTCACTCATGATGATCAGCAACACAGTAGATCATATGAATGCCACGTGGCAAACACCCTCTTCTTCCGACACCATAACCACTACAACTTCACTAGAAACCAAGTTCCTTTTGAAAGAGAATTTCAACAATGTTGATGAAACTCGAAAAACACTAGAGCTCTTCCCAGTTTGCAGAGATGAAGATGGAAACAAGAATGTTAAAGCTTCTACAAGCAAGAAATTAGAAACAGAAACATTGCAAATCAAAACCACAAGCCATCAATTTATTGAGTTTCTTCCTCTGAAGAAGTACTGATCAAGAAAAACAAAAGCATGCCATGTGATCATAAATATAATTAATGAATTAGAGTTTGTCATTTTGTTGGATATTGGGACTGCTTTTTCCCTGATTGTATCATGTGCACGATGCCAACAGTAGGATATATATAAAGACACCTTAGTATGCACTTAGACCATTTTCATATTTTTATTTTCTCTACTGCTTTGACAGGCTTGTCCATGAGAGAGATGGTGATGGAGAGGCTTGGAATTAATTCGACAAGAGATGTGTAGGGTTCTTGAGGTATATATGCAGAGATATATACTAATGTTATGTATGTTCAAAGGTAATATTTATAGGTAATATTAACCTATGTCTTAAGGGCATATGTTAATAACTAAAAATTACTAAAAATAGAAAATATTTATTACAAATGCATATTTATTGCATTGACTAAATCAATAAATGTAATTAATAATTTCCTTTTTGGAAATTTTAATAATTATAAAGGGCACGGGTTAACACTACCGAATATGTATTACCTTTGTGCTTATTAACCATAAAACGTTAACGTATTTAATTTTTATGTTCTTTTCTTTTCTTTTTCTTTTTTCTTTTTTTTTTTTTAAAAAAAAATAGTGGGGATTTTCACTTTGGTCATTCAGTTTTTAAGAAAAGTCACTTTTTTACTTTAAGTTTGGCATATTAGTTTTTTTGTCCTCAACTTTTAAGATATATATCAATATGGTCATTTTATTAGTCAACATTAATGGGTCCAGGGTATTTTTATCTTTTCACACAAATAATTATAGACATGATGCATGAATGACATGTGGCATAAAATTTTTTTAAAAAAAATGAGAAATTGAAAATTATATAAAGTGGACACATGGCAAAAATAAATGATAAAATTTTAAAAATTAAAATAAAAAATTAAGAAAACAAATTTATAACTAAAATCCCTACCCACCGTAACCAATTAAAACAAATTACTGTTGATCCCGCATCACTAGACCTGGCGCGGTTCCGGTTCGGTTCCGGTTCCGGTTCCGAACCGGCGGTTCCGGTTCCTCGAAGGGGTGGAACCGGAACCGGAACCGGTTTTGACCGGTTCCGGTTCCGGTTCCGGTTCCGGAACCGCCGGTTCCGGTTCCGGTTCCACCGGTTCCGCCGGTTCCGAACCGGAAATTTTTTTTTTTTTTTTTTTTTTTTTTTTTTTTTTTTTAACATTACAAAATATTACATTTTATTTTTTTATAAATAAAATGTTAAAAAGGACATTGTAGAGTATTGAGCCATGGCCCATAACCCTTGTCCAAATAAATATGTTTTCCATTCCTTTCTCCTCATATTTATATAGGTTAAGCATCTCATTCACTTCTCTATTTTTCCAATGTGGGATGTGGGAAAATTTCCCACATCCCACATTGGAAAAATAGAGAAGTGAATGAGATGCCTAACCTATATAAATATGAGGAGAAAGGAATGGAAAACATATTTATTTGGACAAGGGTTATGGGCCATGGCTCAATACTCTACAATGTCCTTTTTAACATTTTATTTTTTTATAAATGAAATGTAATAATATTTTGTAATGTTAAAAAAAAAAAAAAAAAAAAAAAAAAAAAAAAAAAAAAAAAAAAAAATTGGAACCGGCCGGTTCAGAACCGGAACCGGGGTCCGGTTCCGAACCGGCCGGTTCCGAGAAAAACGGAACCGGAACCGGAACCTGTTTAGACCGGTTCCGGTTCCGGTTCCGGTTTTTCCGGTTCCGGTTCCGACCGGTTCCTCCGGTTAGAACCGGAACTGTGCCAGGTCTACGCATCACACAAAAGTAAATTGAAAAGAATTCAAATCATATGTCAAAAAATAGTGTTCCAATTTATGTAAATTACGTCATGTGTAAACGCTTTTAAAAAAATATATATAAATGATAGTTGTTGACATGACCCAATTTGGTTAGTTAGACACAAATTGGAACACCATTTTTTAACAAATGATTTGAATCCAAAAAAAAAAAAAAAAACCCTAATCATCATCCATTTACCCATCCCACCGCACGCCACTCATAAGTTCAGCCTCATCACGCAAGCTTCCATTGTATACTAGATCATCGTCGTATCAGATTCGTCAGAATCAAAAGCACTTCGGCTCCATTTTTTTGTGATGTGGGAAAAGAAAGAAGACGCGTGGAAATGGAAGTGGAAGTTCAAATCAACTAACAAATGATGGAGGCAACACAGTCCCTATATTTGCTCATTGGGAGGTTCCAATTGAAACAATGTTTAAATTTCAGTCTTTAGTATTATTAGACTTATTAGTGTTGTTAGTGGTTTTTGGTCAGAATTTGGTGATGTAATGTACTGTTCGGTGTTCTTGCAACACAATTTAATGTTTTGGATGGCACTGCTGGCTAGCAATTGCAGTCTTTTATCCAATATTAGGGCTTAATTGTAAGGAAAAACGTATGCACGTTGTGGAAGCGAGACTAAAAAGAAGTTTAGTATATTTTAAAAAATTTCCATATTTGAACCTTAACCCTTTAATTAATTAAACATATACTACTAAAGATATCATACATTTGTCGCGTGATCCGATTGACGTTGCGTCGATAGTAATCCGCAAGATCTTCCAATCCAATTACAAACGTGAATCACCTAGGAGCGTGGTCTCCCTTCTCTTTGAATTGTGCACCTGAGAATGGATAACGAAAACTTTTTCTGTTCTTCGTTAGTCACAATAAATTCCAAAAGATTACAAAGAATGTCCCGGTCACTTTTGAATTTACAATCGTTAGATTGAAATTCGCGTGAACCTTATTCGAAATTGTGCACAAAACCTTTTGGTGTAAAAGTTACTACACTATCGAAATAAGAACAATCTCTTCTCTCAATCTCTCTTGGCCGAATTCTCTCACTAGTCTAAGAGATGGATTTTATTTTTTCTCTAGCAAAAGAAAATAATTCTCAATTGTAAAAACCTAGAGACGGCCGAATTCTATCCCTTTCAATATATAGGGACCAAATTTTTTGCCTAAAAAATTTCTAGGGTTGCCGAATCCCCTCGTGTAAACAAGGTGGTCACCAAAATCCTTTTCCAAAAAGGATTTGTATTTCCACAAAAGACTTCTATCAATCTTCTTAGAATTCAAACCCTAATCCAACTCGTTAGTGTATTTGTGACTATATAAAAGACTTCCTAATTTGACTAGATAAATAAATCCCTTATTTATCTACTTATCAAATATAGTCTTTTATATTTAATATACTACTACTAATAGTATAATACTAGGAAACATATTTCCTAATCAGAAAAAGATTTTGATTCTTAATTAAATAATTAATTAATATATTAATTAATTTCCATTTAATTAAATAATAAAATAAACAATATAATAGGCTAATAAAATCAACCTTGCCGCCCATGACCAATACATGAGCCATATATTGTTTTTCTTATTTTATTAAATTCATTTAGACTTTAATAAAAAACACACATATGAACTAGACCTTTTTTTACTAAAAGAAACAAGCCCACATGTCTTTCATTAATATATTAATATAATTAAACAGCCCATTAAATAAATAATGTGCAAATTATACTCTTAATTATTAAATACAATTCTAGATTGACCCATAAATAGTCTGGTAGAATATATCAAGTGATTCATGCAAGTCCGTGTGGATTAGGAATCTTGGCGGGCCTATCTAAATTTAAGCTCCAATAGACATAACTCAATCACAATCAACAAATGATTCACTCAGGTTCAATATATTAATTTTAGTTCATTCCACTAAAGAACTAAAATTGCACTCTTAAATAAAGATGGAATAAGTAAATGATTCTCATTCATACCCTAGACAATCTTATAGGAGATAGTGAATCCTCGTGAAGAATATCAGTAATCACCAAGAGCTCATAGACCGCCTATAGCTCTCCAAGTTACCATATTTACTCATATGACCACACTTTGAACTTGAATGTATATTATGACTTGTCCAGAAGTCATCTTTCAATAGTCACTATTGAAAACTCAACGTTAAGATTTAATATCCAAAATCTCAAAACATCCATATGATGATATTCTACTCACATTTAATAAATGAAGCCACGATGTTTATATCTATAAATGAAGTCCTCTATCGATTAACAAATGAATACCACCAAACTATCGAGGATAGACTATACTATATAATCGTACTCATTGATAGCTCAAATGATAATACTTGTAACCATAAGTCCATCATTTATCTTAGGATTAAGATAGACTCTCCGATTGTCCTGATAATGAAAAGACTTTTATCTATTAACGGTTCTAGAAAAAAGTATTTTATTGTGATCCAGTTCAATGCACCCAGGGCACTAGATTCTTTTACTCGAAGACCCTTCGATGATTTTAGACTCATCATAACACATTTGATCCCACTCAAATGTTAGTAAAAGAATTCTATAACTTTAACAAGATAAAGGTGCCCAACCTTTAACTTAAGTTGTGAACGTTATTCAAGAATAACTAAAGAATTGTGTCTACCTCATACATATCCAGATGTACGAACAATTCTTCTTTTCTCATAGTCTTTTGACTTTATGATTATTTACTTTAACAATTATAATTATAAATGCTATAAGATTTTGTTAAAACAGAAATAACTTTATTAATATGATAAGATTGTCAAGTACAATATTACACTATTGCTATTGAGCATAATCCTAACATTAATATGTTGTGATACAAGCTATCTAGAGTGACAAACTTTTGTTTGTTTCTAAGGGATTGAAAAAGACTTGAAAACCTATTCACACGCCCGTGTTTGTATATTTCAGACCTAAAGACAATATGAACAACATAAATTTGAGCAATGAAAATATCACTATTATCATGCTTGATGAACAAAGTCCTATCATTGGTACCTCTCCTATAGTTGTTAATGAGATATTGAGTCAATCTCTCATACCAAGTTCTTGGAGTTTGTTTTAAGCCATAAAGAGTCTTTTTCAACCTATAGACATGATTAGGAGAGAGTGGGTCTACATAACCCTTTGGTTATTCAATATAAACCTCTTATTGAAGATAACCATTTAGGAAAACACTTTTAACATCTATTTGAAAAGGTTTGAATTTATTAAAGCATGTAATGGACAATAAAAGTCTAATGGACTCAAGACGTGCAACCGGTGTAAATGTCTCGTTAAAGTCTATGCCATCTACATAAGTATATCCTAGAGCCACTAGCCTAGCCTTATTTCTCACTATCTTGCCACTCTCATCCGTCTTGTTCCTAAACACCCATTTGGTTCCAATTATGTTTGTGTCTTTAGGTCTATGAATTAAGTTTCACACTTCATTCCTCTCAAATTGATTAAGCTCTTCTTGCATAGCTTCTACCCAAAACACATCATTTATGGGCCTCATTTACATTTTTAGGCTCAATTTGAGAAGTTTAGCAAGCATTAAGCGATTTGGTTAGCTATTTGTCTTCTAGTTATAACTCCTTCATTCAAATCACCTATAACGCCTTCTTGATTATGTCTAGTTCTAAGCCAAGTATTAGATCGTTCAACATTTGGTGTAGGATTATCATGATTCACATCTACTACTTGATTTTCTTCTTCACATTACAACAGATTGGGTCTTTTACGGCTTGAGTTTTACGGCGCACATAAATAGCGCATCGTAAATGTTATCATTCACGACTTATGTTTATTGCACGTCGTAATTGTGATGCATAATTTCTCAAAGACTGCGTGCATTTGAAGAACACCGTAAAAAAAAAAGATTATTTACGGCACACATATGAAGAACGCCATAAAAAAGAGATTATTTACGGCGCGTATATGAGGAACGTCGTAAAAAGTGAATGACTATTTACGGCATTAAGTGCAAGTTGTAATAGTGATATATAATTTCTCAAAGACGACGCACATTTGATGGGCGCCGTAAAAAAGAAATTATTTATGGCGTGCATTTGAAGAACGCCGTAAAAAAAAAAAAGATTATTTACGGCACGCATATTGCGTGTCTTTCCTAAAGTGATGTAATATATGGATCATTTTGTTCGTCCAAAGTGGTTCTCTATCGTGATGAATTTTGTTTTTTCTCAATAAGTTTTTCATAAGGATCAATAACTATTAATCTTGAGAGGTTTTCTATTATTTTTAAAAAAGAACCGAACCATCGGAACCGGAACCGAAACTGTTGGTTCAGAATCGAAAACCAAAACCATTGGTTCCAAATCGAAAATCGAAAATCGAAACCGCTGGTTCCGAATCGATAACCGGAACCTGGGTCATATCTAATTTCGAGTACGATTAACGATTGACCCTTTAATCTAACAATATATTATTTTAACAAAATAGTTTAATTAAATGTTATAATAAATGTTTTTTAGTATCAATTTGTTTATCATATAAAAATAAAATTTTAATTGGTGGAATCGATCTACAAATAAAATTTTGATTGAAAAAAATCAATAAAAATTTAATAACAAGTAGAGGTTATATATAAAAATTATACTTTTATTAGCACATTCAAAGTAGTAGAAAGGTGGATAAGGCTTGGCTGATGATCACTCATGAGTGTCAGGTTCAATACACCAATTAATTGTGATTTATGTGTGATGAACTGAACTCACTCATTATCCAATCAGTCTAATCCAAAAAAAAATTACGATTTTTTCGGATTTTGGATTAGACCGGATTGGATTCGAAAATGTTTTAAAGGGTCTTATCCAATTTGGATAAATAATTGGATCAAATCAATTTGGATACAAATCTTTGTTTCTTAATACTTAATAATTTTTTTATTCTACAAATATTTATAGCCCGGACTTGGAATTCAGACGAACCAGATCAAATCCAAATAGATTTCCGATCTGAATCTGAATCCTAAAATAAGTGGTCATAATTGAACATTTAATTTTCAAACGGGATTTGATTGGGTCAGGGCCATACAGAGATGGGATTAGACCAGATGTGATACCCCAGTTACTTCTAACTTAAGGTGTGTTTGGGATTGCATAAACTTCAAAAATAATCACTTATTTCATAAGCTATGGTACAAAAACTGTTTAGTAAACTTTCAAAAATTAGCATATTTCATAATCCGCTTCTCCAATAATCAGCTTTTGAGAAGTTAGTTGGAGGTTGCTTTTAGAAGTCAATTATTAGAGAAGTTGGCATATTATATATGGAATTTCTATAATACCCTTACTATTCATATATATATAATAATAGAGTTTTAAAGTGTCACATGTAATCGTGAGGGAGTTTTGGTATTAAATTCTCCTATTATTCTCCTTTCTCAATTTTATATTAATACTTATTTAATTGAAGTTTAATTAAATTACAATGAAAGGTTACTCTAAATCTATATATATATTTAACTTATTTAATTCTCAATGAATGGTCGATGAAAAGTCTCCTTATACATACGTTGAATTCTTTTTATGATTGAAAAAAATTGAATGCTAGAGTTTGAATGTGAATTAATACTTATTTTACAATTATTTTTACATGATGACTTGATTGCCTCTATTAATTTCCCATAATCAAACCAATTTTTTAAATCTCTTCAATCATCCTTATGTAAGACATGTAACGTTCATGTGAGGATACAAATCAATCATGATGTCAATTCTCTATATAAACATAGCTTTACCTAATCTTTCACACATCAATCCATCAATTAGTCTCTACTCTCTCTCAAAATGTTTCTCTCCCAGTTTTGATGATGATTTATTGTTACATATTATATAGAAATGTTGAGGTGAGTCTTTTTTTTTTTTTTTTTATAATTTATTTATTTATTATCTTTTTATTATATTTATGGAATAAAAGTTTAATCCTACTTATTTTGATGATTTTATTTTTCTGTTTTTGTTTATGGGAAAGAATTTTTTTTTTTTTTTTTTTTTTGTCTTTTATATTGTAAACCTAATTTCAGAGGATTTATGTTTAATTGAGCAATATAATTTCCTTAGCTTTTAGGTTTTTTGTGACAGTAGGATTTTAAGGTGTTTTGTATTATTAAATTTTATATCTAATTGTTTGAATTTCCTTGATTTATGGATTTCAGAGGGTTGATAGCAATTAACATTTCTTCAGTATCTTTGGTGAGTTTGATTTCTTTAATTAATTGTCGTGTCTTCTGCTTCTCTTCATATGTCGTCTCTTAATTCATTTTTACTATTATATTTAAGAAAGGTTTTAATTTCTATAAACTCTTTTGCGGTGTAGATTTGAGGAATGATAGTCCACACGCTCAAGACAATATTTACATTATACGAGATGATTGGATTGCCTTAGTGGGGAATTGCACATGGAGATTGAGAGACATTGTATTGTTGACTTTAGATAATATTGTAAAAAGTAATTTTGTAGTTTGTTTATGATTTTCAGATGTTTTACATGATATTAGTTTTGAGATGTCTTGTGGATATATGTATATTGAATTTGGATGAATAAAATTGTTGGAAAATAAGATCTCCAGTGTTGCTTTGTTTTCTTTTTGGTTTTTTAGAATGTATTAAATATACATTAAATACATTATGATTATTTCCAAAAATAAAAGTCTTTAAATTTTTATTATTCTTATACAGTAAATGATAATCAATACATATTTTCCAAACAAATAAAAATATCAATTATAAATGCCAAATTAAAGGTAATCCGTTTTATATGGAATTAGTGGTAAATTTTTAAAAATTATCAATAGTAATATATTAATGATAATATAACAAAAATTAAAAATAATAATTTTTAATCAGATATTAATAATAAGATATTAAAACATTAATTATTTCATTCAATTCAATTGATTCTTTTCCTAAATATATGAAAGTAACCCGTTTTATATGGAATTAGTGGTAAAAAAATTTTAAAATATCAATAGCAATATATTAATGATAATATAACAAAAATTTAAAATAATAAGATATTATAAACATTAATTATTTCATTCAATTCAATTGATTCTTTTCCTAAATATATGAAATTCACTCATAATATTTTTATAAATGGTAATAAATAAAAAAAAATTGTACAATAAAAAAAAATTACTTCACTACTATTTACATTTCCATAACAAGACATGTGAAAAATATATATATAAGTTAGTTTATTAAAATAAAAAATAAAAAAAATGGAATGTCCTTAGAAAATAAGTGTGGAAAATTAAATTAATTTATCACTATGCTTAATAATAATCTCCATGGAGTTTTTTTTTTTTTTTTAAAAAAAAAATTGAATACTTCTACAAGTATTTCTAGAATAAATGCTTTTAGAGAAAAATTAATAATTATAAAACCTCTAAATACACCCCAATTTACTCGAAAATAACTTTTTATTTTTATTTTTATATAAATGTAATAACTAAATATTTTTCAAAACAAATTAAATTTATATATATATAGAATAATCTAAACGTATTTATTTCTATATATATTAACAAAGCATGTGAATTGACTCTTTGATTGCAATTATGAATATTAATTGTTTAAAAATCAATTATGGAGTTGGTTAACGGAATTTATGCATTATCGAATTGATTACAAGATTTTCTCTATGGATTGCTTCTTGATTGTTTTTTTTTTTTTTTATTATTACTCTTGATTGTCCTTTTATTTGTATATCATATTGATATAGAATTGAAAGGTTGTTTAATTTATTACATAAGTAAATTAAAAATTATTTATTACATTAATTGAAATTTGACTACTCTCTATCTTTCTATCTTTCTATCTTTATATATTTAATAAAACCCCGTGTGACACACTAGTTTAATATAAAGATAATATACTCTTATATTTAAGAATATAAAAAAATTAATTAACAATATTTTTAAAAATTGAAATATTTTAATAATATAGTTTTTAAAAATATAGTTGTGGTCATTGCTCGTTGGTGGTGGCTATCGCCGATAATGGAGGTTGGAGAAGAGTCGGCTTCCTCTGGCGACGTCGAAGTCCTCGAAGGAAGCTGGTTCTCCTCCGACATTGGAGGAGGCAAAAAGCCTCCACCGTTTCGCGATTAAATCGTAACATTCTGTCACAAATCCAGTCGCGAAAATGGAGGAGGCTTCTTCCTCCTCCATCACCGGACCATAACCGGCCTCTCTGGTGTCGAAGAGGCCAGTTATTATTCTCCGGGCACCAGCGATGGAGGAGGAGGAAGCATCCTCCATTATCACGACTGGTTTTACTACGGAATGTAGCGATTTCATTCACAAGAACTCAACGGCAAGAGAAGAGGTCAGTGACCAAGTGACAGAGACTAGCAAAGCCCTCTCGATGTTGAATCTGGTGGATCAGTAGACAGAGGCAGAATCATATAGGCTGATGGAGGAGGATTCAAAGTCCGGATGTGGAGTCACTGTTGGAGAAAGAGCGAGTCGACTCATTTCATTTAAAAAAGAATATTAATGTGATTTTTTAAAACTTTGATTAATTTAAAAATAAATCTGAAAAGAAAAATGATTTTGTAAAAAGTAGTTGAAAATGAAAAATAGAAATAAAAAAGAGAAGCGGTGGTCTATTTAAGTCTTTTTGCATAATCCAGTCAAGTTTTCCGAACACTTTTTCCTTACCTTTTTCGGAAGTTGATTTTTTATATAACCAATTTATCAAACACCTAAAAACTTAGCTTAATAGACAGATTATTTCATAAGCTAAACTATAAGGTGATTATTTTTTAAGCAAAACAATCTCAAACAGTCTTATATGAGTTATGACTCAGTGAACAATGAGTTCCATTGGCACCAGTTGTTAGTTGGTTGCCTCATTCTTCAATAAATCGGTCCCCATATTTCAGATTCTGTGGTTTTAACTGCAGCTTTCAGCCAATGGGCGTGGTGCTGTCTTCAAAAATTTCTTCCTTTTTCAAGATGAAGTGTGAGATTCTAAAAATGATCTTGTTTACCTTAATTAAAGTAAATACCAAACAAACACAACATTTTAAACTAATTGAAACATTGCTTGATCACAAATATTTCCAACAGCTCAAGTTCCTAAATACTGACATTTCAATGCAGACAGACATGGTAAATTATTTACAATCAAAAGGCGAAAAACTCAAATAAGTTACAAAAAACCACAGACCATATAATTGTTTCTTTTATTTCACGTCAAACTTGAGTAATGCGATACACATACACCACATGATTAAGCTGCAACCAAACGATAACAACAGTCTTTCAGATGCAAATCACAACTGTTGTATAACTGATCATAGATCAGCCATCAGGGAGGATCAAGATGCATAGAGCGGCTCTGCTGCCACTTTTCTTCTGATCCTGAGAGAATCCCAGGAAGAAAAAAAAAAGTGTCAAACAAACTAAAATAAAGTAGTAGGCAGTAGAAGGTAATAGAAAAATGAAACCCGGATAATTTGGAATCCACACGAAAGCAAGGCTACGGATCTTGATTGTCAAGGTCCATAGATATACAGGCATATAATGTTAACCTTTCCTTTAACTAAAAAATAAGGATCGAGAAATTCAGCATATCTGTAATTGTATCCGGTGCTTATTAACATGGAGTTGTAAAAACCCTTTGAAGATCAAACTTTGAATACCACTAAATCATAACTGATATTAGTATATGCAGACGGGCTAGATGGCAGAAACTTACAATTCAAGCAAAGAATACAAAATCAAACACGAAAGCAACCGAGAATAGCTAAATATAGCTCATCATACAATAAGCACATGCACCTTCTACTTGGTTTAGCGTATAAGGTATCTTGCTAGATCCTGGTAAAGCATTTCACTAGCAGATAAAAGTAAAAGTAAAAGTAAATCAAATTTGGATGCTCCAAATCACTGAGCTCACGACATGGAAAATTGATTTTAAAGAACTATAAATAGTGGGTAAGTTTCTAATTCTACCAATCAATCAAAAAATAGGGTGGGTGGATAGAGTCAAACAGACTGTGTACTCACCAATTCTCTGGTGCCCATTTACAACCATCAGTATCTACCACATGCAAGCTATAGGCATGCCTTGATTTTGAGGACTGGTTTTCAAAACTGTAAAAAAGCATATAAAATTAAAAAAAGAGAAGTGAAATTTCCAGCTATTCATCTAAATTTTATGCTTGTGACCTCCAGAGAATTTTTGCAGTCTCACCTTTGATGAATGAGATCACCATGAATGACAACCAAAGAACCGGCTTTCACTTCGATGGGCACAAAATCCTTTTGGTCATAGGATGGAGAAGGCCGATCAAAGTAAACCCCATTTTCACCCCTAAGGAACCTCCTAACAAGGCCATCTGAGATAAAGTGCTAGAGCATTAGAAAAAACTAAATATTGGCAAAGCTTCTTAAGCTCTTGTATAAATAGAAAAAGATGAATAGAAGAGGAAAGCTACTTTTTTGAGAACCGGGAATCGCCCAAAGGCAACCATTTGTTATTGTTGCATCTTCCAAAGCCAGCCACAGCCCCGTGCAAGTTGTTGGTTCGGTATAAAGAAATGAGTTATCCTGATGAGGCACTACTTCACCTCCAATACCCGGTTGCTGTCAATAAGATTCTCACGTATTACTAATTGGAGAATAACATGCAAACATGATAACACGGGCTGAACGAACATGTTCAAAAAGGCCAAATTTGAATAACACAAAAATATGTTATATCTGCACTTAAACGTGCTAAATTTACATTGAAGAAAACCCTCTATATGAGTTGTAAAATAGTATAGATTTCATCTACTATAGAACCCCCAAAATTAACAGGAATGAAGAGTTAATTTTTATCCATGTAGTTTTGTTCTCGCTAATGTAACAGATATACTCTGGAACTGCAATATATGATGCCGCTTCAAAAAGTAAGAGTGGAACCTAAAAAATGGACAGATATACACACACACATAAATGCACAGATATAGCATAATCGGTTAAGGGAGTAAGGGACAGATGACCACCACAATATTACATATCAGGATTGACATAGTATCTAAATATTGAAAGATGTATACAGATTTAGGAGCTACATGAGGACCGGGATTCACTTCCAAACTCTCAATGGTATCTTATTTTAAAAGATTTGGATACTGAGCCATATCATAGTATTAATACAATTACTCAGCTGTTTTGTGGTAGAATGCTTGTCCATTTTATGTACTTTTTTTCTTTTCATGAATAAAATTTCTCAGTATGCTATTAAAAAAAAAAAACAAAAACAAAAACAAGTACACAGTTGATATCAGTCTTTTCCTTCAAGAAAGCTAGCAAAATGGTACCACTTATTCCATTAACTGATATTACAAAGTAATGCAGTTTACTTCTTCCATCTAACTTCCACACTCACATGACATGTGCTGAAATTGTTAAACAAAAGTTCTATAATAGACAATTACATTGCAGAGTAGTTTGGACAACATAGGTCATAAATACCCAGATTAGGAGCAAATTGGTTAAGAAAACGAAAATATTAAGAAGAAGAAACTTCAATTCCTTAATCCAGAAGATGGAGTACCTTAAAAATGTACATTGACTGAATGATCGTGGGCCTTTTGTAACCCAAAGAGTGCAGCATATTTGATAATTTCTCAGAGCAAGAAAATTTTTTGAAAACTGGATCGAGCTCATGTAATGCTGCACCAATTTACCCCAGGCACAGCAATGTTAGTTTCATTCTGATATGCACAGTAACCGTTACCATCTACATCCCATCAACAGAAGCATCTTATAATATGAGAATAATGTAAGATACAAATGCTATGATAATGTACCATGCCCAACTTTGTTAATGGAGAGTTCTTTTGGTTGCTTTAAGTTTCCATCATCCCCAAATGCCTTTTCTGCAAACAATCAACAAGAATCAAATGTCAGCAAAAAACTCTATCCCTATCTCCCAAATGAAGCCAACATATTCAAAAGCATTCAAATAGTTTAGAATATATATATATATATATATATAAAAATTCAGCTATAGAGCAACAAGCATCCAACTGCGCAGAACTAAAAACATATCTTTAATCACTCCAATATAGGAATCAACCCGTCCACTACATCGCTCCCATGTGAGGTCACACATAAGACGTGAAATCTATGTATATACACACTTCAACTCGCGCAATTGAATGAGATATAATCTGATATAAATAGCTTTAGCAGTGGAATTTGATTCAACAATATAAATGATTTTAGTACATAGCAGCTCTCTTATTACATAAATCTAGTACACCGAGACACAAATCACACAATCAAAACTAAATAGTGATCTACTCTAACAAAATAATGAATATATATATAGCAGGATCCCGCATGCGAACTTTGAGTTTGCAGCTTTTACAGAGGTACTCAGGATCCTAGATCAATAGCTCTGTAAAGTTGCATAGTGAAATTCGGATCCCGCTCAAAATCGCACCAGATAACTGTTACAAAATTGGGATCCCTCACTAAACCGCACCCGATAATTGTTATTGTAAGTGCTTTTAGTTTAGTATACATGTTCATAACAAATATATCAACTCAATTTTTTTAGTAGCAGAAAATATTTCACCAATAACTTAATTACCTATAATGAGTATGGCTCCTAAATGTGCTTTCATTTTTACTTAAGAATTCGGTGAAAACAGCAAAATATATAAATAGATACAAAAGCAAAAAGAAAATGTAGCAAGAGTGACAAAACAGTACCTTCAAAGAAAAACGAAATATTCTCAGCACTTTCATAGAAGTAATCATCGGTCACCTTTCGCTATTAAAAAATAAAAATAAAAACCTAGATTAAAACAAAAAATTAAATAAATAAATAAATAAATTTGATTTGATTTGATTTGATTTGATTTGATTTGATATGGCAATTAAAAAAAGAAACCTGGTTCTTGGTAGAGAAAACAGAGACGTTGGAGGAGCAGTCGAAGGCGTGGAGCAATTCGTCCATTCGGTTTCGCATGGCTTCAATCTGTTCACTGTTAGCAAATGATTCTATCACCAGATACCCTGTCAAATTTACTCTTATTAGAAAAACATCCAAAAAAAAAAAAAAAAAAAACACAAACCACCTTGAGAGTTGAAGGAGTTGAGGTTGTCTGAACACAGATTTCCGACGAGGCCCATTGTGTGATTGCTGTTGTTTTTGTTGTCTTTCTGGTCAAATCAAATACTTCGTGCTCTATTTATTTACTTCAATTTCTTTTCTGTTTTTTTTAATAATAATAACAATAAGGCTAATTGGCAATGATGTCCCTGAACTATGGCCGAATTTACACCTTACACCCTATACCTTTTTTTTCGCCATTAGATCCTCTGAACTCTTATAAATTGGCAATTACTGAAGGAATTTGCCCCTTGGTCACTGAAGGAATTTTTACCAAGGGGAAAATTCAAAAATTCCTTCAGTGATTTTCAACTTATGAGAGTTCATGGGGTTTAGTGGAGAAAAAAATATAAAGGGTAAAGTGTAAATTCGACCATAGTTCAGGGGGCATCAGGGGATAAATTCCTTCAATAATTGCCAATTTATGAGAGTTCAGAGATTTGATGGTAAAAAAAAAATTATAGGGGTATAGTGTATATTTTAGAAGTGTTTAGGGGCATCGGTGCCAATTAGCTTAATAATAATAATAATAATAATAGTAAGGGGGAATTACAGTTTGGTACTTTGGTACTTATGTTTTATCGAAACATTGCACCCCACTAAAACCATTATACACCCTAAATTTGAATATTTTCTAAATTCCAATATTATTCCAATATTTCCCTTGAATTAAATTAATAATATTTGAATTAAATGGAGATGATTAATTATTTTACCTTTCTGAATTTTTCAATAATCAAACTAATTTTTTTTTAATAAAAAAAATGAAAAATATAAAACAAAAAATCAGACTCAAAAGTGGGAGCTTCATCGATAAAAAAAAAATTAACAGTGTTAGTTTAGATTGAAAAAGCGACATAGAGATTTTTTATTCATACCATCTTTTTCCCGAAGTGAGGAAAAATATTCACCCACACCCATTGTATTGTGTCTGAGGGTTTTGTTTGCGTATTTTATGTGAGAACTTGGGTGAGATAGTGTCATGTCACAACCACAACCCCCCAGTTCAACCCTATCTGTCACAAGACAACTCACATAAGAAAAATTGTCCCAAATTATAAAAAGTTTCTTGGTATCATTGTAATTATTTTTTAATTCATTCATTAAAAAAGGGGCATATTTGGTAATATTTGGGTGTGCTTACAAAATTTAATCTTTTTTAAAAAAATCAATAGAGTTGTACATACAATTTTTAAGGGGTGTAAATACCATAACTCTTACTCGAATTCTATGTATTAGGGTCCTTGGTCCTCATCTTTTGAAAATACATCAAAATGGTCCCTCGACTAGTCAACCGTTAGTCAAAGTTAAGACCTCTCACACCCAAAGCGAGAATCATACCACTAGACCAAATGCCCGATTTATGAAGTTTATCTTGTTCAATTTGTAATTAAACAATCAAAATGTTTATACTTTATTGTCAATCACATGTCTCAAAGAGCATTGATAAATTTTGTTCTCTGGCAATGTGGAGGGCTTTCATTCCTATGGAGTACTTGAAGTTTTAGTTTTGTATAGTACTGATGTTTTTCCGTTTGATCTATTGAAGTTTTAGCCTTTTATTTTTCTGATATATGTTTATTATGATCTGTGCAGGTGTGATCATAGCTTGACCTTTTATTGATTATTGTTGATTGAGTCTTTGTATGTACTAATTAAAGTTAGCTTCTATGTCAGGAAGCATTACATGTGTTGTGCCCGGTGTTCCATCTCAGCGAGTTATTGTTTTAAGCAGGTTAAGCCATTAAGGCAGTTGTCTTTCCTTTGATGACTGAGGTTAAAGGTATGGTTACAGATTGCTGACATTGAAATCGACCTTTGCTATTTATTTATCATTTCAAATTGGTTAGAAATCTTGTCAGAAAACAACTTTATCTGGATTCATTGAAATAATATATAATATTTTTTAAATTGACTTCAAACCAGATTGCACTGCCGAGTAACATACAGAGATAAAAACATACTTTTGATCATGTATTCATGTTGTAATATTTATTGACATGTGGCATTTATTAATGATATTAATTTTATAAATAAAATTATTAACGGAGTTAATAAAAATCCAAAAATAATTTGGCAAAAAATAGTTAAAAGCATTTAATCTCCAATCGTCCATCACAATGATGGACAGTTGAGATTAAAGTACACTTTGAAAAAAGAAAAAAGAAATTCAAAAAATATTTTGAGATTAGATCTTCACTAGATCCATGGAGATCTTTGTGGATGGAGATCATCCCCTACCGCGAAGGTGGGAGATGTCGTAGGGAAGATCCCGCCTCCACCAGTTAACAAAAAAGAATTTTTTTAAAAAAAAATAAAAAATTAAAAGCATTTAATCTCCAATCATCCATCACAATGATGGACAATTGAGATTAAAGTATATTATATATATAGAGAGAGAGAGAGAGAGAGAGATTAGATCTCCACCAGATCCTCAGAGATCTCCATGGATGGAGATCCTCCCCTGTTGTTAAGGTGGGAGATGTCACGGAGGAGGTCTTGCCTCCACCGGTTCGTGATGGGGAGGCTCTGGCCTTCTTCAGCCGCAAACGGGGAAAACCTCCCCTTCTCCCCCACTACGAAGGTGGGAGATGCTACGGGGAAGGTCTCACTTCCACCATTTGGTGACAGGGGGGCTCTAGCCTTCTTCAGCCTCAAACAATGGAGGTGAGATCAACACCGTTAACATTGTGTGTTTGTTGTTGTCGTCTTTCTGGTCAAATCAAATACTTCATGCTCTATTTATTTACTTCAATTTCTTTTTTTTTTCTTTTTTAATAATAATAATAATAATAATAATACATTGGAATTACAATTTGGTACTTATGTTTTATAGAAACATTACTGTTTTACTCGAAATATGTGTATTGGGGTTATTGGTCGTCATCCTTTTGGAAGTATATCAAAATGGTCCATCAGTTAATTAACCGTTAGTCAAAGTTAACTGATCTAGGGGTAAAATCGTACTTTCGATCATGTTGTAATATAATATGTGGCATTTTTTTTTTATAATATTAATTCTATAAATAAAATTATTAACATGAAATTTTAAAAAAAAAATCCAAAAAGCATTTAATCTCCAACCATCCATCACAATGATGGACAATTGAGATTAAAGTATATTATATATATATATATATAGAGAGAGAGAGAGAGAGAGAGAGAGAGAGAGAGAGAGAGAGAGAGATTAGATCTCCACTAGATCCTCGGAGATCTCCATGGATGGAGATCATCCCCTACTGTTAAGGTGGGAGATCTCACGGAGGAGGTCTCGCCTCCACCGATTCGTGACGGGGAGGCGCTGGCCTTCATTAGCCTCAAACGGCGGAGGCGAGATCGACACCGTTAACATTATGTGTTTGTTGTTGTATATCGGGTCAAATCAAGTACTTTGTGCTCTATTTATTTGCTTCAATTTCTTTTTTTCTTTTAATAATAATAATAATAATAATAATAATAATAAAGGGGAATTACAGTTTGGTACTTGTGTTTTATCAAAACATTACTGTTTTACTTGAATTATGTGTATTAGGGTTTTTGATCCTCCCCTACCGTTAAGGTGGGAGATGTCGTGGAGGAGGTCTCGCCTCCACTAGTTCGTGATAAGGAGGCTCTGGCTTTCTTCAGCTGTAAACAGCGAAGGCAAGACCAACACCCCCAACCCCCCCTTGGGATCTAGCAGAATCTATTATGTTTGACCATCTTTTTTTTTTTTTTTTTTGTCAAATGACCATTTTGATGTGTTTCCAAAAAGATGATGACCAAAGTCCCTAACGTACATAAGACAAGTAAAAAATTAATGTTTCATTAAAATATATGGACCAAACTGTAATTCCCCCTAATAATAATAATCTATTTCCAATTTTGATTATTATCTAATCTTAATTTCTATTTTTTCTACCTTAAGAGGTGTTATGTTAGGTCGGTGAAATGGTTTTTATTATATATATATATATATATGATTTATAATATTTTTTTAATAAAAAAAATTCATTAAAAAAATGAAAAACAATATTTTAAAATTTATTTTGGGATATTATCAAAATCTTCTCTGGTTTACCCTATTCTTTGCTTTCCCCCTTTAGTTTCATTAATAGCCAAAATCCCCCTAATTACTCTATTCACAATTTCCCCGAATGTTAAAATAAAATACCCAAAATCTCCCCTACCATTTGGTTTTCCATTTCAGATTTGATAATATTATGGGTAAATAGGAATACTTTGTTAATAAGTGCATATATTATTGAATAGGAATGACAATTATTGACAGGACCTACTAAAATGACATGAAATTAACGGGTTTGTATTAATCTTATTAGGTTCGTGTTTTGAGTCCCAACTCGCTAACTCATTTAACTTAATTATATATCAATGATAAACATGTAATATATATATATATATATATAATTATTTTGACGTTTAAAATGTTTATTAAAATGGTAAATGAATTGCTGTTAAAAATAAAAAATAAAAAAAAATAATAAATAAATGGATTAATCAAATTAGACAAGATGCTAAAGTTAGCTCCGTAGTCTGCCCCTCACACCTACACTACGAGGTTGTGAGATCAAGTCTTAAATATTAATCATGATGTTTTCTTCAATTATGAATGCTTCCTAGCGTGTAACAAGCTCCAAAGTTATTGTTTCATCATCAACTTTGTCATTTGAAAAATTATCGGTGATGTTGTCAATATATATATTTAATATCTTCATAAATTAATAAATATTAATTAATTAATTAATTACTATTATATATATATTATAACATTGATATTTGACTACTCCATAGCAATTACAATAATACGTGGATTATCAGTCTACACAACTGAAAAAATAAGGGAATGTATCATTTCCACCCCTATATTTTGACCTATTAGTAAATCTCCCCCCTATATTTTGATTAATGGCCATTTTTGCCCCTAAATCGAAAGTATTCGTCATATCCCCCCTTATCGTTAGATTTTCAGTTAAAAAAGTTAAATTTCAAGTTAAAAGACATTTTTGCCCTTGAGTATGTGATGTTAGTGAGAAAATACATTTATGACCTCAAACTTAAATTAAAAATAAAAATAAAAATAAAAAAACTTAAATTAAATAACTCAAGTTCCAGTTCATCGACCATCATCATCAGAAAATTCACCAAATTCCATAATTTACAAACCAAACAATAATTCACCAGTTTATCATGTTCAAAACCCATAACTACACCACCCAACCCAATCACCAACATCTTCACAACCAAACCCAACCACCACATATTCGAAATCAAACCCAACATCATCCACCATAGCCACCATCAGATTCAACAGCCAAAACCACCAAAATCTAGAACCACCACCACCACCCCACGATCTCGTTGGCGGCCCACTAGAAACCACCACCATCCCACAATCCAATAACATCCAAATCTTTGTCAAAATAAAGAAGATGGAGACGAGAAGGAGAAAAGGAAAGAAGACAATTAACGACGAGAGGAGATCGATCGAGCACCGATCTTCGCGTCTGGGAGGAGATTGAGCGCCGGTCTTCTCGTTTGGATGACGATCGGCACTTGTAGAGGTGGTGGTTAGAGTGATTTGGTGGGTTAGGGTGGCAGCTAGGGTTTGGTGTATGCATGGTGGTGGCTAGGGTTTGGCTAGGAGATGATGGTGGAGAAGAAGAAAATAGTGATCGGTGGAGAAGGGAAGATATGTTTTAATGAAAGAAAAAAAAAAAAAATAGGAAAGTTAATTTCCCAAATCCCAACCACAAATTAATTTCGTTTTATTTTTAAAAGAATAAATGTATCTATTTTAAATGAAAAAAAAAGGGAAAGTTATTTTGTCAACCACACATTAATTTCTATTCTTTTTAAATCATAAATATTTATTATTGATTTTACGTTTTTGCCCTCTCATATTTGTTGTCAATTTATCATCCATTTTCCTTTATTAAAGTTCCCTTATTACCCTTTCGGTCAAAGAGAAGATAACAGTCAACTGGGGATTGTAACTGAAAATCTAACGGTAAGGGGGAATATGGCGAATACTTTCAATTTTAGGGGGGAAAATGATACTTTCCCAAAAAATAATTGATATTAAGTAAATATATGACAACGTCAAATGAAATGTGAAAACTTGTTATTTCTTTTTTAACTCAAAAACAATGATACAAAACTATCTACACTTAAATTAATAAGATTGTACAACAACATTGATCATATATATAAATAAATAAATTATATTGATCATCGAAATATGAATTCGACAATCCCACTTAAGAATATATATTTTTTAAGTTCCAACTAAAAAAATGGAGAAGGTAGTATTTCAGTTCACACTAAAAAAACGAGCTCAGCAATTCAACCTGTTGCACAAGAAAGTGATAACTTCATTGCCAAAAAAATGAAGTCACCTTACCTGTACGTACTACGCGAGTCTTCCTAACAAAATCCCACTAAAAACAATAACACCAAACCATTTGTTGGACACAAATCTGAAACCAAAAAATGGAAGAATTCAGCTAATCAACCATGAGTACAGTTGAAAGTAAACAAATGCTTACTGATGCTGGAATTATAGAACACAGTAATCATACTCACTTTCTGTTGCAATCAGCTCGGCTTGATAGGTCAACTGTCCATATCTGCCAACCTAATTGTCCAGATGCCGCTGTCAAAAACGCATAATATGGCCAACCTGTCCCAAATGAAGTTAAAAAAAATTAATTAGAAAGAAAAACAAGTTAGAAGCATCAAGAACAAAAAGCAAGTAAATACCAATATCAGAATTGAATCCACAAAGTGCAAGACTGCTGATGCATGCAATTCCAAACCCAGTGATCCATTCCTTAGTTGAATCCCCAAATCTCAAAGCAGTTGATTTTACACCAACTCTCAAATCATCTTCTTTATCCTGCATGCAAAGCTTTCAAATTATCTGACATGAAGGGGACAGCATAATGTGTTTATAATCTTCAATAGTTGTACCTGATGTGCGTATATTGTATCATACACAAGAGTCCAGAATACTCCAGAAATGTACAATGGAAGCACAACAGCTGCATGATCTAAACTTCCCCTGACTGCAGCCCATCCTAATAATGCTCCCCAATTAAAGGTCAAGCCTAGATAGGCTTGAGGCTGAAACAGAATAGTTTCCATTTATATGTCAAATCCTGTGAAACTTTTCATCAAATGGCAACAAAAAATAATCATTACCCAAAAGGTGAACCTCTTCATGAGGGGATAGGAGAAGACTAGCATCAAAGATGAAGCCCCCAAAATGCGGCTGTTACAAATATGCAATATCAGTTCCAGCAAATGACAGATCTGATGTTTTTGAGTTAAGATTAACTAACAAATCTTGTTCATTGTTTATGAAAGCTTATTGACAACATTACTTAATGACAGTCAATTTACAGAATAAGGCAAAGATATCACATGTTTTAATCATAAAGGCACCAAAATAGTATGCGGGTGAAAACAAAACTAACCTATAATTATTCAATTGAAGGAGAATCCCAAGACCCAAAAGCAATTCAAATCCAAGAAAACAAAGCCCTTGAAATGGTGTCAAAAGACCACTGGCAACTGGTCTTGACTTTGTGCGCTCCACCTGCATTCAGAATGATCAGGAAGGAAAACCATTGTGCACAAAATAAATCACAAATCATCCAGAAACATACAGGTAAAGATATTGAAATATTTTGGAGATTAAAAAGTTACCATTGTATCGATATCCCGGTCAAGGAGGTCATTTATGGTACATCCAGCACCCCTTAAAAGCAGAGCTCCACACCCAAACAGAGTCAACATCTTCAAATCAGGAAGGTGTCCAGGGTATGCCGCCAATGTAATTGACCACATACAAGGCCAAGCCAATAGCCAAGTCCCAATGGGCTTATCTAAGCGAGCAAGCTTCGCGTAAGGCCTAACATGTGTGGGCAGATACAAATCAATCCACGAATTCTTGATATTGTTTCTATTGCTATTACAACTCTCTTTCTCCTCATCCTTCGATACGCCTCCAGGTGATATACAAAATCTTGCAACCGATATGAACCTGAACTTTTCTTTGAAATCTGGAGACCATTGTTGAAATTGAGTGAGTGTGTTTAAATGACAAGGGTTAGGTCTTACTGTGGGATGAGACTGAGGGGTGAAAATTGTAGGTTTATTGTTCCCAATCAGGGACAGATATGACAGAGAGGGTATTAGATATCTGCTGCATGAGGTGCGTGAGAGCCAAAACAATGCCATTCTGCTAACTGTGGACCGTTTCTTACAGTGGGATTTTCGTAGTCTTTGTCATGCATGTATGAGTCAGCTTTCTCGCCCAATTGATGCAAACCTACGGGATTAATGAGGATATCAAAACATCAATTTGAAAATGTTCCAAAAACAAAGGGAATAAATGTCTTTTTAGCTCACGAGATAGGATTGAAATGTTATGAGCGAAATGAGAAGACTAAAGTTTGTGTGTGTTGGGGGGGGGGGGGGGGGGGGGGGTTGTGTTGACTACCACAATAAAGCAAAATTTAATAGATGATTAACATGTCATAAAAATCATAACTAAAATAAATCGATCGGAAATTTTTATTTCTTGAATATATGTCAAAAAGTAAAAAAAAAATATATTTCCGCATTGTTAATTAAAAAACTATCACAATAAAGTTAATTAAAATATAAGAGATGATTCACACGTCATAAAAATCATAACTAAAATAAATTGATCTTAAACTTTTATTTCTTGAATACATATTAAAAAGTAAAAATCATATATTTCTGCATTGTTGTGTCATCAAACTTTTGGTAAACTAAACACACCTAATATCCACATTATATAATTATCTTTTTCTTTTTTTCCAATTTCCTAACAACTCTAGTTAAAAAATAGTTTTATAACTGATTTTATCAAATAGTTTAGGCTTGTGATGAGGGAAGACCCCTGCTTGGCCTCGTTGTGTTCCGCCACTGGATTAAATTAAATATAGTATTGTCATTTATTTAGTGCAGAATAATATTAGTTTAACAATATTAGGATAATCTGGGACCGGATTACGATTAAATTAAATAATATCAACTTTAAATCATGTTTAAATATAGTAAAATCATTTTAAATTATTAAGAAATCATTTTTTGAATAAAATAAAATAATTTTAAATCATATTTCGTGTAAAATAAAATCATTTTTTTTTTTTTTATATTAATTCATAACATGCATATAGATCAATACATCATAAGCTACATATATTCTTAAAAAGAAAAAGAAAAGTTTATCATAAGTAATAATCTTGAAGTGGGAGTTTAAATTTGAAAATATCCAATATAGCTTACCTGTTTTTAACTTCAAAACTATGCATCAGAAGATGGCAATTTAGGTCCTACGCTCTTGTGGGGGCCTTCAGTTCTTTTTTTCCTGCTCAGATTAGTATAGAAAACGACATCAGCAAACTAAGAATTAAAGGTTGTAGACAAAAAATTAGAATATTTTCCTATCATAGTTTTTATTTCTTTCTCCAACCTAGTTTACTTGATGACTCAGCCATCACATATAATTACACCCATAGCTTTACAATCTCTACTAGAATCGTAAGGAAAGGACAACAAAATAGATGATCGATCCCTACTATGACAGCAGAAAACTAACAATCCTTGTAAAAAAAAAAATCCAATAAAAAAACCGAGAAGGAAACAAATAACGAAAATTCAACCAATATGTCTATAGACCAAACAAGTCTTGCCAATTCCTCCTGGCTCCTCCTACCAATCATCTCTGTATTTCCTCCACAAATTTCCTTCTTAGCTTTTGCATCTAATCCTACTTTTGTTTATCCATGGCAGTATGTGTGTGACCGCTCCCAAGTTCCAAGTGTACCTTAGCCCTCACATAAACATGAAAAAGAAAAATACTACTAAGACATGCTACGCTGTTTAAATGCCAACCCAAATCAAATTAGTACACAACAAACATGAAGGTTCCAAAATCAATTAAGTTTTTCAGGCATTTTATCATCTGGTTGTCAAAAGGTGCTTGAAGGTATCCTATTAGACACAAAATTTGGATTCAGCTGCTGCATTTTATATGACAAGTGATGCAGAGGTAGTTCAGTTATTGTTGGTTGGCTCATCCCCCAATTATAGAAAAGCTCTTTTCGATCAATTTATGCTTTTTTTATTTTTTTTATTTTTTTATTTTTATATCTTCTATGCATTACTAGTGAAAAAAGTTATTATTTTTCATGGATGATTCAAATAACATGTCTTCTCATTTCTATTAGTGATGCAAGATGAGAAGGATAGCTTATTTACCTTATGATTATAAATGGTGTAGAAAATGGAGCATAGAGTTTCAGAGAGAAGGGAATGAGACCCAGCTTAGAACCAGAACAAGGCAAAGAAGGAAGGGATATTCACTTAACTTTTGATATTGTTATTATAATTAGGATACTCATCTCTGCTTGAAACAACCAAATCAAGATTATCATCTCTTAGGAATTTTATCAAACACTTTCATCTTATCATACAATTCGAAAATCACCAAACATCTTCCTAAAAAGAATAACCAATCTAATACAGATTCTGTCCTATAACGAAATTCTAAGCAAACCGAAGAATATAAAAGTTTGTATGTGCGAGAGAGAAGACGGAGACGTACCCAAAAAAATAAAAAATAAAAATGCGGCAGCGGAGTTGATGACGGTTGTGCTGGTTATTGGGTGCCGGAAAAGAGAACACTGGAGTCGAGTTGTCGTCTCCAACTCCAACCTAAGGAGTGTTTTTTCCACTATTTTTTATTCTTAATTTGTTTTTGGAATATCTTCCTTTTTAAAGTTTTTTATGGTCCATTCGGATTTTTGTACCCGCGAAATTAATCGGGTAAGAAAAAGCTTCGCAAGTTCGGGTTTAGAAAAACCCGACCCATTTCCATTAATCGTAGGTTAAAAAACAAAATAATCCTTAGAAGCGATATAAATAGTAAAAATTCATATTGTCCAAAATGAGTCGGGCATGGAACTGAAGCTGAGACAAAAATTAGGTAACGTCAGAATTTTAAGTGCTCAAAACTACTCATTTAATATAAGTGGGTTCACAGGTTTAGATTTGGGTTTTTTAAGATCCAAACCCGCTTTGGATTTGAATTTCATCACTAGTCAGTCAAACCTGATCCAAGGCCTGAATAGTGAAACCCAATCTGATCTACACAGTTAAGATTTGGGTGAAATTGTTATCCTACTACACAGTTAAGAATTTAATTCAATAAGTTAAGAGCAACTATTTAACATTTACATTTCTACGATAATTAAAGTCTATCATATCAATGTGAACAAAATCCGAGATAACTTGAGAAGTATCATTTGATAAAGGCATCATATCAATTAGGATTCTAAGTCCTCAAAACAACTCGTTTAATATAAGCGGGTTCTCAGGTTTAGGTTTGGGTTTTTTAAGACCCGAACCTTCTTTGGATTTACATTTCATCAATCATCAGTCGAACCCGATCCAAGGCCTGAATAGTAAAACCCGACCCGATCCACATAGTTCAGATTCGAGTGAAATTGTCATCCTACTATACAGTTAAGAATTTAATTCAATACGTTATGAGCAACCATTTAACATTTACATTTCTACGATAATTAAAGTCATCATATCATTGTGAACAAGATCCGAGATAACTTAAGAAGTATCATTTGATCCATGAGTAGAATGGAAGTAGGCAAGTTAGTTGTGAAATTGATACAATTTTGATTTGCATAAATATCCAACAAAGGGCATCATCAAAATGGGATTGAATGAATGATAAAAAAAAAAAAAGAATCAATACCCCTGAAAGAATCTAAAAAATATACACCCACTTTATCCTTTTCCTACAGTCCTAGAATTGCAGACCAAGTCCAAGTAATGTACAAACAATGGCAAAACCAGGGGTGTGAAAGAATCTCACAGCTTGTTAGATACAGCAGCTGCAATGCCAATTATGAAAAAAATAATGCACCCGGGTGGCGGATTGCTTCTTCTCTTGCATCTTGTATAAAATGATGCGACTCTGAACCCCGGGAAATAATCAAATCAATGTGACCTCCAACTTGCTTAAAGCTTCCCAAAACTGCCAAATGGTATAAGGAAAAAAATGAAAGAATACAGCAACAAAAGGGGGTCAGCAGCACAAAATTACAGTTAGAAAAATCATCCATCAGAAGATCACGGAGCAGATGACGATCTTGAATCATCTGACTTATTTGCACGACACATGCAGTCTGGGCATGGAAAGGTATATGTTGAGTCATTTGGTCTTTTAAGCTCATATCCTTTGGAATCACTATGAGACCGCATATTCAGCATTTGCCTTTTGAAACTTTTCCATCTGTGAAAACCAAAAAAGGATGAATTAAGCAACCAGTACAAAAATCAACATATAACAAATTCCAGCCTTAACATCTTCAAAAGTATAACTTCTTGTTTGGTGTCCTTACTAGTGACTGACTTAACCTATGGTTCATAGCATTCTTGTCAAATTTGTACATTTTTTTATCATTTTGGCCACTGCAGCAAAGGAAATAGATCTACTTTTCTTGCTTAAAAATTTCAGACCCGATCTTGAGAAAGAAGGGGTCATCATGACAGTGAATGAATACATACCCAATTTTGGGATTATCAAAGAGTATAGCTAACTTTCTCTTGTCTGGTCTGATTGTCTTAGAGTGTCCACCATTCAAGTATCTTCTGTGGCCTATCAAAATTTGAGGGAAGTTCCCACCCTGAGTTGTCACAAATACCTCACTATGGAGACAAACAGTGTAATCTATCGCAGCCATCCTGGAAGAATAATTCTGAAAACAGTAATACATGTCCAAGTAATGAAACTAAATCAGACATCAAAGATAGTAAAAAAAAAAATAAAGAAAAAAGAAAAAACACAAACCATTCAAACCTTAAACGGACCAAGTTCTTCCTCTGAAGCCAGCATCTCTTTTGTTAGCAAATTGGGAAACATTTCCAATAGTGGGGACATGTTCTTCTCCCCTTTGTATATCTTTCCCGATGCCAAAAAGATATACGTGTTTTTGTCAAAGCCCATTCCCCTAAGCATCAAGCCAACCTGATGAGATGCACAAACATGTGAAATGAAAACTGAACTTGCATTAACACAATCACACAAACAAAACACATATCACATACAAGTCGACCACAAATAAAAAAGATCCCCCATAAATTTATGGATCAATTTTGGTAAGATATGAAAAGACTGACAGGTGGATCCCAAGAGGGGTGGTCCAGTGGTAGAGGGATGGGGACCAACAGATTAAGGCCTCAAGGGATCAAAATCCCTTGGGGCCACCTACATAGGATATTAAAAATCCCAGAAGTTTCAAGGCTACAAAGGTTGTAGGGTCTGTCAGCTCCTAGAGTTCTCCCAATGTAGAAGTCGGGAACAAGGGAAATGCCAGGAGAATTCTGAGTACAATAAACAAAATAAAGATAAAAAAAAATAATAAATAAATAAAAAATTAAAATGCAAGGTGAATTCAAAGATATGAAGCACAAAAAAAAATACTGAACATTTGGAACCTTCATGCTCAGCAGCCATGCCAACATTCCCATATCCCTCATTAAATTAATTGATGCTTGAAAAAAGAAAATTGAAAAAAATAAAAAATAAAAAACACAATCGTTTGTGTGTTTGTTGGAACCAATGAAGTAGTTTGTGACTCAACTGTCGATTGACCTCTTGCTACAGTAGTACAGTTAACAACCGAAGCAACAAAAGGTCATTTCATGTGCCTGAACATCTGTTGCAGTACGAAAATCTCCACACAAAAAAATAATAATAATAATAATAATAATAATAATAATAAAATAAAAATAAATAAATAAATAAATAATTCAAACATTAGAAATTGCTATCCTAAATTTGCTGCAACTCTAGCAAGCCAAACTTATAATGACCTTCAAAAATTTTCAATTCCCCATTCAGCAAGATATTCATACACAATGATCACAGTTGCCACTATGATCACAAAATATATAGAGATTGGATGAAATGATATTTTCTGATTTTAGGAAAAATTTGAGAAAACGATGAACAAAGGAAGCTAAAAATACATTGATGGGCTCAAATCAGTTCTCATCCAAGGACAAAGACATGCCTTGCAGTAATTATCTTATATACAAACTTGGTATTAGTACCGAAGGGAGCAAGGACAAATAAAATGAGACTACTATTTATATATTATTCGTGCAAGATACTCTCAGTAATTGGCATGTCAAGCTCAAGTCAATAGTAAGTCCAAAGCAAAGTAAGGCTGTATGATTTCTCCAAATAAGACACGTATTACTTCTAGAATTCTCACATAAAGCAAAATAGAAAATGCAATATCAACAGCATCAACAAGAAGTCGTCCAGTCCAGAATGAATTCTAAAAGCGCAATAGGGAAAAGCTGAAGCATGCAAAGGAGCTGTTACAAAATTAGAAATATTCATGTTAATTCAACACTTTATATAGCTAAGGAAACAGAGTAAACTTTGAAACTTTCCCCTTGGCACAAAATGATGCTAAAAGGATATGCAAACATTTTTGCCACATAAAGAATGAAAGTTAGTAAGGATTAATTAACTTAATACATGATACATGCATCTTCTGCTAGCTATCATGCATAAATTGTGTAAAAGGAAGAAATTAGCAGAGTACATTAGGATCTTAACCTAAAGAACTAACGTTGGTGAAAAAATATTAAATGTGAACAAAAACATAAGCTATGAAACAAAATTTTATTTATTCAATAATATACTAAATTTAAAAGAAAACAAAACAAAACTAGAAAGGGAATACAATATATACGCATTAGTTTTGCCAACAATACTCTTTGAAGCCTGAGCAAGTTTTCCTAGGCATCTTTGGTAATGGTGTTTGTTTTGGGGGAAATTTGTGGGGAAGGTGTTGATTTTTTTGAGAACTATAAAACTGCTGCAGTTGGTAGTGCTTTGAATTCCAAGCTTGTCAGTGCTAACAGGACTGCTTTGTGGAAAGCTCCTCCAGCTGGGCAGTCTAAATTGAATGTGGATGCTGCAGTCACTGAGGAAGTGGACAAGTATGCGATTGGAGTGGTTTTCAGAAATGATAAGGGAGAGGTTGTTTTTTCGGCTGCTCTGGTTTACATACTCTTTAGAGGTTGTGAATCTATGTAATGGGAAAGCTTCTTCTATTGGAGATGTGGCTAACATCATAGCATATATTCAGGACCTGAAAGCTAGATTGGAGGGTGTTTCCAATGTCCATGTTTCTTGCATCTGTAATAAGGTTGCCCATGCTATTGCAGGGTGGGCGTTTGGGTCTGATGTATCGGTTTTTTGGAGTGATTTTACTCCTTCTTGGCTTCTTCATTTAGCCACTTGTGACTTTGTATCTGTTTCTCCTTTGGAGAGTTAATATAGTTTTCTTATTTCAAAAAAAAAAAAAAAAGTTTTCCTAGGCAACAAAATTTGTGGCAGTAATAGAAGTTTCATCACTTTTGCACTGCAATGGAATAATGCAAAAGCAGTTGATATTACCTCCAAAGGAGTTAGGGGACATTTCCCATTTATCCGGATTGCTCCAGGACGTATAACTCGACCAGGTTTTGTAAATTTCCCTCTCCAACCTTTTTCCCTTGCTGCATCCATCTCTAGTTTTTCTTGCACTCCCCCATCATATACACAGCACGAGAAAGCAACCATGTCCTGCTCATGGGAATATACCGGCAATTAAGATAGAGATGATAATCCCATTGATCTTGATAACAATAAAAGCAGTTAGGCTACAACACTCATTTCATAATGAAAACTAACTTCCTCAAAACGAAGATGCACAGAAACATATTTTCCACCGTAGTTCACACTTCGTTCTTTCATTCTTGCGACCAATGTTTCTCCCATAATTAATATAGGACTTGAAAACCTTAGAGATTCATAATTTGCCAAGCATCTAAGCCGCTGGACTACTGAAGGAGCATCAAACGACAATCGATTCGCAAAAGGAGAAATCCTTATAACCCTATGACATTCATTCAGAAAAGAGGAATTTTCAATCAGCACAATGATAGCATCATATTTACCCATGAATCACAAATAATAAACATAGTGCGGTTCAAGACAGTGAGACACCAGTAAATATTAAAGTCAAAATCATGCATGACAATGATACTAGCATCCCACCAACATAAAAAATAAAAAATAAACAATTTAGAAGTAAAAGGCTAGAATATTGTAGACAAAAAATTACTAAAATGTAAATATTAATGGGCAAATTTCAGCAACTTTCCCTAACCGTATACTAATATATAGAGAACTCCAGTGGTTTTGGAGTGCTTCAATATATTTCCCTTAAATTCTGAATTTGTTACGACCTCCCTTACAATTTATTGGATACCTCCCTAAGAATCTCTAGAAATTTATTATAAAAAAATTGAATTTTAAAAAAGAATTAGGCAAAAAATAAACTATAGCTGGGTCCCCCACTTATTAGCCAAGTTTTAAGGGAGGTCCTAGAAATTTATCCGAAATCATAAACTAACTCACAAAGCTTCTGCAAAGTTATAAAATAGTGATACCATTTTATTTTGAAGCAAACAGTAATTATAATACTAAAGAAGCAGTAGTCACAGAAGGGTTTCGATCATGGCATCATGGAGAAAGGGTTAGGAATTTAAGTCTCAATGATAGACCAGAATAATAATGACTCCAACAATCAAAGAAAATCTCCAACTTGTCTGGCCAGCTAGCCCTTAAAAATATGGTCAAGACTTGATTGAACCAAGTTTTACGTGGATCGCATTATTTTTTTCATCACAAATTAGGAGAGTAAGAAAAGAACAAAACCATTGCTAGTCCAAAACATAAAATCAAAGCCAATTAAAATAAGTTGATCCAGCACTTAGCTGTGTGAATAACACCTAAGACTGCCCAAAATGCATATCTTATAAAATGAAATATAACAGGTTGCCACCAAAAATTATTTAAGAAAAAAATATATATATTATTCACACGAAGGTAACTTGTCTAATAAGAAAGTTTCCTTTCTTGGCATTCAGATTTAAACCGACTATAAATCAAAGAAATAAGCAAGTTAAAACTGGGAAAAGACATTGATCATTATATTAACTCACTTTTCTTCAAGTAGCTTTGGTAGAACTTCATCCCTATAAAACTGAACAGGTGACCAAGCTTTTACTCTGAAGTTGTAAACATTGCTCATGTTGTGGTCAAAACGTTCCATTAAATATCTAGGAATCTGATTAACCACCCGCACATCATTTTGCAAGATACTGATGAAATAATCTTCATCAAAAATGTCTCGAAATTTGCTGGAAAACAAGAAAGAAAACCACAACTGTAATAATTAAGTCCTAGCAAAAAAAAACTTGGTGAACGGATCATTACATCAACATTATTTTTCTGAGCATCAGCGCTTTCATTGCACACTAAATTGTTTGTCTTTGTTTCTCCCATGGATTCTTTATAAGAGATTTAAATGGTAGAAAATTACCAGATAACATTGCAATAAAGTCATATGGTTGTAAGAAGATCCCAATCTAAAAAGTGAGCTATTGATTATCAGCTAATTATGCCTGATAAGTAATAACCAAATTTTATCATGTCAACACAAAACGTAGAAGATCTAGGTCATTCACAAGTTACATATCAGTGCATTGTAATACTCCTTTCCATCCAAATACTAAGAGCCATCAAGTCCAATAGCATAATATTAGATAACAAGTGCTGACAAACCTAGGATCTCTCCAAATGCTATGATAATGAAAACTGGGGATCAAAAGTGTTGCATTAAGATAGCCTGCCACGGCAACCGCATTGCATATCTACAAAGCATCCATAATAAAAAAAACCCATGTCAAGAACATGTAAGTCATCACAGTTGGAAAAATGAGCACGCTTCTGAACCAGAAAGAGTTAATATAAAACCAACCGATGTCCTTTGCTGGTTCAAGCCGCCATTGGCCTCAACATAAATGTAACCATTTGATTCGGGTAAGGCTGTAACAATAAACATGATGATATGAATGACATACAACATTCAAAATAAATAATAATCAAATACAACCACAATTTATAGACATTCATGCATTCACATGAACATATTTTGAGATAGGAAGTGGAAGTGAACCACGTCAATGGCAGTGAGCTGCAGTAAAAGTGCAGATTATAGTGCAGGTTTGTGCTGCTCTGATGATAGACGGTAATGATGGACAGAGGTGGTGGAAGAAATGATGACCTAAATTCCCAAAGCAGGTATCAACAACCACGCAATGGTAATAGAGATGGCATGTCAATGCAGATTATTGCATCGATATTGATAATGGCAATGGTGTTCAATGGCTAATGTGACAGAGCCTCCCCTAAAATTGGGGAAAGAAAGGTAAGTGTTTTGGTACCATGGCGAAGCTCGCCATGACAGAATGAACGGGCAAAATTTCGCATTAAAGAAGATTGCTTTCAGATGCCAACATTTCTTTTAGTTATTTAAATTCTAAAAGAGTTCTAGCCTCTAGGGCTCTTTTGTTGCATCCCTTCTTTTGAAATATAAAAAAAAAAAAAGTTCCTATAAAAAATATATTCTAAAAGATTTCTTTCAATATGCATCAGCAACTACTACCTGTTTTCTGCCGTTTTCTCTGCTCTCCTTCTAAAATCCATAGTCTTAAAGCAAACAGATATCAAGCCTTAACTAAGAATTCCTAGGTTGCCATTAAATTAGATATACAAACTTGCATGTGGAAACTTTATATAAATCAAAGTACAAAATTCAGGTGTCTTACTCACCCAACAAAAGGTTACTTCCAGGAACAATACTTTGAATCTACTCTTTTTATTAAAAGAAATTGAACAAGCTATGTCCAAGACAGATCAGCACAATGAAACTCATAACCTTTATAGAAGTTTTTATATATACTTATTTTTCTTCCTTGTACAAACCATATCAAAGACATAATACATACCTCCTGATGACTTGTTTACACATGGTTTCCACCCCCCACCGTTGTAGAAGTTTTTCCATATAGTTGATATCTACAGTGGAATTTGATAAATAGGTATTTAGTGCATGAAAATGAATATATCAAAGAACACAGATATTAACTGTCTCCTAAAAATGTATCTTAGCAATATGACAAAAAAAAATTCCAACAGATCTGCATCAAACATAATTGTCAAATAAAAATTTTGTAATTTAAGGGAAAAAAAAGCCTCAACCATGTAACCACTGCAATATCAACTCATACTAGTCAAGAATTAAATTTCAATTTCTCAAGAAAAATATTGAATGTATTTCCAAGCAAGTGAAATTGAGAATGATAATGAAAGAAGCTGGTAAACAAAAAATTGAAGCCCTAGCAAATATCTAAATAGAATAACTTAGGTTTGATTTTTCCGAAACCTTAGGTAGGTAAGCAACAAGGGCAAACAAGTACCTAATGAAAACTATATAATCAGAATTAAGCAACTTAAAAAATGGCAATAGCTCAAGTTAAGCAAAAGAAAGAATATAAAGTGAAGTTTACTGGAACTTAAACCAAAGAAGTACATGAAAAATTTATTATTAATTTTATATTTATTCTTTGTAGGCACTATTTCTATAAGGAATGAAAACTGTTTAACTCTGTTTTTAGATACTTTCCCACTTCTCCTTTCAATAAAATCAATAGTTTCAACTAAGAAGCTGTCTTTTCAACATTGGTACACTGTGAAGCAAAGTAATTATTCGAAGCTTGTCTCCTACTTTTCTCCCAAAAAAAGCTGCAGCTCACAAAAGATTAACCCCCAACACACAGCTCAAGCTAGGGTCATTTTAATACCCTTCATCTAATGCAATTTTCTGTTCTCAAAAGCTTTCTTAATTAGAAACAAGTTCCACTAATAATTTTCAAGAAACTTGTACCGAAATTATTCTTATTCTTGAAAGACAAACATGTTTTCATATGTTCTGGATAAATGTTCTGAATGAATTGATCACATAGGTATTTATTCTACATACATTCATGTAGTAAAAACGATTAACCCAGATCTTGGTACTCCAAGACTATTTCACATTTCCAACTGATTCTGAAACCAACAGAGAACTTTTTCGTGCTCCCATTCTTGAAAATATGTTGAGCATATAATTAAATAAAAAAAAATTAAGGTGGTTCGAAAGCTAAAAGTATTAGATAGCATACAAACTAAGTGATCCCACGAATTACAGAAATCAAAAGATCTAGGAACCATCAAATACCAAGATTGCACAACTTTCCCCATGTTTTAGATCCGTATGACTATCGTTTCATCTTTAAGTCCATCGAAAGCAATCATTGCAGCATTCTCGTTTTCCCTTAAACCAGTAGATACAATCCCATGCAACTATTTTTTTTAAAAAAAAAAAAACAAAAACAAAAAGTTTACTTTCTTTCAACAATTTTATCCAAAAATCAAACAGGACACGAAAATTTGAGATCACAGCTTGATTTAAGTGCCACAATTACTCGTAAACTCTGCATTTAAGCAATGTCATGTCCATTTGTCCATGAATATTTAACACCAATCCATACCCACATCAAGAAATGCATCAAAATTCACCTCGAATCAGAATTCAAAATCACACCCACAATGTAAAATCGAACAACCAACCAAACTAAAACCTTAAATATATATATATATATATAAAAACTGAAAACGCACCGCATCAGCTGTAGAATTATCGGCATCCATCTCGGGTTTCAACTTGTCGTAGAGCTGGGGGCTCCTGTAGACGGAACCGGTGGCGGGGCGGTGCTTGATGACCGGAACAACGTCAAACGACACCGTACCCATGTAAAGAAGCATCCCGGAGATGTAAATGAGAGGCGCGAACAAGAAAATACCCTGACGACGAAGAAGAACAGAGAGGAGAAGCCAGGCGAGCCGGTGGGCAACGGTGCCCCGACCCGGACCCGGAGTGAACCGCCCCGACGCCTTGCCCCGGCCGTGGCGGTAGCGCGGCGAGCGGAGCGGCGACGCTGGCGGTGACGGGGTGGTGTGGCCGCTGCTGGGTATCCGATTCTTGGCGTGCATTTGGTGACCCAATTTTTTTTTTTTTTTTCGTATTTTGTTTGGAATGTTATCTTGACTACATAATAATAATAATAATAATTAAATGATGATGAGAGAGCTTTTATTGTTTTGATTTTTTCTCTTCGGTTCTTTGTTCGGTTGATGTTTCTCTCTCTGTTCTCTGTTTCCTCATTCTTTCTCTCTTTGTGTTTTTCGTTTTTTGGTTTGTAGTAATTCCAACAGAGAGAGAGAGAGAGAGAGAGAGTGTGGAGGCGCTGGCGCACGTGCTTGTTAGAGTGTTTCAATTTCGCAAGAAAAGTATTATTGTTTGGCTAATTGGCAAGAATACCCCCTGAACTATACCCGAATTTGCACCTTACCCCCTGAACTTTTTTTTTCGCCATTAAACCCCCTGAACTCTTGTAATTTGGCGATCGCTGAAGGAATTTGCCCCCTCACCAGGGGGTAGATTCCTTCAGCGATTGCAAATTTATGAGAGTTCAGGGGGTTTAGTGCCGAAAAAAAAAGTTCAGGGGGCACAGTGCAACTTTGTGAAGAGTTCAGGGGGCATTTGTGCCAATTAGCCTTATTGTTTTTGGTAAATACAGTGACCTCTCCAACGTTTTTTTTTTTTTTGAACATTACACTAAGCATTACACAGCAGAAAAACTAAGACAAAGACTGGGATCCAGCCACAAACACTCCTTATCAGAGGAGAAGGCTAACGCAGCTAGATTATGTGCTAAGGAGATCCCCTTTTTGGAGGAGGCTTGACACTTACAAATCTTAACTAACGAAAATAAAGCCCTAATATCATTGTTAATGAAATGAGAATCACCAAAGTTCTGAGCCGAACTATTGAGAGAGTGGACAGCGGAGGGGGAAGAAATTTCAGCGACCTCAACAGAGATATTGAGACGATGGACCATGAGGAGACCTTCCCGCAGCGCCAGAATATGCCCCATATCGGTGGAGAACGAACCTTTAAGTCTTGAGATAGAAAAAGCAAGAACTTTCCCTTTACAATCCTGGACTGCAGACCCTATACCAATAAAATCATCCCCCTAACGAGTAGCGAACGCAGAGTTGAGTTTCAACTTCCCCGGAGGAGGGGCAATCCAATCGTCACCAGGAGAGAACAAAGGGATTGGAGAAGGAGCAGAGATAGAGCATTTTGAATTCGAAAATTCCTCCAACATCGCAAGAGCCCTTTCGGCCACTAAATGGGGATCTCCACTCGTTCCTCCATTAACCACCTTATTCCTATCATTCCACACAGCCCAAACCACCACACTAAACTGCCCAAAACCAACAGAACCCAAAGAGTCCATCAAAAAACCAAACACATCCTGCATAGAGCAAAAGGGTTTAGAGAAAATAAGACTGCCAAACCGGGTACCTTGCCAGAACTTCTTGATCTCTTTACAACCAAAGAGAACATGGACAGCTGATTCCACCTTGGTTGAACACTTACTACAATAAGGATCAGCTGCCACCTTCCTCTTCCACAAGTTATCTAGAGTGGGCAGAGCATTCAGACACACACGCCAAAGAAAAATTTTAATCTTAGGCGGAATGTTAAGACTCCACAAGAAATGCCACCACCTATTACTACCTGTAGAAGACGAGACATCAACCTGAGGAGAAATCTGCAGCGCAAGCTTATACCCACTCTTGACAGTAAACACTCCATTTTTATCGTAGTGCCATCTGAGGAAGTCCTTGCCCCCTTCCAGCTAATAGGAATGGAAAGAATCTCTTCCCTATCAACTGGAAGCAAAGTTCTGTGGATAAGGTCTTGATTCCAGCATTTACGGGACCTGTCCATTAAATCTGAAACACGAAGGTTCAAACCTGGATCATAAGTAATAATCCTGAACGAACGAACGAACGAGGACGGGGAATCCATTTATCTCTAAACACCTGAATACTATTACCGTCCCCCACATTCCAGTGAAGGCCTTTAGAAAGAAGATCCCTGCCCCACATCAAACTTCTCCAGATATGCGAACAGCCCAGTCTAACAGGGGCAGCCAAGAACTCTTCCTGCCTACAATACTTAGCTCTGAGAACCCGGGCAGCCAGAGAGTCTGGAAAGGAGAGAATCCGCCAAGCCTGCTTGGCCAAGAGGGCCTGATTAAACAGGGAGAGATCTTTAAAACCTAAACCCCCTTGGTTTTTCGGCAAGCACATCCTCTTCCAACTAATCCAACTAATCTTACGTTTCCCATCCCTTTGCCCCCACCAGAATTTCGAAGTTAAACCACTAAGATCGTTGCAGAGACCAATAGGAATTTTGAACAAGCTCATAGAATATGTTGAAATAGCTTGAGAGACAGCCTTAATTAACACCTCCTTACCCCCATAGGAAAAGGAATTCCCCTGCCAACCTTGAAACTTCTTGCGCATCCTCTCTTTAATCTCGTTAAACGGAATTTTTTTATTCCTACCCACAAAAGTTGGAAGGCCCAAGTATTTGTCATGAGAATTGCATATATCAATGCCAAGGATACCTTGGATATCATTTTTCAACGAAGTCTGAACTTTTGGACTAAAGGAAATAATTGACTTGTTGAAATTGATACACTGACCTGAACCCCTCTCATAGCACGCCAGGATTTGTCTAACACTCTCACAACTTGCAATGGATGCCTTGCAAAAGATCATGCTGTCATCTGCAAAAAGAAGGTGACTAATAAGGGGACTCCCCCTACCACACCTAACACCCAAAATCCGACCATTTCTTTCAGCTTTTGATAACAATCCGGAAAGAGCTTCAGCATAAAATAGAAAAAGAAAAGGGGAGAGAGGGCAGCCCTGTCGCAGACCCCTGGAAGGCGAAATAGAGCAGATCGAAATACCATTGAGAAGAAAAGAAAGGGTGGAGGAGGATATACAATCCATAATTAAACTAATCCAACTGCCCGGAAAGCCCATCTTCTCCAGAATTTTTAACAAAAAAGCCCACTCAACTCTATCGTAGGCTTTACTCATATCAAGCTTAAGAGCCATCAAACCTTTCTTCTTCGATTTCTGCCTCCCCATAGAGTGGAGAATCTCAAAAGCCACCAAAACATTGTCATATATCTGTCTATCTTGGATAAAAGCAGACTGGTACTGCGAAATAACACAGGGCAATATAATTTTCAACATGGTAGCCATAACTTTAGTAACCACCTTGTAAATGACAGAGCACAGAGAAATAGGACGAAAGTCCTGTATTTTAACCGGCTGAGAAGTCTTGGGGATGAGCACCACATTCGTATCATTAAAATCCTTCATAGAGCGCTCACCATTAAGAATACTCAAACAGACTCTGGTAACCTCTGGTCCGATCAGACCCCATTCCTTCTGAAAGAAGATGGCTTGGAAGCCATCCGGTCCCGGAGCTTTGTTGGGGCCCATACTGAAGATAGCCAATCTAACATCTTCAGCTGTGAAGACCGCACTTAATGCAGCAACCAATTCAGCCGACAATTTTGATTTAACTTCCTTAGAGGCTCTCTCAATATCGTCACCAGAAGGAGAAGAAGAACGGAAAAGGGAAGAGAAAAAATCGCTAACCACTTTCGAAAGACCCTCATCTGAATACTGAGAGTGACCATTGTCATTAATCAAACAAGAAATATAGTTCTTCTTTTTCCTGGCTGTTGCTCTTGCGTGGAAGAATTTCGAGTTACGGTCGCCCGCTTGAAGCCATTCAACCCTGGACCTCTGTTTCCAGAACAATTCCTCATGATCTAAGAGCCCTTCAAGCACTGACTCCAAGAGTTTGATTTGCTCCATCACACCAGGTTTGCCAGTAGACACATACAGCCGATCAATCTCCTTAGTTTTATCCTCAATCTGCTTCCCAAAGTTACTAAATCTACCTTTGCTCCAGCCTCTAAGATTGTTGGCACATCTATTAAGTTTCATACATAAATTACTAATCGGATCAGTAGACGCCACTTCATTCCAGGCCATTTTAACCACACTACTAAAATCAGGTTCCTTAAGCCAAAAGGGATCAAACCGGAAAGCAACAGACTTAGACCGCAGAAAAGGAGTATCCGGATTACTAGTAAGCAAGATCGGTCTGTGATCAGAGGTGTGGAAGCCTAAATTGTCAACTTTCGCAAAACCAAACAGATCCCTCCACTTATCATTTGCTAGGAACTGGTCAAGTCTCTCCTGAATATTTAACTTACCATCTCGCTTGTTATTCCAAGTGTATCTAGGACCATTGAAACCCAGATCAGTAAGATTGTAGTCGTCAATAGCTTGCCTAAACTGATTTATGCCAGCAAAGGACTTAACTGAACCCCCCACCTTCTCACTGCACATCAACATCTCATTGAAATCACCGCCACACACCCAAGGCAGATCATCCACCGTTAATAACCTACGAAGAAGATCCCACGAAAACATTCTTCTACTTGCAATAGGATCACCATAAATACTGGAGAACCGCCAGCAGAAGCCAGAATCCTGCTTCACCCGAACGTCAATGTGCCCCGTGGACGAAGATAGGATCACAACATCACAAGAATCCTTCCATAGAAGCAACAGACCGCCAATATTACCCACACTGTCAACACAGAAACAATTTTGGTACCCCACCAACACACCACTATTACCAAGTTTCGCACCATACATTTTGGTCTCCGATAAGAAGACTCTATCCGGAGAATGTTTTTTTAGCAACCTTGACAAGGCCGCGAACGCCCGGGGATTCCCCAGACCCTGGACATTCTAACTAAGGCCTATAATTGCTCTCGGCGAGCCTGTGCCTCAGGCTCTGCCGATATCAAGATGTCAGACTTACTGATTGAAACTTTACCTTTCTTCAGAATCCTGTCAATTTCTTCCTTACTGTCAAAGTCTACTTTCCTCTTGCAAACACTTGAATTCGTATTTTTCTCTGTAGCAGGGACAATACCCCGTTTAATTGGGGATTTGGAACAAGTTTCCGAGAATTTACACGGGCTTTTCCTTGCCCCTCCTGTCATATTACCCACATCAGAGTTTGGGAGCGAAGTACCTTTCTTTGGGGATCTTTTGGGAAAGCCACTGAACTCCAGGATCCTCTGCAGAGGATTGGAAATTAACACCGGGACTTGTTTCTGTTTAGCCTCTCTAGCCGAACGCATCCATCTCTTAGTGATCTTCTTCTTCGGGGACAGTTTCAGTGATAAAGGACTTGTCGATTTAAAGAGAACACTCTCACTCTCAATCTGCACTTGGGACGAAATATTGGATAGAATAGCCTCCCTTACTGGATCTTGAGAAGAAGATTCTGCAATAATTGTTTTCCTTGTTGGGCTTAAAGTGGATTCACTTTCAGGAGGGCCCAAATTATTAATACCACCTTCCTCTACCATACCCGGCCCATCAATAATCATATTGTGCTGGATCGGGTCCCCGACACTAACCTCAGTGGGTAGGGTTACCACCCCCATCTTCTTGCTTAGACTCTGTGCCGCCCCTTCTAGAATTGCCGGTAGCTCTTTCTGATTCTACCTTACCCCCTGTTTTAGACTAACCGAGCCATCACCTTTGGAATCTCGAGAAGCTTCCATTGATCTAGTTCTTTCAGAAGAACTGCCATTGCCAAAAGACCCTACCCTGGATTTGTGACGATCTGCACTAACGGCCCTGAGCCAGGAACCGTATTTGTTTTGAGTTCCTTCTAAAGCTGCTGATCGAGCCTCCTCATCCTGGCACTCCTTGATACAATGTCCTATTTTACCACAAGCAAAACAGAACTCAGGTAAACGTTCATATTTTAGATTGACATTGGTGACCTCCTCAGATCTATTCAGCTTTAACTTAAGCCATCTCTTCAAAGATTTAGTAATATCAATTCGAACTTTCACACGCATGAATTTTCCCCAACATTCTCGTGATTCCGCCGGAATCTTCACCACCTCACCGAGTTGCTCTGCCAACCATTTTGCTGTTCTCCGATTCATACAGTAAATGGGGATGTCATGGATCTGTATCCAAAAATCAGCCTTATTAAAACCCAACTGGGCAATATTCCCTGAACCAATCGGCTTCTCCAACACTATCAAACTATTCCCAAAATGCCAAGGACCTCTAAACCAAACCTTATTTCGATCTTCATGGTTGACAAAATAAAACAAGAAGATATTGTCCCCTATCAATTCCACCTCCACATTTCCATATGGACTCCAGATCTGTTCGATCAGGCTTTTAAATGCCTCTCTATTGACCTTTTTACCAGAAAGAACCTTCCCAACCAGACATCTATCCACATCTTCCACACCCTCTGACTCAACTTCCTCAGCCATTTATAAAACAGCGTCATCTTCATCTCTAAGGGTTAGATTTTCATACAACTTAGAGATATCCACCTCACTCATACTAAAAGGAAAAACAGGAACACAGAAACAAACAGAAAGAAGGACAGAACCAAAGGAAACCCTAGACTAAGAGACAAACCACTACTGGGAAGGAAGACGAACTACCTCCCAGACAAAGCTACTAACACACTGTTCACTGGAGAGAGAAAAGTGGAAAGAGATATACATGAGGTGTCAGTTAACAATTTTCTACCTCTCCAACATTCGGTGTAAATATACTTTTATCTACTTAAATTTCGCTTTATTTTTAAGTATTCTGAATTTCCTATACTCTTAAAATTGAATTAATAAAAATATTAATTTATTCTTATTAAAATTTAAAAATAATATAATATAATGTAAAAACAATTAAATTAATTTAATCATTTCAAAGGAATATAAATTAAAACATATTTTTAAATAGAATAATAAAAAACAATTTTTAAAATTTTAAATTATCTTCATTTTCAATTTATTTTTTGTTTTACTTTTTTTTTTAATTTTAAAATTTATAATATTTTTTTCTAAATTTTAAATTATTTGTACTACCTTTTACCTTTTTTTTTTTTTTTTTTTTTAATATAAAAGACTATCTTCATTTTTTAATTTTAATAATATGAGCAATTCGGTCTTTTTAATAGTTCAATTTTTAGAGCAGTGGAGATCTGAATAGATAAATACATATTTTCTCTATTGTTGTATTTATATCAAACTTTGGGGTTGGTCAATGTATTTACCCCTATTTTTTATTTTCTTTCTTCTCTTCTTCTTTCAAGATATTGAATTTTTTTTTTTTTTTTTTTTTTTTTGAAGGTAAAATTCATTAGAAGGCAACACCAAAAACCAGCTAGCCTGGGCAATCAGTCAAGACAAGGTGCTCCACACAAGGAGGACACTACTTAAGAAACACACAATCCTCAGCAGAGGACAAAGACAACTTAGCTAAATTATGAGCCATGGCATTGGTCTTCCTAGGAACAAAGGAAAAAGACAAAGGAGAACTACTGCCAAGAGATAAAATCTCCTGGATTAGAATACCAATGTCAGCAAGAGGAGCACACTCCTGATTAACCATGTCAATAATAGACTTAGCATCAAACTAGATAATCACCGGCACACAGCCAGAATTAACAGCAAGTTGAACACCCCTAAGCAAGGCCATAGCTTCAACAATTTGAGGAGAAAGACAACTAGAGATTCTTTGCAATGATGAACCCACAATAGCACCAGCACTATTTCTGATAACCAAACCAAAGCCAACACAACTTTGAGCACAACACAAAGCAGCATCAGTATTAATCTTGAAGAGACCACGAGTTGGGCAACACCACCTAGTAGGAACAGCAGGAAAAGTAGCTAAGTCTGCCGTAGCTAGGAGCAGGGGCGAAGCCAGGATTTTGGCTTTGAGGGGGCCATGACAAAACTAATATTGTAGGTCAGTAAGAATCATGTACAAGAAAAAGTGTCGAATCTCACACTTGATACTTTTCAATAAAATGTGATATCGTTTAGTGTTAAAAGTAATGATACAAATAAATAAATAAAATAGACATTAACTAATTAAAATGTAACATGTCTATTTTATATCTAGAAAATTATTTATAACCAAATCAATATAATTTTCTTCTTAATTTCCATTTCAATTACATAATCAAAGAGTATATGAGAAAACATCTTTTATTTTGTTGTAAATTTTATGCATGTTCTTAACCGTATACATAACTAAAAAATAAAATATAAATTTCAATAGCTTAATTAAAATATCATTATGCCATTGAGATATTTAAATCACAATTATTTACATACTTGTAACTTAATTTTATAATATTCATGTCAAACCAAATTAACTTATAATAATTTTGAAGAAAATTTAAATAATAAACTAACAAAGTAAATTTATCAAAATTAGATTAATATTTAACCTAACAAAATAAATAATAAAGGTAGTCGCTATAAGAGTTCAATATTCGTTTAGTTTGTTCTAGTAAAATCTCTCTCTCTCTATATATATATATTATATAATGAGTAATGCTAAGCTTCCCAATTTTTTTTTTTCAAATTCTTTCCCAAATGTTTGTAGAACATGAGGTGTCAACATCACATCATTCACCACATAATCTCATGATTTACAAGATGTTGACATCTCACGTGCTACAGACATTTGAGAAAGAATTTGTGAAAAAAAAATTGGGAAGCCTAGCAATACTCATATATAATACAAACTAGATTAGATAATAATGTATAAAATAATAGGAAATTAAAATATTAAATTGGATTGATTTTATCTCCTATTTTCATGGTCATTAAAACTATGAAAACAGAAATTATAAGCAAATTTATATTATTAAAATAATAAAAGGATAAGAGAGTATTATCACCTACCCCTGGCCAGGAGGTTAGCATCATGAAAGTCATCCAAAAAAACAGAGGCCTAGACCAAGATGTTCTCATCACAGCGAAGAACAACTTGATTACGACCAGAGGTGAATGTAGGGGGGGGGGGGGGGGGGGGGGTGTGGGGTTGGGGGGCCATAGGGCTGGCCTTGAGATTTTCGAGGCCCAAGACGAACTATAAAAAATGAGGCCCTCGATACTCTTTGTACGTATGTTTACTTTATTTTTTTCAAAGGGAGTTCAAAATAAAAAAAGATTTAATCTTTGAAATTTGGACAAAAACTTATATTTTAAGAGAATAAATTCTACCCTGTATCACAAGTTTGACAAAACTTGCTCTCTTATAATCTTTCAAACTCAATCACATCCAAAAAACATCATGCATGCACAAGTGAAAGGTCATTTTAATTAAATAGCAAATTTTACCGAACTATTATGAGGTTTGTTAGTTAATTGACACTCACTCCCCTGCTGTTAGCCAAACTTAACCGTTAACAATGTTTGACCGACAAAATTAAAGGTATTTTCATCATTAAAAAATTTATTTTAAAAAATAAAAAGTTAGAATTTGTTCTCTTCAAATATAATTTTAAAATTCTACCCTGTATCACAAGTTTGACAAAAACTTGCTCTCTTATAATCTTTCAAACCCCATCACATCCGGAAAACAACATTTATGAACATCGTGCATGCACAATTGCACATTAAAGGTCATTTTAATTAAAGAGCAAATTGCACCGAACTGTTATGAGGTTTGCTAGTTAATTGACACTCACCTCCCTTATTGTTAGTCAAACTTAACTGTTAACCATGTTTGACCAACAAAATTAAGGGTATTTTCATCATTTCAAACTTATTTAAAAAAAATAAAAAGTTAGAATTTGTTCTCTTTAAATATAATTTTAAAATTCTACCATGTATTACAAGTTTGACCAAAACTTGCTAAATTCTACCCCGTATCACAAGTTTGATAAAAACTTGCTCTCTTCAAATATAATTTTAAAATTCTACCCCGTATCACAAGTTTGACAAAAACTTGCTCTCTTATAATCTTCCAAACCCCATCACATCCGGAAAACACCATTTATGAACATCGTGCATGCACAATTGCACATTAAAGGTCATTTTAATTAAAGAGTAGATTGCACCAAATTGTTATGAGGTTTGCTAGTTAATTGACACTCACCTCCCCTGTTGTTAGTCAAACTTAACTGTTAACCATGTTTGACCAACAAAATTAAGGGTATTTTTATCATTTCAAACTTATTTAAAAAAAATAAAAAGTTAGAATTTGTTCTCTTCAAATATAATTTTAAAATTCTACCGTGTATCACATGTTTGACTAAAACTTGCTAAATTCTACCCTGTATCACAAGTTTGATAAAAACTTGCTCTCTTTAAATATAATTTTAAAATTATACCCCGTATTACAAGTTTGACAAAAACTTGCTCTCTTATAATCTTCCAAACTCCATCACATCCAAAAAACAACATTTATGAACATCATGCATGCACAATTGCACATTAAAGGACATCAAGTAAGCATACTTGATTATTATTTTTCTCTAATAAATACTTGTAAAAATTAATATAATAACTCAAACTCAAGACTATAACACAATAAAATAGTAAATAAATAGTACTAATTAACCTTACATAAAAAAAGAGATTTTTCGAAAAAGAAAAAATATATATATATTGATTTAATTACCTTCAAAATAACGACTTCTAAATTTTTGTATCAAGAGAGTTTTATTTTTATTTTTTATTTTTTTAGATATAAAAAAAGATTATTTATGACAAAGATGAGTATTGCTAGGATTCAACCCATTGCCACCCTTGATCCAATGTTGTTGTTGTAAGAAATGATAAATGAGTTTTTATCGGTGGGCCTTTAAAAAAAAAATTATTTGTATATGGTTAGCCATTTTTAAAGTCATTTATGGGTTGAGTTTTCATTGGTGGGCCTTTTGAAAAAAAAAAAAATTATATGTATAGTAAGCCATTTTTAAAGTCATTTATGAGTCTATTTTGTTTAAAATCTTATATGGACTATATTTTAAAATTAATATTTTTTAACTACAATTTGGGGGCCCTTTACAATTGGGGGCCCTAGGTGGTTGCCTCACTGGGCTCCCCCTAGGGCCGGGCCTGTATATAACATTAAAATGTTAACCAATAAAAAAAAAAAATTATCGTACATAAAATGTGATATATACAATATATGTGATAATATTATCTTGTCCCTTTATTATTTTTATAATATAAATTAAATAATAATTTTTGTTTCCATAATTCTATTGACCATGAAAATATGAAGCAAAATCAATCCATTTTGATATTTTAATTTTCTATTATTTCATATATTATTACCTAATCTAATGTGTATTATATATATAATATATATATATATTTTTTTTAGATTTCACTAGAACAAACTAAGTAAATATTGAACTCTTATATTTACTACCTATATTATTTATTTTGTTAGGTTAATTATTAATATGATTTTGATGAATTTATTTTATTTGTTTATTATTTAAATTTTGTTCAAAATTATTATAAGTTAATTTGGTTTGACATGAATATTATAAAATTAAGTTACAAGTATGTAAATAATTGTGATTTAAATATATCAATGGTATAATGATATTTTAATTAAGCTATTGAAATTTATATTTTATAAGCTGGGAACTATTAAAATATTATTTTCAGTTATGCATACCGTTAAGAATAGGCATAGGTTTTGCAACAAAATAAAAGATGTTTTATCATACACTTTTTAATTATGTAATTGAAATGAAAATTAGAAATAAATTGGTTATAAATAATTTTCTATTTTCTAGATATAAAATAGACTTGTTACATTTTAATCAGTTAATGTCTATTTTATTTATTTATTTGTATCATTACTTTTAACACCGAACGGTATCTCATTTTGTTGAAAAATATTGGGTGCGGGATTCCACACTTTTTCTTATGCAGGATTCCTACTGATATTATTTGAAGATTGTGTGACCTACAATATTAATTTTTGTTTTGGCCCCTGCAAAACCAAAATTCTGGCTTCGCCCCTGGTTACGACGCCACCAAATTCTCCATAACATCACACAGAGCAGCTCCAACTCCTTCTGCACCAGAATATGAGAACAGAGAAGAATAGATCTTGGAAGTGTACATGGTCCTCCCATTTTAGATTATGCATGAAATAGTAAGAAGCCCAAGTATCCCTCAGTTTTGCACAGCCCCACAAAGCATGTAATGTAGCTTAATTTGACTTGCCTGCACTTTTTAATATTATTATTATCATTATTTGAAGTATTACATAAATTCGAGGTTTTTAAGAAGGGGATGACAAGAACCCATAACCTCGTGGTATAGGTGTGAGAAGGGCCAAGAGTCTTTTCATTTTTCTTGATGCTTTCTTTTTCTTTTTTGTGTGTGTGTTAGGTTTTTAGTATATGTTGGCGTATATTCCATATCAAAACGTTGTGCATCTTGTATTGTTTAGTGGTCGTATTGATGATGATTCAAAACTTCAAAGAAAGACTCGACTACAATGCTTGCAAGATGGTGGCTTGATAAGGGGAATTAGCTTCATTGCTCATCAAAGGTATAATTGACCTCATTCATCTTACAAGGCATAGGCACACACACAAATCATTCATAAGTGTCCCTGCATCGTTGTGCACCATTTATATAACACATTCACATGATTTTGTATGCTCATGCATTGAACTCAAATGCTCATACATTTTAGAGTTGCATGTTCTAAGACTATGTCTAGGAAATGACATTCATATGTGAACTTGCGTTTGTATATTTGTGTTTCTTGTGTTTTGGACTTGTACTTGATCTTAATTGATTCCTTATTGAGTCCCAGTTATTTTGGTTACTCATATGTTAAGTTTCGAGTCCAAACGATGTAGCTACGCTACTTTTCGTTCTCATTCGTTGAGTTGTGTTCGTCGTCGTTTTCCGAGATGAATTCTCAACCTTTTGTCAAAGTTTCATAGTCTTCGTTGTGCATGAGGGAGTCACGATTCGTAATCTGAAAACGGATTTGAAATCGGAGTTCGGATGCCCGAATACGACTGAAGAACGTGAGAGGTACGCGGGAGAAGCTAGATGGCCAAAGGCCATGGCCTTGCCACCACGTGTGGAGGCCGTGTGCCACACGGCCCAACCAGCCCTCTGGTCCCGTGTGGCACACGCGCCCCACATGTGGGCTTGGCTGGTGTGGCCTGATTTTGTTGGGCAAAAATGCCCCTCTTCTCTTTCCTTTTAAATCTCTCCATCTCCCTCCATTTGTTTTCAAGAAGAAAAAATTGAAATCCCGTCAGATTTTTTCTCTCCAATTTTCTCAACTTCCAAACACCATAACTTTCTCATACGAAGTCAGAATTGAGTGATTCAAGTTGGAGATTATTCGTAATTGAGTCCTCTACCTTTTCCAAGTGATCTTGCAGCTGTTTGATTGATTTTGAGAATGATCTACTCAGAAAACCGAACCAGCTCGTGAAATCAAGGTAGAGTTCATATCTTGGTGATTTCATTTTTTTAAACCTTCAATTTGCTTGGGGTTTCTTTTTTTATATGTATGTGTATGTTTAGTAAATGCTATTGAGAAAAATAGCTTCACAATCAATCTAATTGAAAAGTCTAATTAGAGACACATGTGGACTAGATTCTTGGATTCTTTGTTTTTCACATGATTGAGAGTTGTATTGTGATTAGATTGACATCTAGGATTATTTGAGACTTGATTGATTTATTTTATGATTAATAATCCTTGATATGTGTCTTTGATCCTTGATTGATGATTTCTAGGATTAGAGCCTTTGTATGTGTTTTTAGAGATATCTATGATTGATTTGTTTTTAGCAATATTTCCTATCTCTAAATCTTTGGTTAGAATACTTGTTGAATACATTTTGTGATTCTAGCATTTTTATGTGTGTTTATAACATCTTGAACTTGTGTCTCATGTATATGAATTGTTCAAGAGTTATTTGTGTGAATGAATCTAGGAGTTTTATGTGTCGGTTGATTTCACATGCTCTAGGTTTTCATTCATGATTTTGCATCTAAATTTCTATTGCTTGTGTTTTCATATCTCTAGATCTAGTTGTTCCATGGAATGTATTGATCACATGTTCTATGTTGTTTTGATTGTTTGCATCATTTGCATTCACATGATCACACTAGGAAGTCCTTGTAAAAGGCATGAAGTCTTGGTTAGAGTCGGGATGACTCGGATAGCCAAGCAAGAAGTCTTGCCTAGAGTCTTGAGGACTTGGATAGGTAAGCAAAAAGTCTTGTCTAGAGTTGGGATGACTTGGATAGACAAGCAAGAAGTCATGGCTAGAGTTGGGAGGACTTGGATAGTCATGCAAGGGAGGCTTTCTAGAGGCAAGTGTGCCTTGTATAGAGAGTTGGCTTATATATTGGTAGGCTCGGGTGTTTAGTTAGACATAGAGTCCGATAGAGCGGGGTACATGGGATATGTATGCACTCTTAAGGAATTTCTAATCTACCCACGATGTTAGTTTGGTATGAGTTCCAATATGTGGTGGTTTTGCATCATTGAGGGATTTTGTATCTTCCAATAGGGATTGGGTAAACATAGAATCCACATGGGTTGGTGATTTAGGATTGTACTTTGTGGAATTTCTAATTTACTTTCCAAATATATATAAGTACCCAATGGTTGTAATTCAACCCGTGGATGTTTCCTCCTTGGAGGTTTTACCACATTAAAAAATCCCTTGTGTTAATTCTTTCTATCTCTATCTTTTATATTTGTTTTTGTGTATGTTTTAATCTTGTAGTACGATCTTCACTTGTTATGTATTTGGAAACAAGATTTTGTAAAGTATGATTTGTAAGCATATTCATTTTGATCATAATTGTAAATATAATTCTTTTATTCATTGATTTTTGTGTATAGGTATTCTTTGATTGATTCTTGTACATATTGGGCATTATTGTAAATAAAAGTATTATTTGTATAAATTTTAATATAGTTTCTTCTCTAGCAAGTTGTAGTGTTCTTACATTGTAATACTTTAAGTACAACTTGTAGAATGTGCTCTTTATTGAATATACTTGTATATGAGATACATTTGTTCTTGGTATATGTTTTGTAGACTAAGTGTGGTGAATTGAGCATACTTGTGCAAATTGTTTTTCTCATAACAATCTTTTTCAAGGTTTATTATATGCTCACCAAGGTTTTGACACTAGTCACGAAAGAGTTTTTAAAACTAGTGTGTCAACCTATTCACCTCCTCTAGGTTGTTTAGTATAACCTTGTAGGTATTTTCAGTGTGGCATGCGTCTCTTTTTGTTTGGGGTTGTTTTCCCCTGGTTTTTGGTACTTTGTTGTTATTTGTCACTCATTACTTTTTTTTTTAATCGTTTATATATATGGATACTGTCTATGGGTTTTTCAGTATATGATCGCTTGTGATGCTTTTTCTCTTTTAAATCAGTCCAATTTTATTAGAAAAAATTATTTGAATGAGAATAATATTAGTTGAGATAGAACATATATGTTATGATCGATTTTCATTTATATTTAAGATACATCGAAATAAGTACTATATATAAAATCAAAGATAAAAAAAGTATGAGAGGTTTACCATCGGACCAACCTCATCTCGTCCCCCATATTGACTTAACTACATGTTATAGGTAAAATTCCCTGAAGATGACACGTCAGCAAACAGCATGGGTAGAATTTGCCACATAAGTAGAAAGTCTAGTCGGAAGGAGGCACTAGTATTCTACGTAGACAAATCACCTGACGTAGGCACAGTATAAGGATAGCCAACAAGTATGAAAAAAGTCGAGCACGCCGAGTACGAAAATGCCTAACCAATCATACTCGGCACGAAGAAAAACCAGTCCTTGAAATTTTTCCATCACCTGCAAGCAATACAACTAACAGAGATCAATCGCGGGTCAACTACCAAGAAACATAGTTCCACAAGGAAACAAAACGGGTCTCCCTACCAGCGTATTAGAATCCCAAACATATTCGGATTCAACTACATTAAAGACAAGATAAACACCAAAAAGGAAAGAATCTTAAAACCAACTCTACAACCCTCTACTTGTACGTCATGACACGAAACCCTAGCAGCACCCAAAAACCCTAGCAACACCATGTATAAATACCCATGCAAAACACAGTATGAGGGGACGAGAAAATCTTAAGCAAAAGAAAGAGTGAGATCAGAGTGTGTATCATTTGAATATTATAATGGATTTGACTGAGTTGCTTAGGCAACAGCCCGTGGACATTTCTCCGATCATCAGAGTTTTACCACGTATATCTCTCTTTTATTTTGTTTATCGTTTTATTGCATATCATATTCGTATTTGCAGGTTTCACTAACCTAAGACCGTTGACTGGTTAATTCAACAATTGGCGCTAAAAGCAGGGGCGGCCTGAACTAAACTTCGAGGTCCCCTGTGAAACGATCGCTGGCGAAGGAGATGTCAGCAATTTTAGACACGACCAAGATTTGTCAGACGATAGGTCGGAGGCAGATACCACACCCGATGCCACCCTAACAACTGAAAATCAATCAACCGCCATAGCTGGCATCCAACATTTCCCTCCAACCAATGAAGAAATCACACAACGGTTTCGAGTGTCTCTACAACATCTCATATCCGATGCAGCCAAGCAAGGAGTTAATCTCTCTACCACCGAGGGACTAACCTCGCCGCATTACTTGAGTACCTCAAACCAGCAACAAGGCAGTTTGCATTCTGTAATGGTTCGTCCAACACTGGATGCACCTCTGAAGATGAGTCGAAACCTGACGGAACGACCTGAGACACTATTAGAAAGATAGGCCTGAGATGATAGAGAGCCCAGGGAAGATGGATACCCCTGCAGGAGGTACCATTCTGATTGAGCAGAGCAAGATGTAGGTAGACTAAGGCGTTAAACTCACCAGAGGGATCAATCATTGTCATCCAGAGAAAGTGATTGGTTCCTTCGTCGGAAATGCCAAAGAGGCACAGTCCAGCTGCATGGTCTGAGCCATAAACCCTAGAGACAGTAACTTGATGAGCAAGGGCAAGGATTGACCATTAGTCAAGGCTTTAATCCTATGGGAGAGCCAAAAGGCAACAAAGACGTACTCATATAGAGTTTGACACGAGAAGTTCAGAACAAGCGCCAGCAGATGGATGCTCTGGTCAGATGTTACGAGCGCAACGAACTATTAGATGATGAATCAAGCAGCCTTTTCACCAATGGAGTCCTCCGAATGCCCTTCCTAAAAAAGTTTAGAATGCCCACGTGGAACAATTCAAAAAGGACACGGACTCAAAGGAGCACGTCAGAAGATACAAAAGTGTCATGGCCTAGTACATCAACAACGATGCCCTATTATGTCTCAACTTCCCACTAACGCTTGGAGATTTAGGTTCTCGATGGTTTGGTAGGTTGCTAACAGCGAGCATAAGCAATTTCAGCGAATTGAGCAAGGCATTCTCCAGACAGTTCCTCGGAAATGTGCATAGAAAGAAATCGGTAGCTCACTTATCTCAGCTCAAGCGAGGATAGAATGAGCCGTTCAAGAAGTATTTGGGAAGATTCGGTCGGGCGATATCAGAAATCGGAAGCGCGAATGACGAGGCCATAGTTGCAACATTCGTTAATAACTTACAGAATGACCAACTTTCTTTTGATCTAAAAAGAGCTCGTTTGACCAGCTACGCAGATATGATGGACATGGCTAGAGGTTACGCCTTAGCTAAAGAGAAAGAAATTGTGACAGGCGGTTATTTTGTTCATGGTGGATGACCAGAGGGTCCCAAAGCCAAGGATAGTGCATCCAAGACCCCTAACCCAAAGGGATATAAGCATAAGAACAAAGCCCAAGATGGTCAGGATAGTCGGGACAGATGTAAACATTATGACCCAAAACAGACAAACCATACCATAGATTTCGGGGCGATTACGCGAACTACACCCCATTGAAGAAAAGTCAGGAAGAAGTACTTGCAATCTTAGAAGAAAAGAATATGTCTAAAGAACCTCCTAGGTAGTTGTTTTTTGCTTGGAAGGATACAACAAAGTATTGCAGATTCCACAAGGAAAGCGGAAATGAGACTTTTAAGTGTTTTCAACTCAGGGACCATATTGAGACTTTTATCCGAGAGGGATATTTAAAAGATATTGTCCAGAAAAAACCAGAGAAAGTAGACGAACAACGAGATAATCGGCAAGAGAACTGAGGAAGAGAGTTGAGTCCGAAGAGACTTGAAGATGAGGGAGCAATAAACACCATCTTCGGCGGGCCCGTAATAGGGAAAAGACCCTGGAAATTCGGGAAGCAATGGAGGCAAGAAAAGACCTTGATGTCAACTCTATCGAGCCTGACCTGAAGAGAATCAAGGAATGTTGGGACCCGATAATATTTACTGAGGCTGACTTACATGGAGTAGATGTCAAACCAAATGATGCGTTAGTCATCAGTGCTCGAATCGGTCATAGAGAAGTCCATCGGTTCTTGATCAACAACGGAAGCTCAGTGGACATATTGAGTGTTGAAGTGTATGACCAACTAAGGTTGGATAGAAAGGACCTACAGTGTTAGAAAACAGTGTTGCTCAATTTTATGGTTGTAGATACGAAAAATTGGTCGTATAATGCTTTATTGGGCTTACCATTCTTGAATAAAGCTAAGGCAGTGACGGCTACCTATGCCCTCATGATGAAGTTCTCAATAGAATATGGGGTAGGCGTGGTTAAAGGGTCGCAAGAGATGGCACGAAGAGCGAATTTATCGGTCTACAGGGACAGAAGGAATAAGGAAAGACATCAAGTATGTGCAATTCTGCCAATTGAACATGCCATGGAAGGATCAGAAGATCAGACAGAAATACCAAAGGAGTTTGAGCTCGACCCAAAGGAAGAGTCTGAGGCTAAAAAAGATGAGCCGATGGAAGATGTAATTCTAGATGATGGTGAACTAACCAAAGTAGTCAAGATAGGCGCAAACTTGCAAGAAAACATCAAAGCCAACCTGACCTGTTTGTTAAGAGAGAACAAAGATGTATTTGCTTGGAGCTATAAAGATATATCAAGAATAGACACGAAGATAATATCGCATTACCTGGCCATCGACCTTGAGTTTCGACCAGTGGTGCAGAAAAGACGGTTATTCAATCCAGAGAGGAGTGTAACAATCAAGAAAGAGGTAGAGAAGTTACTCACTGCGGGGTCAACAAGAGAGGTCAAATACCCTCATTGGGTAGCTAATGTAGTACTAGTCAAAAAGAAAAACAATCAGTAGAGAATGTGTGTAGACTTCACAGACCTAAATAAAGCCTGCCAGAAGGACAGTTTTCCTCTCCTGAGAATAGACCAATTAGTAGATGCCACGGCGAGACATAAACTACTAAGTTTTATGGATGCTTACTCGGGCTATAATCAGATCCGTATGAATAAACCAGATGAAAAAAGAACGACTTTTACAACAGATGCCACGGCGAGACATAAACTACTAAGTTTTATGGATGCTTACTCGGGCTATAATCAGATCCATATGAATTAAAGCAGATGAAGAAAGAACGACTTTTACCACAGATAAAGGATTATATTGCTACATGGTAATGCTGTTCGGTCTGAAGAATGCATGAGCAACATATCAGAGGCTGGTGAACAGAATATTCGCTCAGCAAATTGGAAGAAATATGGAAGTCTATGTGGATAACATGTTGACCAAGAGCGTTACGGTAGAAAAGCATTCTGCAGACCTGAGGGAAACCTTTAATATCTTGAGGAAGTATTAGATGAAGCTTAATTTGAACAAGTGTGTGTTCGGTGTACTGTCGGAGAGGTTCTTAGGTTTTCAAGTTTACCAAAGAGGATTCGAGATAAATCCCAAAAAGATCAGAGCCTTTGAAGACATGGTTTCACCAAAGACACTGAAAAAAGTACAGAGGCTGACCGGATGTCTTGTCTCACTCAATCGATTCATAGCAAAATCAATGGACAAGTGTGCTTCATTCTTCAAAGCAATAAATAAAGGGAAAGGGCTCAAGTGGAGTGAAGAATTTTAAACGGTTTTTTAGAAATTGAAATAATATCTGGGATTAGCACTAATACTCTCCAAACCAACAGTCGGGGAAACCCTATACCTATACCTATCCTTCACGAAAGTAGCAACCAGTTCAGTGCTGATCTGGCTGGAGGGAGGAATATAGAAGCCAGTAGACTACACAAGCAAAGCCTTGCTCCCAGCCGAAACAAGATACTAACCAGTTGAAAAAATGGCTCTTGCATTGGTCATAGTAGCAAGGAAGCTATGACCATATTTTTAGGCACAAACGATCAAAGTGTACACAGATTGCCCGCTCAAGCTAATCTTACAAAGACCAGAATTATCAAGTCGACTAACTAAGTGGGCCGTAGAACTAAGTGAGTTTGATATCAAGTATTCTCCGAAAGTAGCATTCAAAGGATAGGCGGCGTCAGACTTTGTGGCTGAATTCACAGAGCTGGACATCGAAGTAAGACGGATGATGGGGGAAGACCAAGGAAATAGTTTCCATTGGAAATTACATGTGGATGGATCGTCTAACACCTATGGCAATGGGGCTGGAATAGTGACATTAACCCTAAAAGGGGATGCTGTGGAATGTGCCATGAGGTTCGACTTCAAAGCAACTAACAACCAGGGCAAGTATGAAGCTTTGCTGACTGATTTAAAAATATGCGTAGCATTGTGAGACCTGCCAGAGAATCGCCAATGACATACGGCAACCTCCAGAGTTACTTAGGAGTTTAGCATCCCTCTGGCCATTCGCAATGTGGGGCCTCGATCTTATAGAACCAATGCCCATAGGAGTAAAAGGAGGAGCAAAGCATGCTATTGTGGCAGTAGATTACTTCACCAAGTGGGTAGAAGCAGAGGCACTCGTACATATCACCGAAGCAAACACCACCAACTTCGTTAAGAAAAACATACTATACAGGTTCGGGATTCCAAGTACCATCATAACCGATAATGGGATTATTAGGATTATGCTCAATAACAAGAGTGTAATATTGTACTTGACAATCTTTTCATATTAATAAAGTGATTTCTGTTTTTAACAAAATCTTATAGCATTTATTATTATAATTGTCAAAGTAAATAACCATAAGGTCAAAAGACTATGAGAAAAGAAGAATTGTTCATACATCTGGATATGTATGAGGTAGACACAATTCTTTAGTTAGTCTTCAATAATGTTCACAACTTAAGTTAAAGGTTGGGCACTTTTATCTTTTATCTTGTTAAAGTTGTAGAAAGCATTTGAGTGGGATCAAATGTGTTATGATGAGTCTAAAACCATCGAAGGGTCTTCGAGTAAAAGAATCTAGTGCACTGGGTGCATTGAACTGGATCAAAATGAAAAACTTTTTCTAGAACCGTTAATAGATAAAAGTCTTTTCATTATCAGGACAATCAGAGAGTCTATCTTAATCCTGAGATAAATGATGGACTTATGGTTACAAGTGTTATCATTTGAGCTATCAATGAGTAAAATTATATAGCATAGTCTATCCTCGATAGTTTGGTGGTATTCATTTGTTAATCGATAGAAGACTTCATTTATAGATATGGACATCGTGGCTCCATTTATTAAATGTGAGTAGAATATCATCATATGGATGCTTTGTGGTTTTAGATATTAAATCTTAACATTGAGTTTTCAATAGTGATTGTTGAAAGATGACTTTTGGACAAGTCATAATATATATCCAAGTTCAAAGTGTGGTCATATGAGTAAATATGGTAACTTGGAGAGCTATAGGCGATCTATGAGCTCTTGGCGATTACTGATATTCTTCACGAGGATTCACTATCTCCTATAAGATTGTCTAGGGTATGAATGAGAATCATTTACTTATTCCATCTTTATTTAAGAGTGCAATTTTAGTTCTTTAGTGGAATGAACTAAAATTAATAGATTGAACCTAAGTGAATCATTTGTTGATTGTGATTGGGTTATGTCTATTAGAACTTAAATTTAGATAGGCCCGCCAAGATCCCCAATCCACATGGGCTTATATGAATCACTTGATATATTCTACCGGATTATTTATGGGTCCATTTAGAATTGTATTTAATATATTAAGAATATAATTTGCACATTATTTATTTAACGGTCTGTTTAATTATATTAATATATTAATGAAATGCATGTGAGTTTGTTTCTTTTAGTAAGAATAGGTCTAGTTCACATGTGGGCTTTTTTTATTAAAGTCCAAATGAATTTAATAAAATAAGAAAAACAATATATGGCTCAAGTAATGGTCATGGGCGGCAACGCTAATTTTATTAGCCCATTATATTGTTTATTTTATTATTTAATTAAATAGAAATTAATTAATATGTTAATTAATTATTTAATTAAGAATCTAATCTTTTTCTAATTAGAAAATATGTTTCCTAGTAATATACTATTAGTAGTAGTATATTAAATATAAAAGACTATATTTGACAAGTAGATAAATAAGGAATTTTATTTGTCTAGTCAAATTAGGAAGTCTTTTATATAGTCACAAATACACTAAAGAGTTGGATTAGAGTTTACATATAATATATATGCATGCGGAATATATAGTTTGTATATAACATATATGCATGCGGAATATATAGATTATATACATATATGCATGCGGAATGAATATATATATGCATGAATGCATGAAAACCATGCGGACTATATATATATATATATATTTTATAGGCATGAAAACCATGCGGATTATACATATATATATATATATATATGCATGAAGGCATGCAGCAATATATACTTGATATGGCAATCAGGATTCGTGCACTATATATATAATAGGCAAGTTGAATTTGTGCAATATATAAGATATATATATATATATGGCAATAAGGCCGGAGATATATATTAATATTATTATATATGGCATTAATATTATTTTATATGGCACTTGGCCGGATATATATTCTTGGTATATTTTCGGCAACCCTAAAGTTTTTGTAATTGAGAGATTTTTCTTTTGCTAGAGAAAAATAAAATTCAACTCTTAGACTAGTGTGAAATTCGGCTAAGAGAGATTGTGAGAAGAGATTGTTCTTATTTCGATAGTGCACTAACTTTTACATCAACAGGTTTTGTGCACAATTTTGAATAAGGTTCACGCGAGTTTCAATCTAACGATTGTGAATTCAAAAGTGACCGAGACATTCTTTGCAATATTTTGGAGTTTATTGTGAATAACAAATATCAGAAAAGTTTTTGTTTTCCATTCTCAGGTACACAATTCAAAGAGAAGGGAGACTACGCTCTTAGGTGATTCACGTTCATGATTGGGTTGAAAGATCTTGCGGATTACCATCGACGCATAGTCAATCGGATTACGCGACAAATGTATGATATCTTTTGGTACATATGTTTAATTAATTAAAGGGTTAAGGTTCAAATATGGAAAATTTTTAAAATATACTAAACTCTTTTTAGTCTCGCTTCCGCCGCGTGCAAACGTTTTTCTCTACAATTGGTATCAGAGCCTGATTGTACCCTTTAATTAATTAACGTATATATACGTGAATCTTTTTCTTTTTATTTTGATTATGCATGTTTAGAAAGAGATGACTCTAGGTATTCTCATATATAATTACATTGGAATGTATGGATTTATATATGTTATATGTTGATATAAAGTGAATTATTATTGCTCGATTTTGATCCTAGAATTTCAATGTATTTTTAGTTTTGGAGTTGTAACAAGAAGGGTGGCCTATTATCGTCACAATTTCCTTTTTGATAGTTGCTAAGTTTTTTTATTGTATTAAAAAATAGTTTTTTATTAAATACTGCAGTGATTAAAAAAAAAAAAACTGCAGTATTTTATTGTTTAAATAAGGTTGTAATATGTTCAAGCATCGAAGATTCGAAGACTTGAAGAATTGATAGCAACCGGAACGAGTTTGAGACCGTGCGCACCATAGCAACATGCATGCGCGCAAGATTGCACGCAGCTGTGCATGTTGGACTGTGGGCTGCGCACGGCAGCCCCATGGAGTCCATGGGCTGCGCACAGCAGCCCTTGTTGGGGTTGTGGAGTGCGCACACCCATAAGGGCAGCCGTGGGATGCTCAAGTGATCAATGGCCGCCTGAAGACTTGTTCGCCAAGAAAGGAGTTTTTTGTATTCCAAACAAATATAATTTACTTGCTTTTCTAGGATGGATCGAAATCGTGGCTATTTACTTTGCGTAAATATTAAAATATTTGTTATTGTTTGATAACATGTCATATAGAATAGGAGTGCCACTCTGTTAGGATTATGCTCAATAGCAAGAGTGTAATATTGTATTTAACAATCTGTTTCATATTAATAAAGTGATTTCTGGTTTAAACAAATATTATAGCATTTATAGTTGAATATTATAATTGTTAAAGTAAATAATCATAAGGTCTAAAGACTATGAGAAAAGAAGAATTGTTCATACATTTGGATATGTATGTGGTAGACACAATTCTTTAGTTAGTCTTGAATATTGTTCACAACTTAAGTTAAAGGTTGAGCACCTTTATCTTGTTAAAATTGTAGAATTCTTTTGCTAGCATTTGAGTGGGATCAAATGAGATATGATGAGTCTAAAATCATCGGAGTGTCTTCGAACAAAAGAGTCTAGTGCACTGGGTGCATTGAATTGGATCAAAATGAAATACTTTATCTATAACCGTCAATAGATAAAAGTAATTTAATTATCAGGACAATCAGAGAGTCTATCTTAATCCTGAGATAAATGATGGACTTATGGTTGCAGGTGATATCATTTGAGCTATCAATGAGTACGATTATATCGCATAGTCTATCCTCGATAGTTTGGTGATATTCATTTGTTAATCGATAGAGGACTTCATTTATAGATATGGACATCGTGGCTCCATTTATTAAATGAGAGTATAATATCATCATATGGATGTTTTGAGGTAATTGGATATTAAATCTCAACGTTGAGTTTTCGATAGTGTCTATTGAAAACATGGCTTCTGGACAAGTCAAAATATCCAAGTTCAAAACGTGGTCATATGAGTAAATATGGTAACTTGGAGAGTTATAGGCGGTCTATGAACTTTTGGTGATTACTGATATTATTCACGAGGATACACTATCTCCAATATGATTGTCTAGGGTATGAATGAGGAAACATTTTCCTTTTCTGTCTTTATTTAAGAGTTCAATTTTAGCTCTTTAGTGGAATGAGCTAAAATTAATAGATCGGACCTAAGTGAATCATTTGTTGATTGTGATTAGGTTATGTCTATTGGAGCTTAAATTTAGATAGCCCGCCAAGATCCCCAATCCACACGGACTTGCATGGATCACTTGATATATTCTACCGGACCAATTTAGGGTCCATCTAGAATTGCATTTAATATATTAAGAATATAATTTGCACATTATTTATATAATGGGCTGCTAAATTATATTTATATATTAATGGATGACATGTGAGCTTGTTTCTTTTAGTAAGAATGGGTCTAGTTCACATGTGGGCTTTTTATTTAAAGTCCTATGGATTTAATGAAATAAGAAAAATAATATTTGGCCCAATATATACATGTGGGGCGGCAAGGTGATTTAAAAGCCTTAAATATTATTTTGTTTTCATTGTTTAATTAAATAAGAATTAATTAATTTATTAATTAATTGTTTAATTAAGAAACAAATCTTTTCTGAATAGGAAATATGATTCCTATTGGTATACTATTGGTAGTAGTATACTTAAATTAAAAGACTTGTTTGACAAGGAAATAAATAATTAATTTTATTTATTAAATCAAATAAGAAGTCTTTTATTTTAGTCAAATAAGGAATAAAAGATTTATGAGTTTGATTAGGGTTTGGAAATCTTAAACAAAATAGGAATTAGGGTGCAACTAAATCTCCAATATTTTAGGAGTAATAATTGCGGCAACCCTAATTGGTTTTGGTAAAAGAATTCGGCCACCCTAGTTAAGAAAGAGAAAAAGAAAATTTGCCACATATAAGGCTGTTGATGATTTTCGGCCAGCCTAGGGTTTATGTGCAGAAATTTTATTTCTTCTTCTTCTTCTTCTCAACTCATAGTTAGAGATCTATTATTCTACTAAAAACGAAAGGAACATAGATTATTCTTTGATGGTATATTGTTTGCTTGTTCATTAATAAGCTTGTATATACTATATCGATTAAGGTTCACGCGAGTTTCGATCATAAGATTGAGAACTCAAAAGTGACCGGAATAATCTTAGGTTCCTTTAGATTGTTTTTGGGACTAACGAATCAAGAAAAGTTTGTTTAATCCAATCACATGTTTGCAATTCAAAGAAAGGGAGACCACGCTCCTAGGTGATCCACGTTCGTGCTAGGATTGAAGATCTTGCGGATTACCATCGACGCAAGTCAATCGGATCACGCGACAAGAGGTATTAATTTTTTGTTTATTTTTATATCTTTAATTAATCAAAAGGGTTTAAGGTTCATAAAATTGGAAAAATTTTAAAAGCTACTCAAACTATTTTTTTTAGTCTCGCTTCCGCTGCGGGTACAATTTTTCCCTTCACACTCATATATCTCTTTTGGTATGAACATGCATTGAATGATTTAGGTATCTAATTGGCATCTAGATAACTTGGTAAATCATTCTATTGGATTAAATCACACGCCTTAAATAATTGAGTGGGAGAAGGTGTATTGCAAACACCTATGGCCTCCAAGGTTAGTTGAGCTTTATTATTTATTGGTAATCCCCTCAAGGGGCGTCCATGAATGGAATTTAGCAAAATACTTCCTTACAAGGATAGACTAGACAATTGACTCAAACGAGATCTACTCCCCAAGGAGGGATTTTCGTGAGGGAATATATTGAGGGTCGAAATCTTGGTAGTACACTCAATGTGGTTTTATTAATATCCTCCCAAGAGTTCTTGTTAATAAAATCATGAAAACATTGGTTGTTATGTTAACAATTAGGTGGGACCTAGTCCAACTAGTAAGTGGTGTGAACTCCTAAATGAGGCATAACATTTATGGGTGTTGGAACAAACGTTGAATTTTACGATTGAATTATATATATTTTAATTCAAGATAAATATTCGAAAATGCTAAACAATGATTATTTACTTATATATAATTTTGTTTTATTAAGAAATCATGACCCCATCCCTAATGATCATCCTAAAAGATAAATACTTTAACTGGTAATAATTATGTCACATGGAAAAGGAAAATTGGGTTGCTGCAAGCTGAAAAAATATAAATTTTGTTCTGACTACTCCTAAACCACCTGCTCCTACTAATGAATCTAATGTGATGCAAAGAGATGAGTATGAGTAGTGGAAGACCTCTGATGAGATGGCCAAATGCTACATTATGGCTACCATCTCTAACGTGTTGCAACAACAACATGAAAGAATGGGGTCTGCTGCTGATATGATGATATCTCTATAAGAGATTCATATGGTTGGTAAAGTTGCTACTATTAAGACCTGTCAGAAGGTCAAGGAATAACAGAAGTAAAAGCAACTTAGGCCTACCAAGAAAGTAAACAAGATCAAAAGGAAGTGCTTCTTTTGTGGTGCAAAGAGACATTGGAAAAGTAATTGTCCAAAGTCTCAGAATAAGAAGGAACAAGGTAATGTGAATTATCTTGAAACATGTTTTTCTGGCAGATTCTATAGATTCTTGGATCGTAGACTCTAGAGCCACTAATCATGTTTGTTATTCCTTACGAGGGTTTCAAGAAAGGAGAAGGCTGAATAAGAATGAAATCAACTTGCGTTTAGGCAACGGAGCGTTGGTGCCTGCTAGTGCAGTGGGAGATATTAGAGTTAATCTAGATTCTAGTAGGCATTTAGATTTGATAGACATTTATTATGTATCTCAATTCAAGAGAAATTTAATTTCAGTTTCTTGTTTAAATAAATTTGAATATTCAGTTACTTTTAATAAAAATTTTATTATTAGTAAGGATGACAAATTTGTTTGCAAAGGTACATTGGAAAATGGTCTATTCTATTTATATAGAAATATCTCTCACTTGTTAGACACAGAATTAACGCAACCTAATTATAAAAGAGTAAAATTATCATAAGATGAAACCTACCTATTAACCTTAATAGGATTAAAAGATTGGCTAGTGATGGACTTTTAAGTGACTTAAAAGTTGATGATCTACCAACTTGTGAATCATGTTTGGAAGGTAAAATGACCAAAAGGTCGTTCAGGACCAAAGGCACAAGAGCCACTGAATGTTTAGGATTAATGCATACTAATAATGTATATGATCCTATGAGCATTCAAGCTAGAGGTGGATATGAGTACTTCATCACTTTCACAGATGATTATTCGAGATTTGGTGATGTGTATCTCATGAGACACAAGTCAGATGCTTTTGACATGTTTAAAGCATTTAAAGCTGAAGTGGAAAATCAGCTTGAGAAACACATAAAAATCTTCAGATCGGATTGTGGTGGAGAATATCTATCTGGTGAGTTTCAGCAATATCTTATTGATAATGGGATCATTTATCAGTTTTCTGCACCAGGTACACCTCAATAGAATGGGGTGGCAGAGAGAAGAAATAGAACTCTTTTGAATATGGTTAGGTCAATGTTGAATTATTCAACGCTCCTTGTTTCTTTTTAGGGATATGCTCTATAAACTGCAATGTACATTCTAAATGATGTACCATCGAAGTTGGTTCCTCAAACACCGCATAAGTTGTGGACTAGGCGAAAGTCTAGTTTACAACACTTAAGGATATTTGGTTGTCCTGTGCATGTGTTAAAAGGAAAGACAGAAAAGATGGAGTCCTATACAGAAACATGTATATTTGTGGGGTATCTAAAAGGAACTAAAGGGTATTATTTCTATAGTCCTTCAAATCTTAAAGTATTTGTTTTGACAAATGCCAAATTTCTAGAAAAGGACTATATGAATGAGTTTATACCTAAAAGTAGAATAATCGTGAATGAGATGTCAGGAGATACAATTCCACAAGAGGTTTCACAACCTAGCCCAATTGTAAGTTCCGAACCATCACAAGATTAACAACCTACCATTCCTCGTTGTAGTGGGAGGGTTATAAGACAACCCGAGAGATACATCGATCTGGGAGAATCAGTAGAGAATCTCCCGGACGACGATGATCCCTACACATATAAGGAAGCAATGGAGGATGTTGATAGTCGCCTTTGGCAAAAGGCAATGCAATCTGAGATTGAGTCCATGTTCAATAACAAAGTCTGGTTCCTTGTAGACTTGCCTAAAGGGATAAAACCCATTGGGTGCAAGTGGGTATACAAGAGGAAAAGACGTATGGATGGAAATGTGGAAACCTTTAAAGCTAGATTGGTAGCTAAAGGTTACACACAAAAAGAAGGTATCAATTACGAGGAAAACTTCTCTCCTGTGGCCATGCTTAAATCCATTAGGATACTCTTATCCATTGCGGCATCTTTAGATTTAAAGATTTGGCAAATGGACCTCAAGACAGCTTTCCTTAACGGAAGTTGTAAGTGCCTCTCTCTTTGATTGGCTTATTTCGTTGATAAAAATCACAATGAGGATCTATCTTGTAAGGGTAGCTTAGGATTGAATTTTTTCTTCTCAATTGCTTAAGGTCCTCATTGTGGATTTCAAGAGCTTCATGGTAGGTAACCACTTAATCTTGACTCTTTATGTGAAGAGATTTAGTTGCACACACACACACACACATTTCATGATCTTATGTTCTATATTATTTGTTGTGTGATTTGTGTTGTTGCATATTAGTTTTCATGCATGATCACTCTATCATTGTGTATTCATTCTTTGGCATGTTTATTGGCCTTGGAAGTTGCTTGAAGGTTTTTTTAGAGGTCAATTTTTACCTCAGACCGCTCCCAGGACCGCTGTGATTTTCTTCGCAGCGGTAGGACAGCGGTTCGCGGACAGTGGAGACCGCTCCTGGACCGCTGCCATTTTATAGGCAGCAGTGGCCTTGGCAGAGAAGACCACTGCCCGACCGTTGCCGCTTTGGCAGCGGTCCTGTGCGACAATTCGTGTCTTGCTTTCAAACGATGCCATTTTGCTCTGCCTCTTATATATATATATATGTCTTGTTTGCCTTGGCTTCTTTTTTAGAGAGCAAATATTACACTTTTGAGAGTCTTTTGAGTTGCTTCTAAGCTAAGGTATCAAGAACACTTTTTTATCTCTCAAAACATCAAAACCCATCATTCTTGCATGATTCATTCATCATCTAGCATGTTCTAGTATGATTCTCTTAGGGTTTTCAACTTTGCTTACATGACTTGTAGTTAGAACATCTCTTGCATCATGTCACATGTTCTATCTCTACAAGATTGCTCATTTATTACTTGAATAGGTTCAAGATTGCTCTTTTATGACTTGACTTAGGTTCAAGATTGTATTATTGTGTTTTGTGAGTTGTATTGTGGTAGATATTGCATATAGGATTTTTGTTTGTCTATTTTGTTATGTTTTATGCATGCCACTTAGTAAGATGATATCTAGGAATGTCTAACATGTTCATCCATGCCTAGATAAGCTAAAATGTCTAACCTTGCATTTTGAGCATCTTGAATATTGCACATATTCACACTAGGTTGTTTTATCTCTTCATTTAGAGTCAAGTCTTGTATTTGCCTTGTTGGTAGTTTGCAAGCATGAACTAGGTTCACTTCTAAAGGCCCGTGGGTAGCAAAGACGGATTAGTAATCTTAGGTGTGATGCGGTCAACCTAGATTGTAATCGTATTGGCAAGTAGTGGATTGAGGTTCTAGTGTGGCGCACTAAACAGCCCGTGGTTTTTCCCCGTGTGGGTTTCCACGTAAAAATCATGTGTTATTTACTTTCCGCATTGTCTACACATGATTTTATTTGTTGACTAGTTGGGGTAATTTTGTAATCTTGATTAATCTCGAAAAATTGGTAAAAAGGGATTATAATCTATTAACCCCCCCTCTAGATTATATTAGGGCTCGTTTATATTTATTTTCAGAAGTCTTGACGAAAGCATCTATATGATGCAACTAGAAGGATTCATTGAAAAAGGTTAAATGGAAAAGGTATGCAAGTTGCAAAAATCCATATATGGATTAAAGCAAGCATCCAGATCCTGGAACATAAGGTTCGATCAAGCTGTGAAAGGTTTTTGATTTGTTCAGAACCTTGACGAACCTTGTGTATACAAAAGGATCAAAGTCGACAAGTTGGTTTTCCTAATTCTTTATGTTGATGATATACTACTCATCGAAAACGATGTCGGTGTATTGACATCAGTAAAAGAATGGTTAACAAAACAATTTGATATGAATGACTTAGGATAAACAAGTTATATTCTTGGTATCCAAGTAATAAGGGATAGAAAGAATAGAACGATTGCACTATCTCAAGCTTCATACATAGATAAAATATTGTCTAGGTTTTCCATGCAAGATTCCAAGAAAGGTATGTTACCTTTTAGACATGAAATCAAACTTTCTAAGGAACAAGTTCCTAAGAATGAGCATGAAGAGCAATTCATGAGTAGGGTTCCATATGCCTCGGCAGTTGGAAGTTTCATGTATGCAATGCTCTGCACTATACCAGATATTTGTTTTGCTGTTGGCATAGTTAGTAGGTTTCAATCGAAACCTGGACCTGATCACTAGACGGCAGTTAAACATATTTTCAAGTATTTCAGGAGAACGAGAGACAATAGGTTTGTATACTCTGGAGGGGATTTGATTCCCGTAGGGTATATAGATTCTGATTTCTAGTCAGATTCTGACTCCAGAAAATCCATATCAAGATCTGTGTTTACTCTTGAAGGAGGAGCAATCATATAGAGGAGTATCAAGCAATAATGTATTGCTGACTCCACCATGGAAGCTGAGTATGTTGCTGCATGCGAAGTTACCAAAGAGGATGTTTGGCTCCGCCAATTCTTGATTGACTTAGAAGTGGTTCCTAGTGCGAATAAGCAGATCACTATCTACTGTGACAACAGTGGAGCAATGGCTAATTCGAGAGAACCAAGAAGTCATAAGAGAGGAAAACACATTGAAAGGAAATATCATCTTTTTAGGGAGATTGTGCATAGGGGTGACGTGACGATTACCAAAATCGCGTCAGCAGAAAATCTAGCGAATCCCTTCACAAAGGATCTACCACAGAAGAGTTTTGATGGGCACCTAGAGAACATGGGAATAAGAGATATGACACATTTGCTATAGCGCAAGTGGGAGATTGTTAGGATTTTGCTCAATAACAAGAGTATAATATTGTACTTGACAATCTTTTCATATTAATAAAGTGATTTCTGTTTTTAACAAAATCTTATAGTATTTATTATTATAATTGTCAAAGTATATAATCTTAAGGTCAAAAGACTATGAGAAAATAAGAATTGTTCGTACATCTGGATATGTATGAGGTAGACATAATTATTTAGTTAGTCTTGAATAATGTTCACAACTTAAGTTAAAGGTTGGGCACCTTTATCTTGTTAAAGTTGTAGAATTCTTTTGCTAACATTTGAGTGGGATCAAATGTGTTATGATGAGTCTAAAATCATCGAAGGGTTTTCGAGTAAAAGAATCTATTGCACTGGGTGTATTGAACTGGATCACAATGAAATACTTTTTCTAGAACCGTCAATAGATAAAAGTCTTTTCATCATCAGGACAATCGGAGAGTCTATCTTAATCCTGAGATAAATGATGGACTTATGGTTACAAGTGTTATCATTTGAGCTATCAATGAGTATGATTATATAGCATAGTCTATCCTCGATAGTTTGGTGGTATTCATTTGCTAATCGATAGAGGATTTCATTTATAGATATGGACATCCTGGCTCCATTTATTAAATGTGAGTAGAATATCATCATATGGATGCTTTATGGTTTTGGATATTAAATCTTAACGTTGAGTTTTCAATAGTGACTATTGAAAGATGACTTCTGGACAAGTCATAATATATATCCAAGTTCAAAGTGTGGTCATATGAGTAAATATAGTAACTTGGAGAGCTATAGGCGGTCTATGAGCTCTTAGCAATTATTGATATTCTTCACGAGGATTCACTATCTCCTATAAGATTGTCTAGGGTATGAATGAGAATCATTTACTTATTCCATCTTTATTTAAGAGTGCAATTTTAATTCTTTAGTGGAATGAACTAAAATTAATAGATTGAATCTAAGTGAATCATTTGTTGATTGTGATTGAGTTATGTCTATTGGAGCTTAAATTTAGATAGGCCTGCCAAGATCCCCAATCCACACGGACTTACATGAATCACTTGATATATTCTACCAGACTATTTATGGGTCTATCTAGAATTGTATTTAATATATTAAGAATATAATTTGCACATTATTTATTTAATGGGCTGTTTAATTATATTAATATATTAATGAAAAACATGTGGGTTTGTTTCTTTTATTAAGAATAGGTCTAGTTCACATGTGGGCTTTTTTATTAAAGTCCAAATGAATTTAATAAAATAAGAAAAACAATATATGACCCAAGTAATGGTCATGGGCGGCAAGGTTAATTTTATTAGCCCATTATATTGTTTATTTTATCATTTAATTAAATGGAAATTAATTAATATATTAATTAATTATTTAATTAAGAATAAAATCTTTTTCTGATTAGGAAATATGTTTCCTAGTAATATACTATTATTAGTATATATTAAATACAAAAGACTATATTTGACAAGTAGATAAATAAGGAATTTTATTTGTCTAGTCAAATTAGGAAGTCTTTTATATAGTCACAAATACACTAAAGAGTTGGATTAGGGTTTACATATAATATATATGCATGCGAAATATATAGTTTGTATATAACATATATGTATGCGGAATATATAGATTATATACATATATGCATGCGGAATGAATATATATATATATATATGCATGAATGCATGAAAACCATGCGGACTATACAAATATATATATATATATATGCATGAAGGCATGCAGCAATATATACTTGATATGGCAATCAGGATTCGTGCACTATATATATAATAGGCAAGTTGAATTCGTGCAATATATATGTATATGGCAATAAAGCCGAAGATATATATTAATATAATATATAGATTAATATTATTTTATATGGCACTTGGCCGGATATATATATTCTTGGTATATTTTCGGCAACCCTAAAATTTTTGCAATTGAGAGATTTTTCTTTTGTTAGAGAAAAATAAAATTCAACTCTTAGACTAGTGTGAAATTCGGCTAAGAGAAATTGTGAGAAGAGATTGTTCTTATTTCGATAGTGCACTACTAACATTTACATCAAAAGGTTTTGTGCACAATTTCAAATAAGGTTCACGCGAGTTTCAATCTAACGATTGTGAATTCAAAAGTGACCGGGACATTCTTTGCAATCTTTTAGAGTTTATTGTGAATAACAAATATCAGAAAAGTTTTTGTTTTCCATTCTCAGGTACACAGTTCAAAGAGAAGGGAGACCATGCTCCTAGGTGATTCACGTTCGTGATTGGGTTGGAAGATCTTGCGAAATTACCATCGACGCATAGTCAATTAGATCATGTGACAAATGTATGATATCTTTTGGTATATATGTTTAATTAATTAAAGGGTTAAGGTTCAAATATGGAAAAATTTTAAAATATACTAAACTCTTTTTAGTCTCGCTTCCGCCGCGTGTAAACATTTTTCTCTACAGAGACCCAGTTTGACAACAAGAAATTCAAGGATACATGCAAAGAACACAAGATTGCAAACTACTATGCCTCACCTGCCCATCCTCAAACTAATGGCCAGACGGAGGCAGTTAACAAAGTAATTAAGCACATTTTGAAAGCAAAACTGGACCTAAAGAAAGGAAACTAGGCAGACAAACTTTATGAGGTGCTCTGGGCATACTGAACAACTGCAAGGATTTCCATGGGAGAAACCCCATTTTCCTTGGCATTCGGGACTGAAGCTATTATTCCAACCGAGACATCTTTCATCTCCCTAAGAGTCTGATTGTACAACCCAGATCACAACGTCAGCATGCTACTGTAAAATTTGGATGAACTGAAAGAAGCCAGAGACAGATCCTAAGTAAGGAATACAACGTATTAGCAAAGAGCAGCAAGGTACTACAACTCTCGTGTCTGTGTGCGTAGATTCCAAATCGGAGATCTAGTACTAAGGAGGGTACCCCTGAACACAAAAGACAGAGCATCATGATCCCTTGCTGACAAATTGGAAGGACCATACATCATCGAAGGTATAGTTAGACATGGGGCTTATCTGATTGCCCGACCTGGTGGCGGTCTAGTGCCCCGACCATCAATGCTCAATACTTGAAGATGTTTTATCCCTGAAGGACTCCTCTATTTCCTAATGCTTAATTTTTATTTTTTTAATTCTTTAGTTTTTTAGTTTTCTTTGTTTAGATATTCAGTTCCTAATAAAAAGTAGCAATCCGCTAAAATTTGTGTTTAGCCTAGTTTTATAGAATCAATAAAAAATCCTATATGGAAACCTTCCTCGGGAAAAGCTGGTTGATTACCAAACAGGAAAGAAATAAAAGAAGCCCTCTAGAGTAAAGAACAAAGCTCTCTAAAGTAGAGAATGAGATTCAGCCTCATAAGGAGTTCAGGCGCCATGAAACCGCAAAGAGCTAGTGGATAGTGTTCGAGGGGCGAAGAAGCTAGAGTAGCATGCCCGCCTAGTTGGGACGATGCAAACGCATCATCCAGCGAAAAGGCAAACCCGAGGCATTAGGATATCTGGAAAACAGGATACCTGGCAAACTGCTTGGGGTGCCGCCAGAATAGGTTTGGTGAGATGCGCAGCTGTGTTGGTTAGTATACGCTACCCCAACGATTCGGTAAAACCCTGTAGCGGACAAAACCTGGAGACGTCCTAGGTGACTTGCGCAGGGAACTAAGTGTATGGTCGTGGTAAGCCTTGACGTAACACATAGTTTAGAAGATAATTGCCAGTTAATAAGATACTCGGTGTAATAAATAACTACCAGTTAATAAGACACTCAGGGTAATAAACAACTGCCAGTTAATAAGATACTCGGTGTAATAAATAACTGCCAGTTAATAAGATACTCAGCGTAATAAATAACTGCCAGTTAATAAGATATTCGGCTTAGAAGATAATTGCTAGTTAATAAGATACTCGACATAATAAATAACTGCCAGATACTCGGCTTAGAAGATAAATTGTCAGTTAATATGATACTCGCTATAATATAGATTTGCCAGTTAAATACTCGGCGTAATGATCACCCGTTTTTTGTGTCGTTACCAAATTGTGAATTATCAAAAGATGTTGTTAACCGCCAAAAATGGGAGGGGTTCAAAGAAGAATTTTCCATCTATATAAGGGAAGAATCCAGATAGAATGAAACGCCTCCTAGTACCTCGCCACAGAAGTACACCTTCCATCAATCCAGATCGGGGTCGAAATCTCCTTAAACCCCGAGATACCAGAGAACACGGAAACCGAGTTACCAGACCTTGATACCCCGTCATCACACTAGTACGGTACCCCGGTACCCTTGTACCCCGATAAATGTATGCAAAGTAGAATCAAGTAGGGAGTGAGATGTCCAGGTACCCTGGTCCCGTCTAAATCAGTTAAAACCGGTAGAAAGTACCAGGACGAGACGAAGACACGTAGAAAGACAAAGATGCCATCGTTTTAGTAAAAAAGGAAGTTGATTCCTTTCCGCCACTAGAGAGTTGTATTTGAAAGAAGAGTCAACTCTATCAAATTTTGAAAAGTAAAGGATCCCTTGATTCCTAGATGGAAGATGACTACCTCTTCGCGAATAATCAGGGAAAGTCCCGAAAATCTCTAGGTCATTAGACCTAAATTAGAGGAATGCTCAGCAAGCACAGGGGAATATAAAAACAACACGATACTATAGAGAAGGGGGACCGTAACTGGTAGTGCAAAGGAACCCTACAGTGTATTTTTCTACTTATTGACAGGCACGAGAGTTTTACCACCATCTCTATCTAAGTCATATTTCTGTCATGATAGTTCAACCGTTGTATTTTTCTTGATTGTTTTCTTGATTTTACAATCAATAAAAAGTGTAGTACGTGAACCTTTTTTATTAGTCATTACCATTCACCGTAGCCATAATATTTGAGCATCCTTTATTGAGAGCTTAAGGTATCGAACTACCTGATACCTCTCACATTGAGATCTAACCTGATCACAGTCACTTAAATTGTTAATTGGAAATTCACCCTGTGACAATTTTCAATTAACACTTTTGCGCCGTCTGTGGGAAATTGCTCCCATCACATTCATTAAAAGAACACTTAGTTCTACCCTGAAGATCCAGAAGATGAGGCTTCGATCCTCTTAGGGGCGACTCGCTCCTTCGGGACCCCATTCTCTCCCTTCCATTCAGAGAAACCAAGGGAATAGGAGGGGAATGCAAAGCCAGATCCCGACACCGGTCCCACCACTCAATGTGGATCCCGTACCCCAGGACCTTGTGGTCAAAGAGGTAAATCGGGATAACATGGAGCAGCAAGCCTCGACCTATGTGTAAAGCATCTGTCTCTGAATGACCGCTCAAGGAATACCCTTTGAAGCACCCGGGCTCGTGGGAGAAGCCGGACCTAGTACCCGGGTATCGGTGTTTGACAGACTCGGATCGCCACCACTAGTCCCAAATCATCTCGGAGATTTTAGACCCTGTCATGTGAAGTCAGCAGTTGATATTCCTTTAAGAAAGAATCAACCGACGGTCAAATTAGTAGCAGAGAAGAGGGCTCCGTAGCCTGATGCAGGTGGCATTACCAGACCAAGAAGAAACTTGCGAGATACTAGCCCATTGAGAGAGGAGCATAGGGAGGCAGCCGAAGTATCGGAGACCTTAGATAATGAAGGTTTAGTAGCCCGATTTAGGCCTGTTGGATCCAGATGTCTTGAAGACCAGATGGCCAAGATAGAAAAGGAACTCGAGGAGCTTAGGAAGGGGAAGAATCGGGGTACTCTAAAGAACCCTCTAAGTGAGATGAATGCACCTTTTTCAAAGAGAAACAGAGAAGCGGAGTTACCCCCTAAATTCAAAATGCCCATTGAGAAGTATTTTCGGTCAGAGGACCCGGTAAGCCACTTGGAGAGTTTTATCCATTAAATGGAGATTTAGAACACAACCCGATTAGCAATGTGCAGGATGTTCCCTTCTACCTTGACAGATTGTGCCAAGATTTGGTTCAAAAAATTACCTCCAGGTAGTGTGGATTCCTTTACAAAGCATACCACAGATTTTTATGCTCAGTTTCAGGGAATAAAGCCTCGTCCCAAGGACCCTGTCCTACTCCAATACGTGATCCAGGAATGGGGTGAGGCTTTGAAATCCTATGTGGAGAAGTTCCACAAAGAAGTTATCCATATGGGTGTATTCGACGAGAAAGAGACTTTGGCAAATTTCAAGAGAAACTTATGGGCGGGTAGATTGTTCCGTTCATTTACCAAGCATCCACTTGACATCTACCAGGAAGCCTATAATATGTTATTAGAGTAGGTAGACATAGATGAACAGCTCCGGGTCAAGATCGAGCACGATGAAGCTCGATCAATTAAGCGTCTAAAGAAGGGGTCCCCAAAACCTGCCCTAGTAAAGAAGTTTCTGAACCACCCTCCAAACCGATCAACTTATCAACCACCACCTTCCCTTCAGCATTGGGATAGATATCTGGAGAGAAGAACTTCTCCCAGAATCAAGCCTCCACGAATGGAAGTAGCATAGATAACAAATGAGAAGGACTGGTACAACCACTACACCCCTTCAGTGCATCCCAAGAGACCATCTATCTCACCATCCGTGACAAAGGTCTACTCAGGAAGTCCGGGCCCATAAAGATCTTGGTTGATCAAAGAAATCGCTACAAGTATTGTGATTTGCATGAGGATGTGGGGCATAACACATCAGAATGCTATAGCCTCCGAAACCAGATTGAAAGATTGGTAGGGGGGGGGGGGGACTCTTAATTGAATTTTTGCAACAAGTGAGAGATAGCATCAAGGTAGGAAAGGAGGTACAAGGAGAAATGCGGGAAGTAGAGGAGAGAAGAAAAGATAAGGGGAAAGATCTGATGCAGCAGATCCAAGTGATTCATACCATCAATAGAGGCCCTACTTTGGCTGGGATATCCAACAACGCGAGAAAGAACCACGTTAGGAAAATCCCTCGGCTCTCTACCGATCATGATATACTCCGTGTCAGTAAAGGCCCCCAAGATCCACCTTGTACTACCCAAATTATTTTCACAGAGGAAGATGTCAATACAGATAGCTAATTGCCTGGTACACCATGTCCCGATTGATACCGGGAGCAGTGTGGACATCTTGTTCAAAGGTCCTCATGACAAGTTAAACCTGAAGAACCCCAGCTGCAACAGTTGTACCACACCTCTATATGGATTCAGTAAGGACTCCCTGATGCTCGTCAGATCCCACAAGTTACCAGTGATAATTGGAGAAGCACCCCTCCAACTGAACATAATGATAGAGTTTGTCATAGTTGATATCCCATCTGCTTACAACGCGATCATGGGAAGACCTTTCCTAGCAGAAATCAAAGGAGTATTGTCAATTTACCATAACATTCTAAAATTCCCGGTCGGGACCCAAGTAGGATAGGTCAGAGGGGATCAGCAAGCAGCTCACAATTGTTAAATAGTATCCGCTAACCCCATCACACTAGCCAAACAGTATGTGCAGGTAGCCAGCTTACCAGAGCAAGAGGTCTGATGGGGTACTAATACCCAGCTGGGAGTTCATTACTTGATAAAAATGGTGGTTCAGAGGGAACCTATAGGTTGGAAGATATGGATGGTTACCCAGTGGATCAAACCTGAAACGCTAATCACCTCAGGGGGATTTTATCCGTAGGTTTTGAAGAAGGATATGATTTGGTGGGTATAATTCTTGATATGTACCCCGAGTTTGCTTTGTATCGTTTTTATTTTTGAGAAATTCAATTAAAGTCAGTTGCTTTTCCTCTGTGATTTCTTCTGAGCTCACCTTGAACATTATTACTATAAAGACCAGGAAGTCCCCATGACACTCCTGATGCCCTAGACTGGGTCGACACCCACTAGGAGGATTGCCATATTGATTTTCACCATAGAAGATCAGAAGGTCCTCGCGATAATCCTAATACCCTAGACCAATTTAAACACCCACTAGGAGGATCGCCATATCGCCTCAAGACCAGGAGGAACCACATGGTTTTCCTGTTTCCTTGGTCGGGGTATACCCTCCTCTAGGAAGGATCTGGTGCAAGACAGCTTAAATGGTATAGTTGCCAGCCAGACTAAAGATGCAGATACATCCTCCAAACCAGGGAAGCCTATAAGAAAAACCTGAAGCCATGGTCGAGGAATACCCCCCTCCGGGACTAGTTGCGGAAAGACCAAGAAACCTCGTCAAGGTTCCTGGGTCCTTACTCCTCCATATCCATGTAAGAAGACTTGATGACGAGATACACTAGTTGTTTAACAAGCTATAGAAGGACCGAGATACCTTGTCAGGATACCTGGATCCTTATTTCACTGCATCAATATAAGAATACTTGGTATTAAAATGCATTAATTGCGTACCAGGTATGGATTTTCTGAGGATCGGGATACCTCGCCAAAATACTTGTTACCCTGCCCACCAGAGACCCCGATGCTAAAAGGGGCTTGGGATACTTATCAAGTATACTCCGTTTAGATACAAGGGTTCATAGATAAAAGAATGCCAAGTGAAAGTTCACAAATACAACGCGATGTGTATACAAATATTAATCTAGAGGAGGGTGAATAGATTTTAACTAATTTTCACCCAATTTTCGTTTAAGGTCAATATTCCGAAAATGCCCCTAATAGTCAATATAAAAACAACAAGTGTAATATGGTGCGAAAATTAAATAACACTTGATGTATACGTGGAAAACCCAACCACTGAGAAAAAACCACGGGCTGTTTAGTGCGCCACACTAGAACCTCGAAATCCACTAATTGAAATGGAGTTTACAACCTATGTAGACCTCGTCTAACACAGGGTCTATAACCCCCCACTTCTACCCTGCGGGCCTTTAAAAGTGGCTTTAGTCCATCTTGCTTGTGGCCTAAGCAACCTTAGCCAACAAGACTTAAATTCTCAATGAAGAGATAATACAACCTATGTGTGAATATATAAAAATACTCAATACATGCAATAAGAGCTAGGCAACCCTATATGCTTATCTAGGATGATAATATGTCAATAAAAACAATCCTAGATATCAATAGCTAAATGACATGTCAAATAGCTTAGCTAACAATAGATTATAAAAACCTAGATAGCTATCACAATACAACACTCAATCATGTCATCACAAACAATCTTTATTTTGAATATAAGATATTAATCTAAGATCATTCAAATAATAAAAGAGATGCCTTGATAAATAAAACACTAAAATCAATGGATAAAAGTGAAGAACATACCAAGGGAAGTGCGATGACCAATACCCACTCAAATAAGCAAACTATCTATGTGAGAAGATGCTTAGATGATCTTTGATGCATATGTGTATGATTTGAGTTATAAAAATGAGTTCTTGATTTGATTTTCTCTCAAAAAATCTCTCTTTTAAGTTTAGGGTTCTTTAGAGTCAGAGAACTAAGTTAGAGAAATGAAAAAGTGTGATATTTATAGACATCAAGAACAGGGCAAGTGAAAAGACAATTTTGCCCTTGAAATCACCGATCGGCAGTTTCATTCTACGGTCGTGGCCGCAGAATTGAATCGTCGAATTGAACCCGAGAAACAGGGGATCATTCGGTGACCAGATTCGGCGGTCAATCAAAACCGCCGATCAAAACCCAAAACGAAACCGACCTGTTAACCGCCAAAATTGGCGAGGGACCAAGGAAGAATTTTCCACCTTAACACGAGAAGCAGGTGCTAACACAATCCAGATACCTCGACAGAGTAGAGCCCGATTGGCCCAGGTATGAACCTCTTTCAGCGGGATCCACCCCGCCAGCGTCTTAAAGGACCAAGCCTGGTTATGATCGGGCACCCTAGGGACCCCGCATCGTCCCATCAACACTACACCCTAGGGACCCCCACACAGCTTCTTATGGACCCCGCAGCACCCCGGCACGGAGTTCTACTGACCATCTCATTACAAGTCAGCTACATATTCCCCAACTCCATCAGTTGGATGCCTACCGGCTCGCACTTTCAAATATAACTAGCCCGACAAGCAGGTAGATACCGGGCAGCAAGATTCTCGTACCAGAAACTAAAAACTCCATAAAAGACTCATTAAAACGCTGTCGTACAGAGGAGAAGTACACTTTCCCGCCAGAGAGTCCTATTTTGAGCAGGTCGATGTACTAAGAATCCTACTAGGAAGGTAACAATTTGATCACGAAATTGACTCCTTTTAGGAAGGAAAGACGGGATTCCCCAAGTAAAGCTCCGAGATTATCTCCTAGAAAGAGGACGATTCTGCGTTGGCCAAACCCTAAACCGAGATTTTAGGAGTGCATGGCAAGCAAAACACCTATATATACGAAACAGTTTCTTCAGAATAAGAGGACCACTTATCGACAGGCACAGTTCTTCTACTATTATCATCTCCATCGCCGGGACTATGATCCATACTCCATTGTAATCCAAATCAAAAAGTTAGTTCATGTATTGTAAAGAAAAGAGGCTGTCCAATAAAGCTTATTGATTGATCAGTTTGATATACATCATTGTGTAACTCCGGCTTTGATAGGGATATAGTCGGTATCGAACTACTTGATACCCCTCCGACCAGGGTCAATCTTGATCTTGGTCCCTTTAAAGTTGTTATTTGGAATCCTATCTCAATAACGATTTTCAGGTAACACGACCTAAAATATCTAATTTGGCGGTTTCATTTGTAGGGAAAAATTGTACCCGCAGCGGAAGCGAGACTAAAAAAAATAGTTTGAGTAGCTTTTAAAATTTTTCCAATTTTATGAACCTTAAACCCTTTTGATTAATTAAAGATATATAAAAATAAACAAAAGATTAATACCTCTTGTCGCGTGATCCGATTGACTTGCGTCGATGGTAATCCGCAAGATCTTCAATCCTAGCACGAACGTGGATCACCTAGGAGCGTGGTCTCCCTTTCTTTGAAATGCAAACCTGTGATTGGATTAAACAAACTTTTCTTGATTCGTTAGTCCCAAAAACAATCTAAAGAAACCTAAGATTATTCCGGTCACTTTTGAGTTCTCAATCTTATGATCGAAACTCGCGTGAACCTAGATCGATATAGTATTCACAAGCTTATTGATGAATAAGCAACTAGAATACAATCAAAGAATAATCTATGTTCCTTTTGTTTTTAGTAGAATAATAGATCTCTAACTATCAGTTTAGAAGAAGAAGAAGAAATAAATTCTGCACCTAAGCATTAGTGGTGGCCGAAAATATAAGTTGCCTTATATAGGTGGCCAAATTTTTCTCTTCCTTTTTCCCTAGGGTGGCCGAAATCTCTACCAAAAATAATTAGGGTTGCCGCAATTTTTACTCCTGAAATATTGGAGATTTAGTTGCACCCTAATTCCTATTTAGTTTAAGATTTCCAAACCCTAATCAAACTCATAAATCTTTTATTCCTTATTTGACTAAAATAAAAGACTTCTTATTTGATTTAATAAATAAAATTAATTATTTATTTCCTTGTCAAACAAGTCTTTTAATTTAAGTATACTACTACCAATAGTATACCAATAGGAATCATATTTCCTATTCATAAAAGATTTGTTTCTTAATTAAACAATTAATTAATAAATCAATTAATTCTTATTTAATTAAACAATGAAAACAAAATAATATTTAAGGCTTTTAAATCACCTTGCCGCCCCATATGTTATATTGGGCCAAATATTATTTTTCTTATTTCATTAAATCCATAGGACTTTAAATAAAAAGCCCACATGTGAACTAGACCCATTCTTACTAAAAGAAACAAGCCCACATGTCATCCATTAATATATAAATATAATTGTGCAGCCCATTATATAAATAATGTGCAAATTATATTCTTAATATATTAAATTGCAATTCTAGATGGACCCTAAATTGGTCCGGTAGAATATATCAAGTGATCCATGCAAGTCCGTGTGGATTGGGGATCTTGGCGGGCTATCTAAATTTAAGCTCCAATAGACATAACCTAATCACAATCAACAAATGATTCACTTAGGTCCGATCCATTAATTTTAGCTCATTCCACTAAAGAGCTAAAATTGAACTCTTAAATAAAGACAGAAAAGGAAGATGCTTCCTCATTCATACCCTAGACAATCATATTGGAGATAGTGTATCCTCGTGATTAATATCAGTAATCGCCAAGAGTTCATAGACCGCCTATAACTCTCCAAGTTACCATATTTACTCATATGACCACATTTTGAACTTGGATATTTTGACTTGTCCAGAAGCCATGTTTTCAACAGACACTATTGAAAACTCAACGTTGAGATTTAATATCCAATTACCTCAAAACATCCATATGATGATATTATACTCTCATTTAATAAATGGAGCCACGATGTCCATATCTATAAATGAAGTCCTCTATCGATTAACAAATGAATATCACCAAACTATCGAGGATAGACTATGCGATATAATCGTACTCATTGATAGCTCAAATGATATCACCTGCAACCATAAGTCCATCATTTATCTCAGGATTAAGATAGACTCTCCGATTGTCCTGATAATGAAATTACTTTTATCTACTGACGGTTATAGATAAAGTATTTCATTGTGATCCTGTTCAATGCACCCAGTGCACTAGATCCTTTTGCTCGAAGACACTCCGATGATTTTAGACTCATCATATCTCATTTGATCCCACTCAAATGCTAGCAAAAGAATTCTACAACTTTAACAAGATAAAGGTGCCCAACCTTTAACTTAAGTTGTGAACGATATTCAAGACTAACTAAAGAATTGTGTCTACCACATACATATCCAGATGTATGAACAATTCTTCTTTTCTCATAGTCTTTAGACCTTATGATTATTTACTTTGACAATTATTAAACTGTAAATGCTATAAGATTTGTTTAAAACAGAAATCACTTTATTAATATGAAAAAGATTGTTAATTACACTATTACACTCTTGCTATTGAGCATAATCCTAACATCATTCTGCGGCCAGGCCGCCGATTAAACCGCCGAACAGAGACCGAGAATAATAAATGCATCAGGTCTAATTCGGCAATTTCGATTCGGTGGCTTGGCCGCCGATCGTAACCGCAAATCCAATCCAGAGATCTATGGAATCAAACGGCAGTTTCCATTTGACGGTCAGGCCGTTGATTAAACCGCCGTTTCACCACTGAAGGTGAAACCAAAGGAGAAGCCAAGGGCATTCTCCGAAGGCGATCTTCATGCAAAACCAAGCACATAATCGTGCAAGCACGGACGTTTCCGAACATATTCAAGAAACAAATTACAAGACACTAAAACACATACCAAGAATTAACAAACAAAGTGCTAGTGTGAAAAGTGACATTTGAAGAGAATGCACACAAACGTAAAGCATACATATGCAAACATTACAAGTGAGTGTGTGCAACTAAATCTCTTCAATAAGAAAATAAGCACAAAAGATATACCTTTTGAGTGCTATTCCACCTTGAGGTCTTGAGAAGGGTCATTGAGCATGAACACCTATCACCTAAGCTACCCTTTACAAACAACCCCAATATGTGGTTTGCTCACGAAATAAGTCAATCGAAAACCGGGAATCCTTACACCAAGCACCCAGATTTCTAAGTTTTTTCTTGCTTAAGTACCAATGCTCCTTGATACAGAGAAACCAAGGTGCTATTACAAAAAAAAAAAAATGACTAAGTGTTAGGATTCACAAATCTGGAATGCCTGATACCCTGACCCTTGAGAAAGAGTCTCGTCCTGAGTCAAGAATTTCGAAGCAAGGCATACCTAGTCCCTAGACTGATGTTATCTAAGTAAAAGTGTCAAGGCAAGCTCGACTACTTGTAAGGATCAGAAGTTTCATACGAAGATCAACTAAGTAAGTATGATGATGCTAAGTAATGACAAACATTCAAGTAAGTTTTGTTTGAGTTACTAACAAGTTAGGCATTGATCAAGTTATATTAGGGCACATTTTAAATAAGACAATATCTTTGCAAAAAAAGAATTTCTTTCTATTGATCAAACAAGGAGCCCATCCCTCAATCTCAGGCTACAAAAAATAAACACAAGTACAAACAGAAGTAATATACACTGAAAGGTGATCAATCATGCTTCCCCTTTTTCATCTGCTCTCTGCTCCTGGCCGGTTGATGAGGTCGTTTGTGTACTCAACAAAATAGTAAAAATGATAGTTTTTGGTTGATTCTTGAAAACTCTTTTTAAGCCACTTAATCCTTTTAAAATGTGATTTGATAGCAAAATAGTGAGCAAGTTCGTTCCACAGGGAATGGAGTGTTAATTAGATAAATTGACTAATCTTAGAACAATAAAACAAATCATAGAGTTTGATAAATGTGTGGTTTCTAAAGCCACCAATGCTAAACTACTCAAATGAAAATACACAAAAATGATATGAAAAATAGAATACTCAACACCTTGATAAGAATAATGATAAAATCAATTAATGAGAGAACTAGGGAATAGATCGATTAACACTTGGATGTGGGTAAGCTACTAGCATCATTAATGTACCAATCTCATTATGTTAACCACTTAGAGGCTTAGATTAGTGGGGTTGATATACCCACCACTAATCTATCCTATCCAATGGGTTCTTAATCACACAAAGGTTGTCAATCCACATGTGAATATATAACAAATTATTCCACTCAAGATAGCAATCAACAAGTGATATACAAGTCAATTATAATGAATGAAATCTAATTAAATTGAATGAATAGAACACATAAGAGATTCATTACAAGCTAGACTAAACCCACAACCAATTGTTCCTCAAATCTATCCCCTAGATTAGGGGTTTAGTTACACATAATTGCAATAAATGAAAAGAAGTAAATGATAAGGAAATAACCCTTGGGTCACCTTCTTTAAGCTCAATCCTTCTTCTCCTCTATGCTCCTAGATGCAAGGAATGGAGGTTGAGGAAATGTCTTGGAATGTGGGTGTTTTGGTGGAAAGTTACTAAGGATTTTGGTGGAGAAAATGGTGGGATGAGGAATGATGTAGTGAAGTAATCAAGGTTTTGTGTTGAGGGTTGGATGGATTAGATGAGTTCAAGGAGAGAAATGGAGGATGATGAAAAATGTGCCATGGAAGTTGATCTAGATCTGAAATGAATTCTTACAATTTTCTCTCTGATTTTCGATGATTTTGAAAGTGAAGAGACGCTCATATATATACTCACTCATGGACATGTACTGGTAACGACTTGATTCGCTGATGTGGAGCCTTGGTCGCTATTTGGTCGCTCTGGCGACCATGGAGCGTAAAACGGTTAGATGAAAAGGTCGCTCTGAAAACCATCTTTCTCGCTCTTTGTCAAGTGGCGAACATGACCAAAATGTGTAAAGGTCGCTCTTTGTGCATCAAGGTCGCTCTGGCGACCATAAGTGGCGACCTTGGAAATGTGAAGAGGTCGCTCTTTGTGCATCAAGGTCGCTCTGGCGACCATAAGTGGCGACCTTGGAAATGTGAAGAGGTCGCCCTTTGTGCATCAAGGTCGCTCTGGCGACCATAAGTGGCGACCATGCCTTGAGTGCACTAGGTCGCCACTTGCAAGGGAGGTCGCCAGAGCGACCCCAAGTGGCGACCACACCTGTTTGTTTTTGTGACCTTCTGTCGCCATGGCGCTCAAGTGGCGCCCAAGTGGCGACCTTTTGATGCCTTGGGGAACTCTTCTGTCGCCATGGCGCTCAAGTGGCGACCTCCATTGCCTATGTGGCGAAAATGCCCTGTTTCTTCTCATTTGTGAGACATTTTTGCACAAGTCCTCCACCTTTATCTCAATTGCTTCTGAAACCTAATAAAACCTGAAACACTCAATTTAACAACATTAAACACGGGGAAATGCCCGAGAATCAAGCAAAAAGAAACAGAAATGAGGGCCAAAATCATACCAATTTTGGCTTGATCAAATACCCCCAAACCAATCTTTTGCTAGTCCTCGAGCAAACATAATAACAAGCACACCCCCCAAAACATGCATAGAGATATTTCAAAGGTTTTTACTTCAAATGATCAATGTGCGAAGCCAAAATGAAGAGATTAAAACAGTTATGCCATTGTGAGGATTTAAACATGCAAGAGCGTGTATAGTTATGATCAAAAACGTGCCACCTTAGACATAATTGTACGCAATGCGATTTTACATTCAAAATGCCAAAGCTTCAAAGCAAAGGTGCTATTAGTTTAGAATGTAATTCGCTTTGATACTAAATCTCACCGGATTCTCTCTTCTTTTCTCCAAGACTCCTAGGTTCACTCAAATATGTGCATGTGCAATATGAGTTCATGTTATGGCAACAAATTGATTGCACATGCTAAACATTAAAACGCAATTTTCTGAAAAGTGATCTCATGAATGGAATTGCAAGCCATGAATTAGAAAGAACATGCATCAACCAAATTGTACAAAATGGACAATCCTAAAGATCATGAAGGTCTTTTCTTTGGTTGTAATGGGGCCTAAGGTCATGGTGAAACAAAGAATGGAAGAAATGGATATCAAGGGACCTAATGATTTCATTAAGGCATACATTCTAATTCTTTAAGTTCCACAAGATTCCCACATATGTTCACACTTCAAGGTGTCCAGGCTCACAATTACACATGTGTATGTTACTCCTATTTTCAACTTGAGTAGCTCAATTACTTCTCTTCCTTTTCTAGGCCCTTTGTGCCTAATTTCTTTATTCCTTTTTCTTTGCTTTTCTTTTCTTGCCAATTCTTTTCTTTTCATGCTCTTCATTTCTTTTCTTTCTTTTCTTTTCTTTTCTCATTCTTTACAAGCTTTTGTTTTCTTTTTCATTTTCAAACATTTCTTGCTTTGCAAGACTCTTACACACATTCACATGCCTTGGTACACACCTTATATTTATACATTCAAAATTTTACATTGAGTTCCTAAGCCTTAGCGAATCGTTTGGTCAAGGTAGGTCAAGTATTTTAAGGCTATAAGGTTCATGTAGATGTGGTTCATGAAAGAAATGCTTCAAATGTGTTTGGCTTCAAATGGGCTTGGGAGCACACATATTCAAGTGGTTGGAAGTGTTTAGGCCAAAGAGGTTTTCACATGCATCGCCTAAAATCATTTCTAAAGATTCGTCCATTAAGCAAAATAAGGCATCCACAAGCAGACCATAATATTCTATGGCAAACAACATTTAGTGCAAATGAGACCAAAATATGCTTGTATGAGTGTTTAGAGTGAGTGTTTAAAGAGTGAATGTTTACAACTCAACGTATGCTTTTTAAAGGCTGTGTTTGTGATCCTCACGGGAATCTCCACTATTAATTCTTAGCCTTCAAGCAAATTTGATCATTCACTCAACATTAAGAGAAAAAGATTAACGCATTTTGTTCAATGACACCCTAAGTGGCATGGTGTTAATCTAAACCAAACACTCACAAACATGCACAATTCCTCACTACATCATGTAAAGAACAATCTCCACAAGCAAAGCATGCTTAAATATGGCAATATCGCAAAAATTTTTGAAAATTTTGGCACACAATTCTTTCGAAAACCAAGCATCATGGTGTTGCGCAAAAGCACCCCCAAACCTAAATTTGACATTGTCCTCAATGTTCAAAGGTGGAAAATAAACAACAAGCGCAACCCACTAAGTTTCAAGCAATAACCCAACAAGCATGAGCAAAACAAAATATCCCATCATCCGGCATATTGCCCTCCAAATATTCATACACAAAATTCCAACAACACATATAGCAAAGAAGCACAAATGTCCTAAATCCACTACCAAAATCCAATTCACACCCTTATTCTAAGCGGAAACAAAATAAAGGCAAAAATGAGAAATAAAGACTAAAGGAAAAGAAATGTGAATAAACATAAATCAACAAAAATATTCAACAAAATAATCCAAAAGTAAAAACATAAAACTAGCAATATCCCAGCAAAATGATAGAAAATGCAAATGATGAAAAGATAACAACGAATCCTAGGAATGCTAGTAGGCCACTACTCTGAATCATCCTCCTCATCCTGCACTACTCTACCCTTCCCTTTCGGGTCCTTCCTTCTCTGCTCCCTAGCTAGTGCTGCTCTCCTAGACTGCTCCTCTCTCCATTTCCTCTGTGCTGCTGCCTCATCAATAGGAGGACCTCCCACGTAACGGGGCCCCTGATCAGTCAAGGAACGGGCCATGGCCTCCTCCAACTGTGTTGCCTCCTCAACAGCAGACTGTGCAGTCTGAAATACAAAGTCAGGCTCCTCTGTGCCATGTCCTGAAGGTGCAGTGGGGGTAGGTGGAATCACTGTGGCAGGCTTCTTCGGTCTCCTGACATAAGGAGTGAGCCTAAGATCATGGCGGAGGTCTGTAAAGCCTGTGATCACTGTCTCACTCAAATCCTGAATAAGGCTTTCCAACCTCAGCTGCCTGTCCTCCAAGGCCTTCTGCCTTCCCTCAATATCAAGTTTATCAGCATGAAGGATATCAAAATCACCAGTCTGAGTCCTCCTAATGCGCTGTACACCATCTAGAATCCGAAGACCCAACGGCTGCCCATGATCATCACAAATAGGAGTCTCCTCCTCCTCATCATCATCGTCCTCATTAGGGACTATTCTCTCAAATTCTTCCCTAACACTGGTTTCGGCCTCTGAACTCCGCACTCTCCTACGTTTTCCCCCAGTAGGCATCTCTCCACGCTTAATCATCAAACGTCTCCAGGTGGTCAAGTCCATATCTGATACGGGGGGCTTAAGTGTGTCCCCGGAGATATCCACACCTGCCAACTTGCAGGCTTCTGTGATCAAACAAGGGAAAGGGAGGATATCTGTCTCTGATTCATTCCTCCCAATCCGCTGAATCTCCATCTTTATGATAATCCCCACATCAATAGGCTGCCTCTCACTAATGCTATGTAGAATCCTGGCTGCCTCAAATGGAACAGTGGACCTGTGGGAAACCGGTCTCAGGGAAGAATGGAGGAAGATGTGCCAAAAGGCGTGCTCAATCTTCAAGTTTGACTGCCTGAGAGGGAACCGCTTCGCCATCCATATGGTCATAGGAGTGATGGTCATCGTATTTGCAAATTCCACCAAATTCTTTACGTACAAAGGATTCGTGGTGATCCCTTCCACCATCCTCTCACGTAAACCTTCAATTTCCAACAAAGTTGTCCCAAAATAGATGTTAATGTCCGGTGCGTTTAAGTACACGGGAACCCCTCTCACAAGAATGGGACCACCTCTCATATACTCTCCCGGATTCATCCCCGCGTAAAACTCTCTCACCAAACCTTCACTGTAATATGGCGGAGTAGCCGCTAATCCTCCCCATCCCAAGTCATTCACTGTTGTTGGGACAGGGGTATCCCTCAAGCTCTCCAAATCAATTCCCCTCTCAGGCCACATTTTCTTCTCAGCAAAAGTTTCCATACGATCATCGAAATTTCTGTTTAGTGTGCAGTCGGGAATTACTCTCTTCCTAGGAGTGTTGGTCTTGCTACCCTTGCCCCCCTTGTTCGGCAACTTCATCTTCGGAGCCATTTTTCACCCCCAAATTCGGACTAACTTTCTGACAGAAATCCGGCAGCACAACGGCACTATAATAACACTCCGGCACTCACCAATGTGCACCACAATCACCCAAATCCACTTCAATATTGTCACAATCACTTCTATATGAACAAATCACACAAAAATCCAATCCTAAGCACTAATCACTTCAAATCAAACTCAAAACCACCCTTAGTAATTCTAGATGCAATGTAGGACGGATTTGATCAAAAGAATTGAAGAACTAGAGTGAATTCTTACCAAGTTTGGAGATTACGTGCGTGCCACGGCTTTGGAATTGAGAGAATTTGAGAAGAGAGGACTGTTGTGTGTGTGCGGCGTTATGTTTGAGCTGCATCCCTTATAAGTGAACGCCCTATGTCGCCACTTGTGTCCTCGGTCGCTCTGGCGACCAAATGGCGACCAAGAAGAAATTTCTTGTTTGCATGTGGTCGCCATTTGCACAAGTGAGGTCGCTCTGGCGACCAAATGGTGACCATACCTGATAACAAAGGTCGCCATTTGCAACATGTGGGTCGCCCTGGCGACCATGTAAGTGGCGACCTCTGAATTCTTCATGTAAGTGAGGTCGCCATTTGTGTGCAAAGAGCGACCAAATGGCGAACCTGACTTAAAATCCTCTTCTAAGTGCATTTCATCACCTGCAAAGAACAAAATCCACAATAAGCTCATACTTCAACTTCTAACAAGGATGGAGGGACAATTATTCAGAAAAACAAAATGAACAAAAGAAAAACACACAACAAGCAAAAATTAAACACAAACATAATTATTCATGGCATGAAATGTAAAAAAACCGAATATAAATCCAACTACCGCATCATACTATGCGAAATGGAATCATGATGCTCATCATCCAAGTCAATCATGTTATAACTCAATTTTTTCTTGACTACCCAAATTGGACCTCTAGACTCATCTCGGACTTGATTGACCAAATCCTTCCTAACCCAAATTTGCTTAACACGGTTAGATCTCCTTAGAGGCCTATTTTTATCATTATTGGCATGCTTCAAAAATTCAAAACATTTAGACTTTACATGACCCTTTCTATGACAAAAATAACAAGTTAAAGGATATGAAGGAAATCTTCCCTTTTTCATTGGAGATTTAGGTCTTGAGGGACCGTTATTGGTGAGTTCCTTGATGGCTTGATCCATCCGATCTATCTCCACCAAAAAGTCGCACTCCTTTACCTTAGCAACTTTCAAGGACATCTCCTTCTTGCTCAATTCCTCCTTCAACTCCTCAAGTGCCTTGTTCTTGGCATCTACATTCATGAGAGTCTTCCTCATCTTTCTTAAGGATTCTTCCTCAAATTCTTCGGTGAGCCTAGCCAAATCTTCAAGTTCTTTCACCGTCACCTCATTCTCCATTGTGAGAGCCACGTTGACCTTCTTAAGCTTATGATTTTTCCTTGATAAGTCATCAAGCTTCTTTTCCAAGGCATACTTCTCCGCCTTAAGAACCTCTACCTCAAGCATGAGCTCTTGGTTGGAATTCTTGAGCTCTTCTATTTCCGAGTCACCTATACTCTCCACTTCGGCCTCTTGGCTATCCTTTTCAAACAATTGCACCAAATCACACACCTTTCCACCCGTTAACCTTGGTGAATGCAACTCAACCACATAGCAACTCTCAATGCTTTTTAGGTCATCATTGCATATGGTTATATCGATCTCAAGTTCCTTCTCAAATGCATGCATACAAACTTTCTTCTTGCAAACATCGATCTTCATTTGAGCGGTAGCCATGAATGGTCTACCAAGGAGAACTTGCCACTCCCTAACATCATTTGACTTGTCACCAATGTCTAGAACAACGAAATCTGTTAGCACCTTTACTCCTTCAATGACAATTGGGACATCCTTTAGTTCACCACATGATGAAAGTGAGGTTTGATCCGCTAGCATAAGCTTCTTCCCGGATGGCTTCAATCCTACCAAACCCAACCTTTCATAAGTAGAAAGGGGCATCATGCTCACACTTGCCCCTAAATCTAGTACTCCTTTAAGCACTCCACTATTTCCTATTGAAATGGGAATCACAAAGCTTCCCGGATCTCCCACTTTCTGGATGTATGCTTCTTCAAACAACAATGCCTCATCTCTAGCTCCATCTTTCTTGACAAAACTTCCTTCCTTAGCTTGCTCTGTGTGGCTTGGAAACTTCCCCTTTTCTTGCTTTTGAAGAGCCTCGGCGATTTGCCCCATTTGGGTCTCCAATTTCCCGAAGGATGCCTCTAGATTGCCAAACCTTTGGCCACTAGCTTGCATGAAGCTTGTCAAGGTGTTCTCAGCTCTTTGGAACCCTTGCATCATACCTCTCATCTCTTCATCAATATTTCGGCGAGGTTGATACGAGCTTGGTTGAGCATTGTTGTTGTTGTTCCATTGGTTTCCTCCCCATTGGTTTCCTCCTTGGGGAAACCCTCCTTGTGGGTATCCTCCTTGTGATTGGTTTTGCCGGTAGCCTCCTTGTGAGCTATTGCCTTGATTGTTCATTCCTTGTTGTTGACTTGGACGGTAACCCCCTTGTGAGCTACCTCCTTGATTGTACACCCCTTGTTGTTGATTTCTTGGTGGTGGGTTTAGAATGTTGTTGTTGTTTGACCAAGAAAGATTTGGGTGGTTCCGCCATGGTTGAACATAGTTGTTTCCTTGACCTTGGAATCCCATAGCTTGAACTTCCTCGTGCTCTTGACCTTGACCTTGAAAAGTGTCCTCAAACCCTTCATTTTCATTAAACTGCCCGCTAGAGCTTCCTTCTTGTCTTCCTAGCAACTTAACTCCCGCCTTTTGCAACCCCAAACTTTCAATATGAGAAGTTAAGGTTTCCACCCTTTTGTTTATCCTTGAGATTTCAATTGCGGTTTCCGTGCTAGCATTCACATCAAACTTCCCACCTCGAATACTGTTGGCATTCCTTTGTTGAGAGTTTTGTGCCAACATCTCATAGATGTCGTAGATCTCCGAAGCGGTCTTGGTATCATAAGAACCTCCACAAGCGTTATCCACCAACACTTGGGAGAACCGAGTTAGACCCCCTTGGAAACAAGACACCTTGTATTCCTCAGTGAACATGTGAGGAGGGCATTGGGCCACAAGGCGTTGATACCTCTCCCATGATTCATGAAATAGCTCCCCCTCACTCTCATAAAAATCGGCTATCTTCACCTTCAACTCCTTTGCTTTCCTAGCCGGAAAGAATCTGTTGAAAAACACCTTGCAAATCTGGCCCCAACTCGTCAATGATCCCGGCCTAAGCCCCATGAGCCATGTCATAGCCGCATCCTTCATGCAATATTGGAAGCAACGCATTTGCAATTGTTCGCGTGTGAGCCGCATGATGGGGAAGGTCTCTATAATAGCACTATACTCCTTCATGAACTGGAGGCAGTCTTCATTCAGCTTCCCATGAAATGACGGCAATAAGTTGACGTGCATCGTCTTCAACTCATAACCCCTAGCCACCGGGTCTAGCACTATCGGTGATGGTTGGTTCCCGATATCCGGCAAGGCATACTCACCCATGGTCATCCTTTGACCCCGGTTGGTTTGAGTTTCTTCCGTCATCTCCTCTCTCAAAGGAGCTTCGTCTTCCCTACCATGTTGTTGTCCTTCGGTACTCATATCTTGACTTGGAATTGGTTCAAACTCTCTCACACGGCTAGTGCCTTCTAGTGGGGGATGAACACCTCTACCTAGAGATCTCCTACCGTGCATAAAACTGAGCACCTGAAAGAGGAATAAATAAAGAGATACAAGGAAAGAAAAGAAAGTAAAAACAACACTATGAACAAATCAATAATCACAAAACAAAATTTTAAACTAACAATTCACAAAATACCAATAAAATGCGAAGAAAAGTCAATATATGTAATCAACGCTACCATTCCCCGGCAGCGGCGCCATTTTTGATGAGGTCGTTTGTGTACTCAACAAAATAGTAAAAATGATAGTTTTTGGTTGATTCTTGAAAACTCTTTTTAAGCCACTTAATCCTTTTAAAATGTGATTTGATAGCAAAATAGTGAGCAAGTTCGTTCCACAGGGAATGGAGTGTTAATTAGATAAATTGACTAATCTTAGAACAATAAAACAAATCATAGAGTTTGATAAATGTGTGGTTTCTAAAGCCACCAATGCTAAACTACTCAAATGAAAATACACAAAAATGATATGAAAAATAGAATACTCAACACCTTGATAAGAATAATGATAAAATCAATTAATGAGAGAACTAGGGAATAGATCGATTAACACTTGGATGTGGGTAAGCTACTAGCATCATTAATGTACCAATCTCATTATGTTAACCACTTAGAGGCTTAGATTAGTGGGGTTGATATACCCACCACTAATCTATCCTATCCAATGGGTTCTTAATCACACAAAGGTTGTCAATCCACATGTGAATATATAACAAATTATTCCACTCAAGATAGCAATCAACAAGTGATATACAAGTCAATTATAATGAATGAAATCTAATTAAATTGAATGAATAGAACACATAAGAGATTCATTACAAGCTAGACTAAACCCACAACCAATTGTTCCTCAAATCTATCCCCTAGATTAGGGGTTTAGTTACACATAATTGCAATAAATGAAAAGAAGTAAATGATAAGGAAATAACCCTTGGGTCACCTTCTTTAAGCTCAATCCTTCTTCTCCTCTATGCTCCTAGATGCAAGGAATGGAGGTTGAGGAAATGTCTTGGAATGTGGGTGTTTTGGTGGAAAGTTACTAAGGATTTTGGTGGAGAAAATGGTGGGATGAGGAATGATGTAGTGAAGTAATCAAGGTTTTGTGTTGAGGGTTGGATGGATTAGATGAGTTCAAGGAGAGAAATGGAGGATGATGAAAAATGTGCCATGGAAGTTGATCTAGATCTGAAATGAATTCTTACAATTTTCTCTCTGATTTTCGATGATTTTGAAAGTGAAGAGACGCTCATATATATACTCACTCATGGACATGTACTGGTAACGACTTGATTCGCTGATGTGGAGCCTTGGTCGCTATTTGGTCGCTCTGGCGACCATGGAGCGTAAAACGGTTAGATGAAAAGGTCGCTCTGAAAACCATCTTTCTCGCTCTTTGTCAAGTGGCGAACATGACCAAAATGTGTAAAGGTCGCTCTTTGTGCATCAAGGTCGCTCTGGCGACCATAAGTGGCGACCTTGGAAATGTGAAGAGGTCGCTCTTTGTGCATCAAGGTCGCTCTGGCGACCATAAGTGGCGACCTTGGAAATGTGAAGAGGTCGCCCTTTGTGCATCAAGGTCGCTCTGGCGACCATAAGTGGCGACCATGCCTTGAGTGCACTAGGTCGCCACTTGCAAGGGAGGTCGCCAGAGCGACCCCAAGTGGCGACCACACCTGTTTGTTTTTGTGACCTTCTGTCGCCATGGCGCTCAAGTGGCGCCCAAGTGGCGACCTTTTGATGCCTTGGGGAACTCTTCTGTCGCCATGGCGCTCAAGTGGCGACCTCCATTGCCTATGTGGCGAAAATGCCCTGTTTCTTCTCATTTGTGAGACATTTTTGCACAAGTCCTCCACCTTTATCTCAATTGCTTCTGAAACCTAATAAAACCTGAAACACTCAATTTAACAACATTAAACACGGGGAAATGCCCGAGAATCAAGCAAAAAGAAACGGAAATGAGGGCCAAAATCATACCAATTTTGGCTTGATCACCGGTTGCATCTGCCCCAATAGACCCGACTGCTGCGTTAGTCTAGATACCTTTAACATCAGGTACCCCAGATCAAGTTGGATTATCGTCCTCTTCCACTAAAATGACCTCAGTAGGAGGCAAAGGGTCCTGCACTTGCTTCTCTTGAGGAATGAAGGGATCTTGGATATCAGCGGCAGGTAAATTAGACCTTTGAGGAGGAGAAGGGAATAGGATATCAACATCTTGAGCAGGACCCCCATGGACTGGATCAGCCCTAGAAAGTTCTGTGGCCTTGGCCAAAATCTACTCTCGGTCTTACATAAGGGTGGATTACAGGTCGAAGTTTGTGGGTAGGGCCTGGATTACTTTATAGGAAGTCGTGAAATATCCATCTTTGAAAGAAGAGTCTACCATAGCTTCTGAGGGATCCATTGCATCCCGCAAAAGGCAGTTCTCATATTGAAGTAGCTTCTTCTAGACCTTCAGGCTCTCCCTCTCTTCATGGCGGCGTAGCGACCTAAGCGTCTCCATATCCAAGCAGCGCTCCAACCGCCTAGCCTCTACCAAGGTAACCTGCCTGCCACTCTCGGAGTTCTTTGTGGCCTTGATCATGGGATCTACGCTCTGCCTAGCTTGGGGTAGCTCTTCCTTGGCATCCTTCAACTCGACTTGAAACACAAGGTTGGCTTCCTTTAGAGTTGATATTTGCTGCCCCGTAGCCAGTGCAAATTTAAATCCCTACAAAAAAGAGGAAGAGAAAGAACAATGAATACCTCATGTTATCCTGAAAAATCAACTATGTGTTTTTCGGGTAATGGTTGACCACGATGTACAGGGGCACCACGGTTGGTCCGGACCGGGTAGGGTGCAACTCCCCCTATCTTCGAGCTAGGAACCCGGGGAGACCTTTGGTTCGGTTACTAGAGATCGGGACAGGACTACTGGGCCGGTCCTACCAGGAGATGTGAGGTTAAAGGGATGATGAAACTTAAGATGGAAGGAGGGTCGGAATAAAGAGATATCTCAACTGTATCCATAGCGCATTCTCATTAATTAATAAAAGGGTATACGAGTCATGATTTTTTTTACAACATAATTACATGTTTTCATGGGAGATAGTTACAAACATTAGCGAGGGGAACCAGGAATAGAGGGTGGTGAGCCTTAGCTGGTCATCTTGGATTCGGCTGGGGCAAGATAGTAGTGGGATAAACGAGCACATAGTAGTTTGGGTCAGGCGGGGTTAGTAGCCAAGTAGATAAGACACCCTAGGCGCTTTAGCTAGGCGAGATAGTAACCAAGTAGGACAACCGTGATGGAGCTTTAGCTAGGCAGGGTAGTAGTTATTTTCTCTCTTTCATGAGTCTCTAGAGGCCAACCCTTTACTCATGGTGAGTTGAGATATTTATAGGGTACATAGTAGGGGGGTAGGTGAGAGATGCCCTTTTGGCAGGAATTCTCGATTCAATCTCCACCGTTCTTTCCAGTTTCGTGTTGAGGTGACAAAGGTTTGAGGGTTAGGATGCTGCCATGGGGGCATGTCCCTTGTTGTGACCCTGGTCTAGATAGGTGGGAGTGACTGGTTCTAAGGCTGGAGTTGGTGGGGTTGATCCTAACCATCACTTCCTAGCTAGGCCGTGGTTAGCATACGCCCTTAAGGGCTGCGATCGTTCCACTTATGCCCTAAACCTAGATTGAGGCTTTAGTAGGGTTGATATGGCGATTAGGTGGTGTTTCGAAGGGGTTTGATTGGTTAGAATGGGCCTCTGCAACCGTGAGAGGTCGCTGTCAAGATGAGTCCTGGCAGGGGACAACTTCAGCATCTGTCACGTTACACCCTGTCAGGCACCCTTCTCTACCATTTCCTTCTTCATGCATGCTGGGTTTCTACAAGTATTTTGCTGGAAAATTACAGCATCCTTCTTCATGCTAGGGATAGTTGACTTTCATTAGGGCTTAGGTGGATGGGGAGCAGACCGTTGGTGTGGTGCGGTCCAGTATGATCATAGTTGTTGATTGCTTATCTTTCCTCTTCTATGCCTACTGTCTTGCATTAATGAGCTAATGCTGGGGTCTTGCAGGTTTCCTCTGACTCCTCTTCTTCTCCCATGTGGCCAAGCGTGAGGGCTAACGTCACCCACTTAGAGGGATCGTCACCTGCATGGGGCTTCATGGGTGGCTCATAGAATACCTTCTAGGGTTTCCACCGATCCTCTTGTATTCTCATGTGCTTTTAAGGACCGGGTGCGCTTAGCTATCTGGTACGCATCCCTGTTAGGCGCTTCTAGGGAGGCGGGCCACCCTTCCGTGTTCCAAATTCTTGATGGGGTCTGGGGTGTCTTGGCTCTGGGTATCGGGAAGTGGAGGCGCTTCTTGGGTGGAAAAGTTCTTCCTTGGTTTAGTTACCCATTTTTCTGGTTAACACCTCCTATTAAAAAAAAAAGATCACAGGATTATACCTCCGCAAGCACTGAAGCTCCCTTCATAATCAAAATATCTAAAGGTAAGGAGGCCATGTTATTCAAACTTCCACCAGGACAGACAGCAATATACCGGGACACTACTTCGTCTTGGAAATCACTCCGCAACCCTGACCCAGAATTAAAATCGACAGGAGGGGTGGATTTAGGAGTAGTACTTCTCTCTTTCCTCACCTCGACTTGGCGTTTAGCAGATATTATTGAAGGAGGGGGAATCGGGGAAACCGTCATAGCAGGTGAGGCAGCAGCATCACTGGAAGCCTGCTTCTGGATTGAGGCAGATAAACCCCGAGCCTTGACCACCCAAGCCATCATTTCACTCATACGGGGGCACGTTTAAGCCAGGGTGGATAGAAGAACAGGAGAACATGAGGAAGACACCTTTGTAGTCGAAAGAGGAGTTGAAACAGGCTGCTTAGACCTCGATGTGGCTCCAGCACCAACACCTGAAGTAGGGGAAGGAACCGAAGAAGAAGAGAGGAGGGGACCCAAGCATCCCGGTCTTGAAGAAGCAAGAGAAGTAGAGAGAAGAGGAGCAGCAAACACTGCCAGAAGAAGCGTCAGTAAGAATAAAAAAAAAGGCAAACGAGAAAAGGGAATACGAGGCAGATTGAACTACATACCCGGATGAGCCACAAAGATCTTGAGATATTTATCCATTCGAGCTCCCTCATAAGCATCCATGTTTGTATAATTTCTCTCTAGGATCCCCTTAAGGATTCCCCAGGACTCTGCTGAGAGAACCCCTTTACCCCACTTGTCCCTCGTGGTGAATTGGGTAGGGACTACTTACATTGCTCTTTCTAGAGCACTAGGAACCCCAACAGATGCTTCCAAAACCCTGGTGAGATTTGTAACGGGGCTAGCTCTAGGGCGATGAGCGCCCTGCGAAGAGTAGGATAAAGAGGGAGCCTGACCCCACATTCAAAAGCGACTGCATGAATCAAGAGCACGCCGGGAGGCGGGATGTACACGTTGTAACCTCGGTGGGGGAGAAAGAGGGTGATGGAATTTGGAATCTGATATTCCCGTCTTAAGCGAGCTAGGGTATCGATTGTGCAAACTGAATCTGGGATGATCCGGCCATCATGAAATGAAGAAAAAAGGCTGTCAAGTATGCCTACTGAAGCGAAGACCGGGATTTTTCCCCCATCATCCTCGGTATCATTATCGTCTTCTCTACCGACTATTTAAACTAGGTCTTCCTGGTCACTGTTGAAACCCGACCCTTTCCAGAACTCTTATGAGTACGACGCCATTGAGATAGACTGCCACCTTCAGCGATCTCGCCCTCCTCCTAGCCCCTCTTGTTCCCCCTTGATGATTGAGAAGGTTCCTCCGAATCGACCGTCCCCATATCAATGAGGACATCCAAACTGTCAGGAGAGCCGGCTGTGGTAGGGTGAGGGTTCACGAAAGAAGGATGAAGACTTTGGGAAGCTGCAGAAAGATCGGTTGGAGTTGCTATTATGAGAAGAATTAAGAAATTTGGGAGATTTCTGGAAACAATAGAGGATTCCAGGATGGGAAGGCTAAGTTTTTCTTGCTTTTGAAATTTTAAAAGTAGCGTAAAGGGAGCAGGAAGTCCTCGGGGTTATTTGTAGTGGAAGTATGCGGCAAGGTAACCGGGATTGGTGATCGGAAGCGTGTAGGAGACGGTTTAGAGAAAGTCATGCCCAAAACAGCTCATTCAAATACGTGAACCATTCTAGACGTAACACGTGGGCTGCCCATTTATTACGAGCGTGCAGAAGAGGGATTTGTGTATTAAAGGAGGACTCCCCTTAAGACAACGGGAACTAGCCAAGAAGAAGAAGGAAAACTCTTAATGTATCCAGATATCCTGACTCCAACCTTAGCAAGGTATTGGTGTTCAAGTCAGGGGGGACTTCTGTTAACCGCCAAAAATGGCAGGGGTTCAAAAAAGAATTTTCCATCTATATAAAGGAAGAATTCGGATAGAATGAAAGGCCTCCTAGTACACCGCCATAGAAGTACGCCCTCCACCAATCCAGATCGGGGTCGAAATCTCCTTAAACCCTGAGATACCAGAGAACACAGAAATTGAGTTACCATACCCTGATACCTCGTTGTCACACTAGCATGGTACCCCGGTACCCTTGTACCCCGGTACATGTATACAAAGTACAATCAAGTAGGCAGTGAGACGTCCAGGTACCCCGATCTCATTTGAACCAGTTAAAATTGGTAGAAAGTACCAAGACAAGATGAAGACATGTAGAAAGACAGAAAGACGCCATCGTTTTGGTAAAAAAGGAAGTTGATTCCTTCCCGCCACCAGAGAGTTGTATTTGAAAGAGGGGTCAACTCTATCAAATTTCAGAAAGTAAGAGATCCCTTGATTCCTAGATGGAAGATGACTACCTCTTCATGAATAATCAGGGAAAGTCCCGAAAATCTCTAGGTCATTAGACCTAAATTAGTGGAGTGCTCTACAAGCACAAGGGAATATAAAAACAACATGATACTATAGAGAAGGGGGACCGCAACTGTTAGTGTAGAGGAACCCTACTATGTATTTTTCTACTTATCGACATGCACGAGAGTTTCACCACCATCTCCATCTAAGTCATATTTCGGTTAACAGATGTTTATAAAGGAATTCCTACCCAATGTGCTCTAAGTTTTGAAAGCTAGTAAATCGGTAAGCTTAGGATCATTCCACAGGGAATTAGAGTAATTAGTTGAATTATTTAACTAATCTAGAATGGAAATAAAGTAAATCATGGTAGTTTGAATGGTGCAAGGTTTAAGAAACCATCAAACATACATGAAAGTAAATATAACAAAAATGTAAAGAGAATATGAATAGATAGTAATCCAATATCAACAACCTAGATAAGAAAATGATTAAACAATTAATTAGAAGTCTAGGGAAATGATAGAGTAGCTAATGGACTTTGAGCAATCCATCAATGGCTTCATTAATGCACTATTCACACAATTAAGGACCGATCTCATTCAAAAGTGTTGTTTAGACCGTTACTACGAACCCTAAACAACTTCCCACCAAAATGCCTAGCCGATTAAGGAAAGGGGGTCAAGGTGGGATCGGTCAATGACGATCAAAGGCCTAGGCAATCGTGGTAGGCCTACCCTCCAAAAGCCTATCCTATTCACTATGTGCTACAATCAATCAAGTGTGTCAATAACTTAACCAATTATATCACAAATAAATCCTATAACATAATGCAATCAACAAGTGTGTCCATACTCAATCAATCATATAAGTGCAAGATCTAATTAAAAAGTGAATAAAACTATAATTGAATAAACATAATATTAAAAGCCTTAATAAATACTCATTGTCCAAAATGTCTCTCAAATCATCCCCCTAGAAAGGGGGTTTAATTACACATAATCATAAACAAAGAAAGGAAGTAAAATGGAAAGAACTCACCCTTGGGTCTCTCTTGTAAGCTTGATCCTTCCTTGAGCTTCCTTACTTGAGTCTTGTGCAAAGATTGGGTGTTGAGGATGTGTCTAGATAGGTGGAGTCATATGAAAAGTGACAAAGGAAATGGGTGGAGAAAATGGATAGAGAGGAGTGAATTAGGTGAAGTAATCTAGGTGTTTATTGGAGAGGAGAATGGTGGGATTAAGAATGGTAGAAGAAATGAGGTTTCTTGATTGTCAAGCGTTATTTCAAAAGGAAAGCTATGATATATTTATAGGGTATTGGAATTAGGACACGAAATGGGCATGAAAGGACAACAATACACCTCTTGAATAGCTGAAATTCCTACGCTGGAAGTGTCGCTATGAGTTATCGTGGTTTAGTTCATGGCGACATTTGGGGGCGACACTCACACCTGATCATTTCTCCTCTTTGTCGCCATTGTGTCACCACAGTGACAATGTCCAACGTTGGAATGCCAACTCTGGAATTCCTATATTGTCGCCATGGCGACACTTTGGTTCTTCTTTATCACCATTTATCCTTTAATGTCGCTATGGCAACATCACATGGTGACAATACATCTGATTGATTTTCTTGGCAATAATCCTTCTGTTGCCATGGTGGCACTCGTGGCGACGTTTTGCTCTGAATTGCATATCTCTGTCACCATAGCGACAATTGCTTCATCAAAGAGTGACAATGCCCTGTTTCACCACCTTGTGCTCATTTTTGCACCAAATTCCTCTTCTTCTTCACAAATGCCCTTGAGGCCTAAATAACCTGAAACACTTGATTTAATGATATTAAATACAGGGAAATGCCTAAGAATCAAGCATTAAGAGATGTGAATGAGGGCTAAAATCATACCAAATTTAGTTCGATCACGTAATAAATAACTGCTAGTTAAAACTCGGCAAAAATTAACCCACTCGGTTTTAATCCTAGATCTATGCTTGTCTTTGTTCGCATTATTCGTCTTTTCAAGTATCGCATTCAAGATAGGTATTTACAGGATAATAAAGCATAGCATGGAAAAAAGACAAGTTATGAAAAGTGCATTAATCAAAAGCAGATATACACGGAGAAAACCAGGGGATCAATACAAAATTCAATAGAGTACAATCAACAAGTTGGTGTTAGGGGTTGAGAACTGCTGCTGGTGCTCAAACGGCTCGGTTCTAGCACCATATCGTACTCACTCAAAAGACTTGTATCATAGGGCCACACAATCTCATCTTCTGCATCATCCATCCAGGCGTTGTAATCCCTACCAGGCATGGGCCCAACATCAGGTTCCTCGGCATCTATCCCAGCCTTCTGATAGGCGTGGAAAGTAGAAAAAGTGCTATCGGTAGGCATTTCTAAGTGCATAGGGTGAGGCATCTTGCCTTTGCTGTGACAATACGCGCGCCACACCTCCATTTGGGCCCGGAGGGAATCCAAAGACGTGTCCATGTGATTTTGGATTGATAAATTCTAGTTAGCCCTAGCCCGGTCAGTTGCCATGTTCTTGACATTGAAGAATTCTCTAGCCGAGACCATCCCTCGATGTAATTCCCTGAGAAGCAAGGCATCATAGGCCAGTGACCTCTTGAAACGATCAACCCCTTGAATCTCCAGTTCCAGCCTAGCTTTCTTTGACAAAGATTTGATGGTTAGAGTCTGTTTCTTTAGATCTTCAATTTGGCGCTCATAGGACAACCTGGCCTCCTCCACCTTATACTCAACCTGGAACATTGCTTCCTGAGTGGAAGATAGCAGACCCTTGAGGTTTTTAACTTCATCAGCAACTAGAGACGCCTTTTGCTCGGCTTCCATTTGACCTGCCAAGCACCGGTCCATGAACTCCTAATGCGATTTTATTTTCTCTTGACAAGCCACCTCGGTTCGAGCACGACCATTCTCACTTTCCTTCAGTTGGGCTTTCAAGTGCCTTATTTTGTCCGCCTGGGCATGGCTAGCCTTGCAAGCCCCCGACATTTCAGCAACCATCTGCACAGCAAAACAACATAATGAAATACCGATGGAAACCATGGCAATAAAGAAGAGACAAATAACTCACATAAGAGACGCTATTAAGGAAGTTTTAAAGTCGCTCTGATAGAGTGCCAATCTTGAAACGGCTCCAGTGGTCATCACCAAAGAACGCATGACCCGAAGGCATGGCCATTAGCATGGCTTGAGGGGAAGGATCCTCAAATTGCCCTGACGTTCTTGAGCCACCAATATCCACTCTAGGCACAAGGGGTGGATCCGTAATATTCGCATCATTTGTTAGGTTCACCCGTTAGGAGAATCAGGCAGGACTTCAGTTAACTTCTCCTTTTGGATCTCTGCTTGAATTTTTAGAGAAGCCTACACTCTTGTTTTGGCAGCCCAACACTAGTCCCTTCATCACCCAAGGAAGAGTCAAAATAGACGACCATCTACGAGACTTTTGGGACAAGTCGGTCAGGCGAAAAGGAAGTTCTTCTCTTCCTAGACTACCTCCCGCGAGTGTCAAGGTTGGCAATAGAATCCTCAGCCTCAGCTTCACCACCAGCGATTGGGAAGAAATTAGAAACATGGGCAGCAATGATAGAAGGCCCCGTAGGTGCAGCAACATCAGAAGGCTCCCAAACCTTCTGCTTACCCTTAACAGCATCAAAACTCGGCTCGCATACCCCAACAGTTGCCTCGTCTGCAGCAGGGCTCAACTCACATGCCATGATGGCTACCTCGTATGCAGTAGGACTTGACTCGCATACCTTGACAGCTGCCTCACTTGTGGCACAACCCTTACGTTCACTCGGCGACGAATGTTCCCAATCGCCAACATTAAAAACAAAGTCATTATGCTCATTTGGTTCCCTTTGCTCGCTTGGCCCGGTCTCAGTATAGCGAGGAACCTTCATAGGAATGTATTTGGGTGCATCCCTGATATCCTCCTCTACATGTTCTTCGGTAGAGCCCTCACCCTCTGACTCATCTGGAGCAACCCTCTCAACATGCTAACTAGTAGCTTCCTTGTGACTAGCCTTCAAGACAGCTTTCTATCTGTGGGTCAAAGCCTTGCAAATGACATCTGAATAGTTCACTACAAAATAACTCAACTTTAGTCTCATGAATTGGCTAAGGAATAGAGTAAAGGGTAGACGGATAAAATAAAAATTCATAGAACTTACATCGCTTACGAGCCGCAGTAGGATGAGGAAAGAGACCAACCTTTATCATCTTATCCTCATTAAGAAGATAAGGTTCCCTCCTTTTCTTAAATGCCCGGACAACTACTCTAGCCAAATTCTTCCCCGTCTGATAAGATTGGAGCAGTGTTATTCCAAGATTCGGGAGAGCAAAAGTAACGGGGACCTTTGCGTGTTACCCAAACACCTTCAACTTCAAAATCAATCGAATGTCCCCAGTCACCACCAACGAAGAACCAGCTGTTCTTCCAATACTTGTTGGAGGAAGGGAACCCCGAAACAAAACCCTTAGTCTTTTCATATTTGGCCGCCTCGACCTTCCCGGTAATCTCGACTCCCCTCAGGATCCAATGGTCAGGTTTACTTAACAGGAGAAAATATGTTCCTGACCTGCCAGATTGGTTTAGGGTAAAAAAATGCCTGATCTCACGAGGGGTGTGGGGTGGCAACTTCATCTTATACCACATATACCACAAACACATCAAAATACGGTAGCTATTCGGAGCCAGTTAAGTTGGAGAAATTTGAGCTTTAGCAAAAGACCAAATAATGAAAGGCTGGAGAGGAAGGGTAACACCACAGCTCAGCATGGCCCCATAAATCGCTACCATCCCAGGTGAAGGGTTCCAGGCAACCCTGTCTCCAGCCAACTCTAGCCGAACACGGTCCCTATCTAGATCAAATCTTCCCATGTATTGGCAAGTTTTTTTGTTACGGGCTACATTCAGCTCAATGTCATAAGCACAAACCCGCTCAGTTGAAAAAGGAATACGGGCTGCTCGATGCTCTTCCTCCACATCATTTTCATCTATCCTTTGAGGCCCGATCGTGCTAAGGTTAGCAATACTTTTACAAATCGTGCATGGGCTATAAGTTTTGGATCTCGTCATTGGAGGACGAATATCGCTGCAAGTAGAAGAAAAAGGGTCAGCTTGATGAACCTTATATCGAGGAATCTCAGGAGAATTAGTGTTAGTAGGGACCTCGCGGACAAACCCTGAAACATCAACATTTAAAAAATAAGGCTGGTCTGGGGGTGGGTTTCCCAACAAATTTGAAGGCACTCAACCAAATGGGTATCATGACACTCAATAGCAATCATCGAAGCAACAAAAAGATGGTGTCTAACCGAAGGGTCCATAGAAGAAAAACTAACCTCAAATAAATTCGAAAATCACAAGAGTTGGACGAACCGCAGAAAACCTAGAGTAATAACTATAAGCCCTGAGAGAAAGAACAGTGAATCTCTAAAAAAAAGACTTAAAGAATCACTTGAAGAACCGATGAAGTATAGAAAACCTGAAAGCTGACGAAGGTTTTAAAGGTTACCAAGAAATGAAGAGAGGACAAAGAAATCGAACTAGGAAGAAATTTGAAGGTGAAGAAACTGAGAAAAGAAAATTTTGGGTTTAAAGCTTGAAGAATAAAGACAAAAATCACTTTAGAAGGAGTTTAAATAGGCGTGTGGCATCTGATTTTGAAAAATGAAACCCTAGGGCAAAAAAGTAAAAAAGCGGAAAGACGAAGAAACGTGCGAGGTGACGCATGGATCAGAACGAAGGTCGTGTACCATAAATGCGAACTGACACACCAAACCCTGAAAGGATAGGTGGTAGCATAAGGATACTCTGAGCTGTCAAAGACCCCAAACGTCACCATCAAGAGGTTTCTGATCGAAGGGAAAATCGAATGTACGTGGATGCAATTAAGACACATCATTAATATCTCGAATTAATAAGGAATATTAATCCTAGCATTTATAAGGCATTTATGAAGAAGACGACAAGGTTCAAACAAAGCATGCTTGGCCAAGAGAAGATTGAACGGGATTTAAATACTTTCGCCGAGTAAACGAATCCATCCCAAGGATGAGTAAGCCCACTCGGTTCAAATATTTAAGGGGGTATTGTCATAGGTAAAATTCGCTGAAGATGACATGTCATCAAACAGCATGGATAGAATTTGCCACGTAAGTAGAAAGTCTAGTCGGAATGAGGCACTGGTATTCCACATAGACAAATCACCTAATGTAGGCATAGTACAAGGACAGCCAACGAGTATGAAAAAAGCCAAGCATGCCGAGTATGAAAATGCCCGACCAACCATACTCGGCACGAAGAAAAACTAGTCTTTGAAGTTTTTCCACCACCTGCAAGCAATACAGCTAATAGTGATCAATCGCGGGTCAACTACCAAGAAACAAAGTTCCACAAGGAAACAAAACAAGTCTCCCTACTAGCGTATTAGAATTCCAAATAGATTCGGATTCAACCACATTAAAGACAAGATAAACACCAAAAAGGAAAGAATCCTAAAACCAACTCTGCAATCCTCTACTTGTACGTCACGACACTAAACCCTAGCGGCACCCAAAAACCCTAGCAACACCATGTATAAATACCGCTGCAAAACATAGTAGGAGGGGACGAGAAAATCTTAAGCAAAAGAGAGAGATAGATTAGAGTGTATATCATTCGAATATTATAGGGGATTTGACTAAGTTGCTTAGGCAACAACCCGTGGACGTTTCTCCAATCATTGGAGTTTTACCATGTATATCTCTCTTTTATTTTGTTTATCATTTTATTGCATATCATATTCGTATTTGCAGGTTTCACAAACCTAAGACCGTTGACTAGTTAATTGTCGAAAAACCACCGTCAACACTACACATATATGTATAATGTATCTAATTTATGCTTCAATTAAATAATCAAATCTCATATAATTATTTTTCTTTAAAAAATATTAAAATAATATACTAAAAAAAATCCAATGGCCAAGAGCCTTGGTGGTTGGAGTCTTTAAGGTGAAGTTCCACCACCAAGGTTCAAACCTTGGTTATAAATATTTATCTCACCTTTGACCATAAAATCTCAAAGTGTGGAGAGCCATTTCGCCGAGTCTTGGTAGGAGTTTGATCGAACCAAAATTGGGATGATTTTGGCCCTCATTTCCTTCCTCTTTTGCTTGATTCTTGGGCATTATTCTGTGATTTAATGATGTAAATTAAGTGTTTTCAGGAATTTATAGAATTCAGGGGCATTTGAGTAATTTTGGTTAAATAGGGGCGAAAGTGTAAAATATGGAGGAAGAATTGAAGTTATTGTGATATTAGAAGAGATCAGGGGCCTATCTGCAATTCGCCACACAAGCAACCAGAACTCGCCACGTCACTGATGCATTAAACGGTGCGTTTTAGTGGAGAGGGATCAGGTGCAGCCCAAAACGCTGCTGTTTCATTTAAATGAAGCAGATCTGCAATTGGGCCTCATGCGTGGCCTAAACTCACGCCCAAAAGTGGCCCAAAGCACGCGCCCAAGCGCTAATCAGGTGCAGCCATGTACCACCCTGTCAACCTCTAATTGCACCCCATTTTAGTCAACATTGCAGCAGCCCACTACACCCCTTTCCTATTCATCATCTTCTTCATGCGTGAGCAGACATGGCAGTCAAGCCCTAGCACGTGCCGCTGGCCAGAAGATGACCCTCCCGGAGCCACCGTCGACCATCTCCGACGCCAATCGGACGGCAAAGCGACCGGCTCCCCGGTCGTTCCAGTCCCGACGTCCCAATCAGCCGAAATCCGATAGCCCCTTTCATGCCCAAAAATGCCCTTGGTCACCCCTTGTCCCAAAACGCAACCAAACCACGTAAATCGAGGTCGCGGTTTGGATTTCGAAGTCGCCATGGCGACAGGGAGTTCTTTTGGCTCCAGAAACGTCACCATTTAGGGTCGCCCCAAGGTCGCCATTTGTGCCAAACTGTGAAACCTTGCTGTGCAATTCTGATTGGTGGGGCAAATTACATAATGACCACCCTCTATTGGACTAAATGGTAATTTACCATGGTCAGGGGGTGTTTTGGTAATTTGCCACCCGAGACCTAATTTGAAATCCTATAAATTCATCACATTTTTCCTCTTTTGAACAACTCTTGATCACCAAGAAACCTCTTTTCTCCACCATTCCTTTTCTCTTCATTTTCTCTCCTACCTAAACTTAACATCTAGATTACTTCCCTTAATCATTCCTTTTCTTCCCATCTTCTCCACAAATCTCCTTAGTCACTTCCCATTTGACTCCACCCATCTAGACACATCCTCATCATCCACTCTTTACACAAGGAGCATCAAAGGCAAGGAAAGGATCAAGCTTACAAAAGGAGACCCATGGGTGATTTTCTAATCTTTTACTTTCCTTCCCTTTGATTGTAATATGTGTAATTAAATCCCCTTTCTAGGGTTTTGATATGAGAACATTTGGATTGGGATTTGCTTAAGCTTTAATATATTTTTAATCTCTATTTGTGTTCTATTCATTTTATAATTAGATTCTATGCATTATATAATTGACATGTATACCCACTAGTTGATTATAATCTTGCTTAGGATAATTTGTTATATATTCTTGATTGGATTGACAATCTTGATGGATTGAGAACTTAGTGAATAGGATAGATTGTCGGAGGGTATATCAACCATGATAATCTAAGCCGTTAATTGTAATAAACCGATCCCGCCGTGACCCCTTTTCCTTAATCGGTTAGGCATTGCGGTGGGAAGTTGTTTAGGGTTCATAATTATGGCCTAAACACATTTTAGAAATTAATTGGTTAACATTTATGAGATCCGTTCACTAAAGTAGCTTGATAAGCATTTCCCGTAATTCATTTTTGATCCCATTAATTCCCTAGCTATTCTCTTAATTGTTTATTCCATTATCTTATCTAGATTTGTTAAGTATTCTTTTATTAGTTATTAGGTTTATTTTTCATGTATGTTTGATGGCTTGACAACCCATTCACTCATCCATATTTTTATGATTTATTTTATTGCATATAGATTAGTTAATTTATTCAACTAATCACTCTAATTCCCTGTGGAACGAATCCTACTTGCCACTTTACTAATTTAATATCTAAGTGGATTTTTAAGTGGTTAAAAAAGGTTTTCAAAATGATCACATTTAAATATCATTTTGTTGAGTACACAAACGACGCTCATCAAAGTTGTAATTAAAAAAAAAAAAACCAAAAAAAAAAATACAAAATGGAAATATTGTTTGTTTTGGCAAATCTAAAAATGAAAGAGAAAAATGAGGATTTTTTTTTAATGATGAGTTTTTTGTGGTAATTACAATAGAATAATATTATATAACCTGATTAATTAACCCAAAATTCTATCCAAATGATATAGCAAGTGAGTTGTCTTTACCACAAAAATCATGGGATGGCATTGATAATGAAAAAAAAAAATAACTTACCACATCATTTGGGTTGGTTTTGGGGTTTTTTTTTTTTTTTTTTTTTTTGTATTTTTAAATATTACTTGAATTTGGCGTTTTGGGGAGGGGGAAAGACTCGAACCTACAACCTCATGATGTAAGTGTGAAGGGCATACCACTGGACTAACTTTATCTTGTCTTTTGGGTTGTCTAGCATTAGTGTTAAGATTTGGTTTAGCATAGTGTACGTTTGAAAGAGCTTCTCAAGTAGATTTTTTTGCAGTGGATCTTTTAGAGGTAGAGCTTTTAAATAAAAGTCATCGGTTGTTTGGTTGTCAATTAAAAAATAACATTTTTAATTATAGAATTATCAAAATACTCTAGCAAATATTAAATTATAGGATTATATTGGAGATTTTAGTTTTATTAAAAAAAACTTCAAAAGATCTACTTGGAAAAGCTTTAAATTTGGGCTTCTCCAAGTAGACGTAAAATAGCTTTTTTAATCATCCAAAAGCTCTACTGAGTGACCACCAAACGATACAAAAAAAATTGAAAAGAGTTTTTTTAATTAAAAAAGCTCTTTTATCCAGTAAATAAGCCCTTCCAAACGAACACTTAATTTGAGTAACTAAGAGTCAATCTTTTATTAAGAGAAATTCTCTCCTTGTATCGTATATTTAGGTGATTTGTAATCCCTTTGAATATGGGAATTGGTATAAGGTTTCATTTACTTTCCTTTGATTTAGGATCTTAATTTGTGAACATTAGTTCTTGTAAAACTTGTATATATGTAGTCTGATAAACTAATGTTAAATATATGAAACACACATTTTTTCTTCAAACTTAATTTTTCATGGTATCAGAGCAATGATCTTATTGGCTCTGTAAACACATTTCCGCAAATTTTTTTTTTATACTAGTATCAATAGTGATAGCAGTAACAATCATTCACCAAAAACCTCTAATCATACTATGTCTACATCAACAATTTATCCCTATGATCCTCTTTTCGTGCTTCTGACCATCCAAGCATGATTTTTGTTCCAAAAGTCTTAGATGGAACCAATTATGCTATGTGAAGGAGATCCATGTTGGTGAGTCTAGGTGCCAAAAACAAACTGGGGTTCATCAAAGGAACCATTCAAACACCGGATGTCAAAGATCCAAAATATAATTTATGGCAGTGCTGTAAGGACATGGTTCTTTCTTGGATCTTCAACTCTCTAGGTCAGGATCTAGCAAACAATGTACTCTATATATAGATACCGTCAGAAATTTGGACAGATCTTCAAGATTGTTTCTCTCAAGGTGATTTGTCTCATCATTATCAAACTCAACGATCCATTGTTGAATTGAAACAAAATCAAGATTCAATTTTTTCTTACTATACAAAGATGAAAATGTTGTGGGATGAGCTAACTACTTGCAGTCCTATGATCACATGCACTTGTGAAGGAAAAAAGTACCTAAAAGTAAAAGAAGAAAAGATTAGGTTGGGGCAATTTCTTATGGGATTGAATGAAACATATTCTGCTGCTATGCGAGGGAAAACCATGTTAATGCATCCTTTAACAATTGTCAAAAAGGCATACTCACTTCTCTGTGAGGAAGAAAAGCATCGAGGACTTATTGAGGCCAAGGGGATTGATCCCATTAATGCCATGAGTATAAAAAAAACATGACAATTCTAGGGAACTACAGTCAGATGCTTAACAACAAACTAGATAGTGGGCATCCTCTCATTCCAAGCCACAAGGAACCAGAAGATCTCTTTTATGCTCTTACTATGAGGGCACAAATCTCATGGTGGATCATTGTTACTACTTGAATGGTTTCCCAGTTGGTTACAAGCTCCATGGAAAAGATGTACAGCCTCTAAATCGAAGTAGAAAACATGTTGCACATCAAACTAGTGTTGAGACGCACCTGAACACAATAAAGACACCAACTGAACAGTCTCCCCAATTTACTTCTAAAGAGCTTGTCCAAATAAAAGCTTTCTTTAGAAATGGTAAAAATACTACTCGTGCAAACTACATAGGTATTCATACACCTTTCTGCTCATCCTTTAGCGCACAAAAGACAGACTTGAATCACTGGATTATTGATAGTGGTGCAATAAATCACATAGCAACTTCCATAACCAATATCATTCATTTGTCTTCACAAGTAACTTTGCCCAATGGTTCCTATTCTAAGATAATTGGAATTGGCTCAACCCAACTCTCAAACTGTAGGGAAAAATATACCCGCAGCGGAAGCGAGACTAAAAAATTAGTTTGAGTAGCTTTTAAAATTTTTCCAATTTTATGAACCTTAAACCCTTTTGATTAATTAAAGATATATAAAGAATAAACAAAAGATTAATACCTCTTGTCGCGTGATCCGATTGACTTGCGTCGATGGTAATCCGCAAGATCTTCAATCCTAGCACGAACGTGGATCACCCAGGAGCGTGGTCTCCCTTTCTTTGAATTGCAAACCTGAGATCGGATATAACAAACTTTTCTTGATTCGTTAGTCCCAAAAACAATCTAAAGGAACCTAAGATTATTCCGGTCACTTTTGAGTTCTCAATCTTATGATCGAAACTCGCGTGAACCTTAATCGATATAGTATATACAAGCTTATTAATGAATAAGCAAACAATATACCATCAAAGAATAATCTATGTTCCTTTTGTTTTTAGTAGAATAAAAAATCTCTAACTATGAGTTGAGAAGAAGAATAAGAAAAAAAAAATTATGCACACAAAACCCTTGGTCTGGCCGAAAATTATATGTTGCCTTATATATGGCAAATTTTCTTTTCTCTTTTTAACTTAGGGTGGCCGAAATCCTTAGCCAAAATCAATTAGGGTTGCCGCAAAAATCAAACAAAAAGAAGAGTTTGAATTGCACCCTAATTCCTATTTTGTTTAAGATTTCCAAACCCTAATCCAACTCAATAATCTTTTATTCCTTATTTGACTAAATTAAAAAGACTTCTTATTTGATTAAATAAATAAAATTAATTATTTATTTCCTTGTCAAACAAGTCTTTTAATTTAAGTACACTACTACCAATAGTATACCAATAGGAATCATATTTCCTATTTAGAAAAGATTTGTTTCTTAATTAAACAATTAATTAATAAATCAATTAATTCTTATTTAATTAAATAATGAAAACAAAATAATATTAAGGTTATTTTAACCACCTTGCCGCCCCATATACTAATATTGGGCTCAAATATTATTTTCTTATTTCATTAAATCCATAGGACTTTAAATAAAAAGCCCACATGTGAACTAGACCTATTCTTACTAAAAGAAACAAGCCCACATGTCATCCATTAATATATAAATATAATTTAGCAGCCCATTACATAAATAATGTGCAAATTATATTCTTAATATATTAAATGCAATTCTGGATGGACCCTAAATCGGTCCGGTAGAATATATCAAGTGATCCATGCAAGTCCGTGTGGATTGGGGATCTTGGCGGACTATCTAAATTTAAGCTACAATAGACATAACCTAATCACAATCAACAAATGATTCACTTAGGTCCGATCCATTAATTTTAACTCATTCCACTAAAGAGCTAAAATTGAACTCTTAAATAAAGACAGAAAAGGAAGATGTTTCTTCATTCATACCCTAGACAATCATATTGGAGATAGTGTATCCTCGTGATTAATATCAGTAATCGCCAAGAGTTCATAGACCGCCTATAACTCTCCAAGTTACCATATTTACTCATATGACCACGTTTTGAACTTGGATATTTTGACTTGTCCAGAAGCCATGTTTTCAATAGACACTATTGAAAACTCAACGTTGAGATTTAATATCCAATTACCTCAAAACATCCATATGATGATATTATACTTGTAGGGAAAAATCGTACTCGCAGCGGAAGCGAGAATAAAAAAATAGTTTGAGTAGCTTTTAAAATTTTTCCAATTTTATGAACCTTAAACCCTTTTGATTAATCAAACATATATAATAAAGTAATAAAAGATTAAAACCTCTTGTCGCGTGATCCGATTGACTTGCGTCGATGGTAATCCGCAAGATCTTCAATCCTAGCACGAACGTGGATCACCTAGGAGCGTGGTCTCCCTTCTCTTTGAATTGCAAACCTGTGATTGGATTTAAACAAACTTTTCTTGATTCGTTAGTCCCAAAAACAATCTAAAGGAACCTAAGATTATTCCGGTCACTTTTGAGTTCTCAATCGTATGATAAAAACTCGCGTGAACCTAGATCGATATAGTATTCACAAGCTTATTAATGAACAAGCAACTAGAACACAATCAAAGAATAATCAATGTTCCTTTTGTTTTTAGTAGAATAATAGATCTCTAACTATGAGTTGAGAAGAAGAAGAAGAAGAAAAAATTCTGCACCAAAAACCCTAGTCCTTAAAATGGTGGCCGAAATCTATGTGTACATATATATGTGGCCGAAATTTCTCTTCTTCCTTTTTTTAGGGTTGGCCGAATTCTCTTCCTAAAATAATTAGGGTTGCCGCAATTTCCAAACAAAATTAATTAGTTTGAATTGCACCCTAATTCCTATTTAGAAAAGATTTCCAAAACCTAATCAAACTCATAAATCTTTTATTCCTTATTTGACTAAAATAAAAAGACTTCCTATTTGATTAAATAAATAAAATTAGTTATTTATTTTCCTTGTCAAACAAGTCTTTCTATTTAATTATACTACTACCAATAGTATACAAATAGGAATCATATTTCCTATTTAGAAAAGATTTGTTACTTTAATTAAACAATTAATTAATAAATAAATTAATTCTTATTTAATTAAATAATGAAACAAAATAATATTAAATGCCATTATAGCATGTTGCCGCCCCACATATATACATTGGGCCAAATATTATTTTTCTTATTTCATTAAATCCATAGGACTTTAAATAAAAAGCCCACATGTGAACTAGACCCATTCTTACTAAAAGAAACAAGCCCACATGTCATCCATTAATATATAAATATAATTGTGCAGCCCATTATATAAATAATGTGCATATTATATTCTTAATACATTAAATTGCAATTCTAGATGGACCCTAAATTGGTCCGGTAGAATATAACAACTGATCCATGCAAGTTCGTGTGGATTGGGGATCTTGGCGGGCTATCTAAATTTAAGCTCCAATAGACATAACCTAATCACAATCAACAAATGATTCACTTAGGTCTGATCCATTAATTTTAGCTCATTCCACTAAAGAGCTAAAATTGAACTCTTAAATAAAGACAGAAAAGGAAGATGCTTCCTCATTCATACCCTAGACAATCATATTGGAGATAGTGTATCCTCGTGATTAATATCAGTAATCGCCAAGAGTTCATAGACCGCCTATAACTCTCCAAGTTACCATATTTACTCATATGACCACGTTTTGAACTTGGATATTTTGACTTGTCCAGAAGCCATGTTTTCAATAGACACTATTGAAAACTCAACGTTGAGATTTAATATCCAATTACCTCAAAACATCCATATGATGATATTATACTCTCATTTAATAAATGGAGCCACGATGTCCATATCTATAAATGAAGTCCTCTATCGATTAACAAATGAATATCACCAAACTATCGAGGATAGACTATGCGATATAATCGTACTCATTGATAGCTCAAATGATATCACCTGCAACCATAAGTCCATCATTTATCTCAGGATTGAGATAGACTCTCCGATTGTCCTGATAATGAAATTACTTTTATCTACTGACGGTTATAGATAAAGTATTTCATTATGATCCTGTTCAATGCACCCAGTGCACTAGATTCTTTTGCTCGAAGACACTCCGATGATTTTAGACTCATCATATCTCATTTGATCCCACTCAAATGCTAGCAAAAGAATTCTACAACTTTAACAAGATAAAGGTGCCCAACCTTTAACTTAAGTTGTGAACGATATTCAAGACTAACTAAAGAATTGTGTCTACCACATACATATCCAGATGTATGAACAATTCTTCTTTTCTCATAGTCTTTAGACCTTATGATTATTTACTTTAACAATTATTAAACTATAAATGCTATAAGATTTGTTTAAAACAGAAATCACTTTATTAATATGAAAAAGATTGTTAATTACACTATTACACTCTTGCTATTGAGCATAATCCTAACAATCTCCCACTTGCGCTATAGCAAATGTGTCATATCTCTCAAGCCCATGTTCTCTAGGTGCCCATCTAAACTCTTCTGAGGTAGAGCCTTTGTGAAGGGATTCGCTAGATTTTCTGCTGACGCGATTTTGGTAATCGTCACGTCACCTCTTTGAACAATCTCCCTTAAAAGATGATATTTCCTTTCAATGTGTTTACCTCTCTTGTGACTTCTTGGTTCTTTCGAATTAGCCACTGCTCCACTGTTATCACAGTAGATAGTGATCTGCTTATTCGCACTAGGAACCACTTCCAAGTCAATCAAGAATTGGCGGAGCCAAACAGCCTCTTTGGCAGCCTCGCATGCAGCAACATACTTAGCCTCCATGGTGGAATCAGCAATACAAGATTGCTTGATACTCCTCCATATAACTGCTCCTCCTCCAATAGTAAACACAGCCCCTGATGTGAATTTTCTGGAGTCAGAATCTGATTGAAAATCAGAATCTGTATACCCTACGGGAATCAAATCCTCTCCAGAGTATACAAACATATTATCTCTCGTTCTCTTAAGATACTTGAAAATAAGCTTGACTGCCGTCCAGTGATCAGGACCAGGTTTCGATTGAAACCTGCTAACTATGCCAACAGCAAAACAAATATCTGGTCTAGTGCAGAGCATTGCATACATGAGACTTCCAACTGCCGAGGCATATGGAACTCTACTCATGAATTGCTCTTCATGCTCATTCTTAGGAACTTGTTCCTTAGAAAGCTTGATTCCATGTCTGAAAGGTAACATACCTTTCTTGGAATCCTGCATGGAAAACCTAGACAAGATTTTGTCTATGTATGAAGCTTGGGATAATGCAATCGTTCTATTCTTTCTATCCCTTATAACTTGGATACCTAGAATAAAACTTGCTTCTCCTAAGTCCTTCATATCAAATTGTTTTGCTAACCATTCTTTTACTGATGTCAATACACCTACATCGTTTCCGATGAGTAGTATATCATCAACATAAAGAATCAGGAAAACCAACTTGTCGCCCTTAATCCTTTTGTATACACAAGGTTTGTTAAGATTCTGAATAAATCCAAAACCTTTGACAGCTTGATCGAACCTTATGTTCCAGGATCTGGATGCTTGCTTTAATCCATATATGGATTTCTGCAACTTGCATACCCTTTCCATTTGGCCCTTTTCAATGAATCCCTCTGGTTGCATCATGTAGATGCTTTCGTCAAGACTTCCATTAAGGAAAGCTGTCTTGAAGTCCATTTGCCAAATCTCTAGATCTAAAGATGCTGCAATGGATAAGAGTATCCTAATGGATTTAAGCATGGCCACAGGAGAGAAGGTTTCCTCGTAATCGATACCTTCTTTCTGTGTATACCCTTTAGCTACCAATCTAGCTTTAAAGGTTTCCACCTTTCCATCCATACCTCTTTTCCTCTTGTATACCCACTTGCACCCAATGGGTTTTATCCCTTTAGGCAAGTCTACAAGAGACCAGACTTTGTTATTGAACATAGATTCAATCTTGGATTGCATTGCCTTTTGCCAATGGCGACTATCAACATCCTCCATAGCTTCCTTGTACGTATAGGGATCATCGTCGTCCGGGAGATTCTCTACAGATTCTCCCAGACCGATGTATCTTTCGGGTTGTGTTCTAACCCTCCCACTACGACGAGGAATGGTAGGTTGCTGATCTTGTGTTGGATCAGAACTTACAATTGGGTTTGGTTGTGTAACCTCTCGTGGAATTGTATCTCCTGACATTTCATTCAGGACAATTCTACTTTTAGGCACAAAATCATTCATATAGTCCTTTTCCAGAAATTTAGCATTTGTAGAAACAAATACTTTAAGATCTGAAGGACTATAAAAATAATATCCTTTAGTTTCTTTCGGATACCTTACAAATATACATGTTTATGAACGGGACTCCATCTTTCCTTTTAACACGTGCGCAGGACATCCAAATATCCTTAAGTGTCGTAAACTAGGCTTGCGCCCAGTCCACAACTCATGCGGTGTTTTAGGAACAGACTTAGATGGTACATGGTTTAGAATGTATATTGCAGTTTGTAGAGCATATCCCCAGAAAGAAATAGGAAGTGTTGAATAACTCAACATAGACCTAACCATATCCAAAAGAGTTCTATTTCTCCTTTCTGCTACCCCATTTTGTTGAGGTGTACCAGGTGCAGAAAACTGAGAAACTATCCCATTATCAATAAGATATTGCTGAAACTCACCAGATAGATATTCTCCACCACGATCAGATCTCAAGATTTTTATGTGTTTCTCAAGCTGATTTTCCACTTCAGCTTTAAATGCTTTGAACATGTCAAAAGCATCCGACTTATGTCGCATGAGATACACATAGCCAAATCTTGAGTAATCATCTGTGAAAGTGATGAAGTACTCATATCCACCTCTAGCTTGAATGCTCATAGGTCCACATACATCAGTGTGTATCAATCCTAAACATTCGGTGGCTCTGGCACCTTTGGCAGAGAACGTCCTTTTGGTCATTTAACCTTCCAAACAAGATTCACAAGTTGGTAGATCATCAACCTTTAAGTCACTCAAAGGTCCGTCACTTACCAATCTTTTAATCCTATTAAGGTTAATATGACCTAAGCGTAAATGCCATAGGTAGGTTTCATCTGTTGATAATTTTACTCTTTTATGATTAGGTTCCGTTATTTCCGTGTCTAACGAGTGAGAGATATTTCTATGCAAAAAGTATAGACCGTTTTCCAATGTACCTTTGCAAATAACTTTGTTATTCTTACTAATAATAAAAGCTTTATTAAAAGTAACCAAATATCCAAATTTATTCAAACAAGAAACTGAAATTAAATTCCCCTTGAATTGAGGTACATAATAAACGTCTATCAAATCTAAATGCTTTCTAGAATCCAAACAAAACTCTAATATCTCCCACTGCACTTGCAGACACTAACGTTCCGTTGCCCAAGCGCAAATTGATCTTATTCTTATTTAGCCTTCTCCTTTCTTGACACCCCCGTAAGGAATAACAAACATGATTAGTGGCTCCAGAGTCTACGATCCAAGAATCTGTAGAATCTACCAGAAAAACATGTTTCAGGATAATTCATATTACCTTGTTCCTTTTTATTCTGAGACTTTGGGCAATTACTTTTCCAATGTCTCTTTTCACCACAAAAGAAGCACTTCCTTTTGATCTTGGTTACTTTCTTAGTCTCTTTCTTGGTAGGCCCAAGTTGCTTTTTCTTCTATTATTCCTTGACCTTCTGACGGGTCTTAATAGTAGCAACTTTACCAACCATATGAATCTCTTCTAGAGACATCATCATATTAGCAGCAGACCCTATTCCTTCATGCTGCTGTTGCAACACGTCGGAGATGGTAGCCATTTGGCCATCTCATTAGAGGTCTTCCACTGCTCATACTCGTCTTATTAGATTCATTAGTAAGAGCAGGTGGTTTAGGAGTAGTTAGAACAAAATTTATATTTTTTTTTTTCAGCTTGCAGCAACAACCCAATTTTCCTTTTCCATGTGACATAATTATTACCGGTTAAACTTTTATCTTTCAGGATGTTCATAAGTGATGGGGTCATGATTTCCTAATTAAACAAAAATTAATATAAGTAAATAATCATTATAAAGCACTTTTAAATATTTATCTTGAATTAAATGAATAACTCAATTATAAAAATTCAACGGTGATCTAACACCCATAAATGTTACGCCTCCTTTGGGAGTTCGCACCATTTACTAGTTAGACTAGGTCCCACCTAATTGTTAACATAACAACCAGCGTTTTCAATTTTAGCCTTGCAATTTTATTGACAAGAACTTTTTGGAGGATATCAATAAAATTACATTGAGTGTGTTACCAAGATATCGACCCTCAATTTTCTCTCACGAAAATCCCTCCTTTGGGAGTAGATCTCGTTGAGTCCATTGTCTAGTCTATCCTTGTAAGGAAGTATATTGCTTAATTCCATTCATGGATGTCCCTTTGGGGAATTACCATAAAATAATTAAGCTCAACTAATCTTGGAAGCCATAGGTGTTACAAAAACACCTTCTCCCACTCAATTATTTAAGGCGTGTGATTAAATCCCATAGAATGATTTACCAAGTTATCTAGATGCCAATTTAGATACCTAAATCATTCAATGCATGTTCATACCAAAAGAGATATATGAGTGGCACTCCTATTCTATATGTCATGTTATCATACAACAACAAAAAATTGTAATATTTAAGCATAAATTAAATAGCAACAATTTTGACCCATCCTAGAAAAACAAATAAATTACATTGATATAGGAATACAAGATCTTCGAGTGGCCCATCACCATAAACCCATCCTCCAGCCTCCCTCCACGGGATTGCATGGCCCACAACCCCACGTAAGGGGCTGCCATGCGCAGCCCATGGGCCTTGCATGGCTGCCGTGCACAGCCCTCTTGGTGGCAAGGCTGCCGTGTGCAGCCCACTGGATTTCGGGCATGCCATGCGCAGCCCAATCCACTCCTAGGGTGCGCACGGTGCTCGTTCTCGGTTCCGGTTGCTTCGTTTCTTCGATTCTTCGATGTAGAACGTGTTTACAATTTAATTTAATCAAATAAAATTACTGCAGATTTTTTTTTTTTTTTTTTTATATGACAGTAAAAAAATACTGCACATTATAATAAATAATACATTAAAAAACTGCAGCAATTTTTAATACATAAAAAAAAAATTCTAGCAACTACCAAGAAGGAATTATGGCGATGATAGACCACCCTTCTTGTTACAATTCCAAAACCAAAAATACATAGAAAATCTAGGGCCAAAATTGAGCAATAACAATCCACATAAAAACATATATAAATCCATACATCACATGTAATTATATATGCGAATACCTAGAGTGCCATCTCTTTCTAAACATGCATAATCACACTTAAAAAGAAATCGATCCACGTATATATACGTTTAATTAATTAAAAGGGTTCAACCTAGGCTCTGATACCAATTGTAGGGAAAAATCGTACTCGCAGCGGAAGCGAGACTAAAAAAAATAGTTTGAGTAGCTTTTAAAATTTTTCCAATTTTATGAACCTTAAACCCTTTTGATTAATCAAACATATATAATAAAGTAATAAAAGATTAATACCTCTTGTCGCGTGATCCGATTGACTTGCGTCGATGGTAATCCGCAAGATCTTCAATCCTAGCACGAACGTGGATCACCTAGGAGCGTGGTCTCCCTTCTCTTTGAACTGCAAACCTGTGATTGGATTTAAACAAACTTTTCTTGATTCGTTAGTCCCAAAAACAATCTAAAGGAACCTAAGATTATTCCGGTCACTTTTGAGTTCTCAATCGTATGATCGAAACTCGCGTGAACCTAGATCGATATAGTATTCACAAGCTTATTAATGAACAAGCAACTAGAACACAATCAAAGAATAATCAATGTTCCTTTTGTTTTTAGTAGAATAATAGATCTCTAACTATGAGTTGAGAAGAAGAAGAAGAAGAAAAAATTCTGCACCAAAAACCCTAGTCCTTAAAGTGGTGGCCGAAATCTATATGTGTACATATATATGTGGCCGAAATTTCTCTTCTTCCTTTTTTTAGGGTTGGCCGAATTCTCTTCCTAAAATAATTAGGGTTGCCGCAATTTCCAAACAAAATTAATTAATTTGAATTGCACCCTAATTCCTATTTAGAAAAGATTTCCAAAACCTAATCAAACTCATAAATCTTTTATTCCTTATTTGACTAAAATAAAAAGACTTCCTATTTGATTAAATAAATAAAATTAATTATTTATTTTCCTTGTCAAACAAGTCTTTCTATTTAATTATACTACTACCAATAGTATACAAATAGGAATCATATTTCCTATTTAGAAAAGATTTGTTACTTTAATTAAACAATTAATTAATAAATAAATTAATTCTTATTTAATTAAATAATGAAACAAAATAATATTAAATGCCATTATAGCATGTTGCCGCCCCACATATATACATTGGGCCAAATATTATTTTTCTTATTTCATTAAATCCATAGGACTTTAAATAAAAAGCCCACATGTGAACTAGACCCATTCTTACTAAAAGAAACAAGCCCACATGTCATCCATTAATATATAAATATAATTGTGCAGCCCATTATATAAATAATGTGCATATTATATTCTTAATACATTAAATTGCAATTCTAGATGGACCCTAAATTGGTCCGGTAGAATATAACAAGTGATCCATGCAAGTCCGTGTGGATTGGGGATCTTGGCGGGCTATCTAAATTTAAGCTCCAATAGACATAACCTAATCACAATCAACAAATGATTCACTTAGGTCTGATCCATTAATTTTAGCTCATTCCACTAAAGAGCTAAAATTGAACTCTTAAATAAAGACAGAAAAGGAAGATGCTTCCTCATTCATACCCTAGACAATCATATTGGAGATAGTGTATCCTCGTGATTAATATCTGTAATCGCCAAGAGTTCATAGACCGCCTATAACTCTCCAAGTTACCATATTTACTCATATGACCACGTTTTGAACTTGGATATTTTGACTTGTCCAGAAGCCATGTTTTCAATAGACACTATTGAAAACTCAACGTTGAGATTTAATATCCAATTACCTCAAAACATCCATATGATGATATTATACTCTCATTTAATAAATGGAGCCACGATGTCCATATCTATAAATGAAGTCCTCTATCGATTAACAAATGAATATCACCAAACTATCGAGGATAGACTATGCGATATAATCGTACTCATTGATAGCTCAAATGATATCACCTGTAACCATAAGTCCATCATTTATCTCAGGATTGAGATAGACTCTCCGATTGTCCTGATAATGAAATTACTTTTATCTACTGACGGTTATAGATAAAGTATTTCATTATGATCTTGTTCAATGCACCCAGTGCACTAGATTCTTTTGCTCGAAGACACTCCGATGATTTTAGACTCATCATATCTCATTTGATCCCACTCAAATGCTAGCAAAAGAATTCTACAACTTTAACAAGATAAAGGTGCCCAACCTTTAACTTAAGTTGTGAACGATATTCAAGACTAACTAAAGAATTGTGTCTACCACATACATATCCAGATGTATGAACAATTCTTCTTTTCTCATAGTCTTTAGACCTTATGATTATTTACTTTAACAATTATTAAACTATAAATGCTATAAGATTTGTTTAAAACAGAAATCACTTTATTAATATTGAAAAGATTGTTAATTACACTATTACACTCTTGCTATTGAGCATAATCCTAACAATACTCTCATTTAATAAATGGAGCCACGATGTCCATATCTATAAATGAAGTCCTCTATCGATTAACAAATGAATATCACCAAACTATCGAGGATAGACTATGCGATATAATCGTACTCATTGATAGCTCAAATGATATCACCTGCAACCATAAGTCCATCATTTATCTCAGGATTAAGATAGACTCTCCGATTGTCCTGATAATGAAATTACTTTTATCTACTGACGGTTATAGATAAAGTATTTCATTGTGATCCAGTTCAATGCACCCATTGCACTAGATTCTTTTGCTCGAAGACACTCCGATGATTTTAGACTCATCATATCTCATTTGATCCCACTCAAATGCTAGCAAAAGAATTCTACAACTTTAACAAGATAAAGGTGCCCAACCTTTAACTTAAGTTGTGAACAATATTCAAGACTAACTAAAGAATTGTGTCTACCACATACATATCCAGATGTACGAACAATTTTTCTTTTCTCATAGTCTTTAGACCTTATGATTATTTACTTTGACAATTATTAAACTATAAATGCTATAAGATTTGTTTAAACCAGAAATCACTTTATTAATATGAAAAAGATTGTTAATTACAATATTACACTCTTGCTATTGAGCATAATCCTAACACAAACCACTTGCATGTTAAGGATATATTGTATGCACCATCTGGTCAATGTATTTACCCCTATTTTTTATTTTCTTTCTTCTCTTCTTCTTTCAAGATATTGACTTGACTGCACTTTATTATTATTATTATTATTATTATTATTATTATTATTTGAAGAATTACATAAATTTGAGGTTTTTTTTAGGGGGATGACAAGAACCCACAACCTTGTGGTATAGGTGTGAGAAGGGCCAAGAGTCTTTTCATTTTTCTTGGTTGTTTTCCCCTGGTTCTTTGTACTTTGTTGCTTTTTGTTACTCTTTACTTTTTTTTTTTTTTTTTTTTTTTTATCTTTTATATATATGGATACTGCCTAGGGTTTTTCAGCATATGATCGCTTATGATGTTTTTTCCCCTTTAAGTCAGTCCAATTTTATTAAAAAAATTATTTGAATGAGAATAATATTTGTTGAGATAGAACATTTGTGTTATGATCGATTTTTATTTTTATTTAAGATACATCGAAATAAATACTATATATATAATTAAAGATAAAAAAAGGTGTGAGAGGTTTACCACCGAACCAATCTCATCTCGTCCCCGATATTGACTTAACTGGACATATATGTATAATGTATCTAATTTATGCTTCAATTAAATAATCAAATCTCATATAATTCTTTTTCTTTAAAGAATATTAAAATAATATACTAAAAAAATCCAATGGCCTCTTGCCTTGGTGGTTGGAGTCTTCAAGGTGAAATTCCACCACCAAGGTTCAAACCTTGGTTGTAAATATTTATCTCCCCTTTGACCATAAAATCTCAAAGTGTGGAGAGCCATTTCGTTGAGTCTTGGTAGGAGTTGTAATTAAAAAAAAATATAATAATAATTCAAAATGGAAATATTGTTTGTTTTAGATACATAACCTCATGATGTAGATATGAAGGGCATATCACCGAGTCAACCTCATGATGTAGATGTGAAGGGCATATCACCGAGCCAACCTCATCTTGTCATTTGGGTTATCTAGTATTAGTGATTACAATAACCAACTTGGTACTAGGCAGACCCCCAATGTTTTTATTTTTATTTTTAAAAAAATCAATTTTATTTTTATTAAAAATTCTCATATCATAATTATTAATTCTTTGAAATAAATATTTAGTGCAGGTGGTTGTGCACCTCCGTTCCATATTGGTGGTCATGGGTTCAAGTCCCACCATCCACATTTTAAAAGAATGTGTGAGAGTTTTCTCCCAGGGTTTGTGGGAGTAGATATACAAGCTCCACATGTAATGTCCGATCTTTGCAGGTTCCGACAGTCTTATTGTAATAGTTAAATACTTCAATAAAAAAAGCATCACAATTTGCAAATTTATCGATGTTGCAGAAAGTTAGGCGCTAGTCGAACGGTAACCCCCCGTTTAATGCCTAGCTTGCCTAGTCGGGGATTAGGCGGCTGGTGGTGGGCTAGATTTTATTTATTTATTTTTTATTTTATTATTATTTTTTATTTTTTTGTAATTGAGTAAATGTTCATACTATTTAATATATTAAACATCAAATTCCAAAAAACTCAATTTTGAGAATCAAAATCCATAAACAAAATCTAACAAACTCAATCAAATTCCAACTAAAACAATGAAAAAAAAAAAAAAAGTCAACCTAGTCAGTTAACACCAACTAGTCACTGACTTTGCCCGACTAGGGACTAGTCGACCCTAGTTGAGGACTTTTGCAATACTGAAATTTATAAGAGTGAACTAGTGAGTTATGTCACAAATGTAAAACAAGAGATACACTAACACTAAGTCGGGCGGTGACCCCCCGCTTAGCGACTAGCCCGCCTAGTTAGGGACTGGGCGGCTGGCCAGAAGTCGGTCGGTGGTAGGCCAGAATTATTTTTTATATTTTTTTGGTTATAATTGAGTAAATGTTCATACTATTTAATATATTAAACCTTAAATTCCAAAAAATTCAATTTTGAGAATCAAAATCCATAAACAACTAAACAAAATCAAATTCTAACTAAGTAGACGCATTTTGGGCCATGGGTGAAGGATGCTTGCGTGAAACCCATGATCCAAAGCAAATTCGTGAGGGTGAAGGATGTGTGCGTAAAGCCCAAAGCGGACAATATCTACTTGGTGGGTCTGGGCTATTACCACTACTAGCACAACATTACCATTTAAAAGCTCACAAGTCTAGATAAATAATTATATTTTAAAAAAAAATCCAGATAAATAATTTAATGAATTTTTTTTAACATATTTTATTAATTATGAAATTGTTATGAATTATGATATGTTTCAAAAAGAAATGGTTACGATAAATTTTAAAACTTTTTACAGGTGACATCGTACCAGATCAAGGATAGAGTTAAATTTGGCTTAAACCGAGACACCACGATTAATTAATAATGTCAAACTCTTCAAATTGGACATGACATGACCCATTTTTTTTTAAACAGATGACATGAATGGACCAAGTCATATCGTTTGACACGTTTAACTGGCTTACCTGTTTAATAAAGTTAATATTTCTATACGTATAACTACAAAATTACAATTATACTCTCAATTAATTCCGACTAAAACTGTGAGTTCCTCAAGTTTAATGGCTTATTTCGGTGACAAACCACAGTTGGGGTTTGTAATGTAATGGTAGCTTAGGCATTTAATTATTGGTGATCAAGCTCAACAAAGGCCCTCTCAAGACCTCAAGAAGATAAGCACTTCAAAGGTAAAACACTTGTGCTTATTTGCATTGAAGAGACTTAGTTGCACACACACAACTCATGCATATCTATACTTCTTGTATGTTGTGTGTTTTATGTTTGTGCATTCATGTTCTTAACTTTCTTCATGCATTTGTTTATTGCCATGCCATAAGTAGCTTAAGAATGATTTTATTTTCACTTAGCTAGCTTTGGCCTAGGCAACCACTATCGATACTGCTATCAGCTTGGGCAGCGGTAGCCACATCAGTGAGATAACTGTCTCGGCCGCTCCTTGACCGCTGTGGGTTTCTACAGCGGTAGGTACCAGTGGTTTATGTCTAGTGCATACCACTGTCATAACCACTATGGAAGTCATAGCGGTAAGCACAACGTTTTGATACCTGATGCTTTTTATTGACCACCGCTGTGAATACCGATGTGGCTTTCTGTGGCTTTCGCAGCGATACCCGCAACGGTTGACCCCTGTTTTGTCAAAATGGCGTTTGCTTCATTTTGGACACCTATATATATATTGCTTTTTCTTTAGGTCGTCCTATTGACTAAAAAAAAAATCATATTTTTCATTGAGAGCATTTTCAAAGAGAGAAATTCATCTAAGAACTTATCTTTGATCATTCAACTCATTTCCATGTGCATTAAACATCATCTAATCATCATCTAGGATCATCTAGGATGTATCTATGCATGGATCTTCTTCAACACACATGACTTGGTAAGTTGAACACCATCTATTCATTTTTGTGTTCTTACTTAGTAAGAAATCTCATTTAAAACTTGTTTGCCTTTAGATTATATTCTATCTACAAGATTAAGATTATGTGTTGATTGATTGAGTTGTTTTGTGATAGCTAGGTTTTCAAGTTTATAAAACATCTAGCTAAGTTTTCTCATTGATTGATTGAGATTGTTTTTATGATAGCTAGAATTCCAAGTTTATATAACTTCTAGCTAATTTATCTTATTGATTGATTAAGATTGTTTGTGATAGCTATTATATCTAGGATTGGTTATCCTTTACATAGCTAAGTTGTATGCCATGACATATAGCAAAATTGATATCTAGGATTGTTCTTATTAACATCTTGAAATCCTAGATAAGCATTTAGTGTAACCTAGCATTATTTGCATCTTGAATATCATTATATCCACATAGGTTGTTAATCTCTTCATTGAGAATTAAGTCTTGTGGCTAAGTTGCTTAGTGCACAAGCAAGTGGGTCTGGGTTCGCTATTAAAGGTCCGCAGGGCAGTAGTGGTGGGTTAGTGACCGAGAATGGTTGAGGTCAACCTATGTTGTAAACATCATTACATGTAGTAGATTCGAGGACCATGTGTGGCTAGCATAATAGCGTGTGGTTTTTTCCTTGTTGAAGGTTTCCTCATAAAAATCGAGTGTTCTTTAATTTCTGCATTTTATACTTGATTTTATTGATTGTTTAATTGGGTTTATTTTGAATATTGACTAATCCGAAAAAGTTGATAATAATCGGATTAACAACTCATTCACCCCCCTTTAGGTTGTTTTAGACGCACGTGTTATATTTGTTTTTTTTTTTTTTTAAAAAAAAAGTCAACCTAGTCGATTAACGCCAACTAGGGCCGACTAGTCCCACCAACTAGTCACCGACTTTGCTCGACTAGGGACTAGTCGGCCCTAGTTGAGGACTTTTGCAATACTGAAATTTATAAGAGTGAACCAGTGAGTTATGTCACAAATGTAAAACAAGAGATACACTAACAGTACCATTAAACCAACTAACTAAGAGCGGCTACGGTATTGTAATATATGAATATATATATATTTTTTTTGGGAAGATCATTAATTCATTATATATGACTTTAGTTTTATCGGTAAAATATGTAATTATAAAAGATAATTTTTATCACCTTTCAATGTGATTTAATGGTAAGAGTGATTATTCAGCCTAATAATGTCTCATCTTTGAGTAGTAGTCACCGCAAGTGGCACAAAAATATAAAAATAAAATAAAGGATAAGATTTAAAACCCTATTGAATTGTACAATGTAAAATAACAAACAAGGTGAAGCTAAACAAATCTCAATTGATAGAGGCTTTAAACACGATACAAACGGTGCCAGTCCTGAGGTTTTAGAGGCTCCAGGGTGAATATTTAAAAACGTGGCTCTTTGTTCAATCTCACATCTAAATCTTGTGAAATCCCATACTTGATAATTTATATATATATATATTATTTTTTGAGAAAATTTACAAAAGCTTAATCTAAGTAATTTTCAGCAAGTGTATATCGCAATACATAGTAAAAATAAAACCGAAAAAAAAAAAAAAAAAAAAAGAGTTATGAGCAAATAGATATGCATGACAGTTTCCACTCAAAGAAATAGCTTATGTAAATAAGGAGAGACGAACTTGCTTAGAAAATGAGAAGGGAAGAGACCTATTTTTTTTTTTTTTTTTAATTTATAAAATAAAATAAAAGAAAGGGTATATTTGATAATGTTTGGGGTGTGCTTACAAAATATAATTTTTTTTAAAACTCTTAATGAGGTGTACATGCAAAAAGGGATGCACATACAAATTTTCAGGGGTACAAATAGAGCTACTCATTTGCTTTTAATAATTCTGATGAAAATCCATATTGAGCTCAATCTTTATGTAAGAAGTTAATTTCCATATCGTTTTTCTTATTTGAGACCTAAATTTGATATAATTATATGGACCATGTTTTGTATGTCCAGTGTAAGGAGCATCATCATTTTCTAGATCCCTTATTTATCAAAGTAAAAAAAATGTGAGCGTTAAACACAAAAAAATAAAAAATAAAAAATAAAAAATAAAAAATAAAAAATAAAAATAAAAATGTGCCTGTTTTGGGCCCTGGGCAGGCAACCCTGGTGCCCTACCTCAAGGCTGGCATTAAATACAAAGTCCATATTAGTCAAGATATATATATATATATATATTAAAAATATCATTGATGTAGATATGAGAAACTTACCACCAATTACTCATAATTAAAAAAAAAAAAATCATAAAACTTTATTAGTTAAAATTATTTTTATTAAAAAAAAAAAAAAACATGCAACTTTTTTTTTTCCTATTTTAAGAAAATCAATAGATAATATTACAAATATCAATTTTATTGTATAATTTAATAAATATTAATTTTTAGTTTTAGTTTATATATTATTATTATTAAAACAATCTGGTTGGAGCGAATGGCTTTTGATGGTAAATCTCATTATGCGTGATATTTACTATACATATGTATATATATATTCTCTCATATCATAATTAGAAAATATTCGGCATTAAAAAAAAAAAAAAATCGAATAAAATACCTCATAAGAAAATGCATTCAAACATATTTAAAAACTAAACCTTTAGAATATAATTAAAAAAAAAAAAAAAAAAAATTAGCAGAGCTAATAGTGCACATCCCTTCTATATAAGTGGTGAAGGGTTCAAATCTCATCATGCGTATTTTACAAACATGTGTGAGGAGTTTTTTTTCCCGGGTTTTGAGATGAGTTATCTCCCATTATTATAGTAGATATTCAAGCTGTACATGTATTATTTGATCTCGGTAGGTCCTGACAGTCCTATTACAATAGTTTAAGTGTAGTAGGTTGCATATATAGAATTTGATCTCAATAGGTCCCATTAGACCCCAAACCCGTTTGGTGTCAATTAAAAAAATCCTTTCATTCGAAAGCTTCTGCACATAACAGAAAGAATGAGATTTTATTGATTTCTTCGGCGGACCATTATGTGTTTTATGAGACTAAAGACATTTCTCATGTGGTATCCCCTAATTTCACTTACATTTTTTCCTCTTCTTATCCTTCAACAACTAAGATTGATGCGACAACAAATTTTATTGAGAAGAAAATATCTAGTGATATTTTAATTTACTAGACACACCTTTCTCTGTTGAAGAGATTCGTTTTGCTCTTTTTGGTATGTCTCCAACAAAAGCTCCAAGGTCGGATGGTTTCCATGCATCATTTTTCCAAAAGCAGTGGGTAGTGGTTGGTCCCAATTAGGGATGGCAATTAAACCCGAACTCGTGGAACCCGCTTGAACCCAACTCTTTTGAAGAGGGTTTGGTATGTGATAATAGAACGAATGGGCGGGTTTGGGTTTGAAATTTCAACCTGTCCACGGGTTCAGGTGTGGAAAAAATACCAAACCTGAACCCGCGAACCCGTTTGATTTAATAATTATTTGACAAACAATATTATAATAATTACTTTTAAATTTTGTTTTTGTCTTTTATTGGGTACATCACAACACATCATAGACAGCTGGACCCTATTATTTATCTTTTCATATTTTAAAATATTTTCCATTGTTTTTTTTCTTTTTCTTCATCTTCTTCTCTTCTCAATCTTCAACCACACACACTCTCTTTTCAAAATTAAAACTCATCTTTTTCATTTATTTTCTTTGCAACTTATTTTATATTTTTCGTTTTCTCTTCAAAATTAAAACTCATCTTCTTCATATATGCTTCTTCTCAGACATTTTTTAAGCCTTTTTTTGCTCTTTTTTTTTTCTTTTTCTCTAAAGTCTGATCAAAGAAAACTAACGTACAAGGTTGCCGGAAAATGGGTTTGACTTGGACTGAGTTACAGACGCAAGAGTGAGTCGCTTTGGAACAACAAATCCTCAGGAGTTCGTGGGTTCGTGGGCGGATCTGAATGTTGCTAAAATCCATGGGTGAAACCCGAACCCAAACCCGCTACATTTTGTGGGTTCGCGGGTGGGTTTGGATGTCATTTTCTTTCGCAAGTTTGGGTTTGGTTTTTCCCAAACCCCCATTGCCATTCCTAATCCCAATGTCAAGCGGGCTTGTTTGGCTATTCTTAATAATGGCGCTCCTATGATGGATATTAATTACACTAATGTGGTTCTAATTCCAAAAAAAAAAAAAAAAAAAGGAATTGGAATCAGTTGTAGATTATCAATCCATTAGTCTGTGTATTGTGGTTTAGAAAATAATCTCCAAGGCCCTAGCCAACCGTTTGAAGCCTTTTCTTCTAGGTTTGATTTCGAATCACTAGAGTGCGTTTGTTCCTGGCCGCCTCATCATTGACAACATCTTAGCTGCCTTTGAGATTCTTCATACCGTTTACGGGAAGTCAAGTGGAAAAGGGTTGATGGCGCTGAACCTGGATATGAGTAAGGCTTATGTCCATATGGAGTGAAACTTTCTGGTTTCTATTATGAAAAAAATGGGGTTTTCAAACAGATGGGTTGCTTTAGTTTTGGAGTGCTTATCATCAGTATCGTATTCTTTTATTATTAATGGATCCCTTTCCAGCTTGGTTCGTCCTCAACGGGGTATCCAGAAAGGTTGCTTCAGAATGCGGAAGATAGTGGGGCAATTAAAGGAATTCGTCATTTGCGAAATTGCCATACTATTAGTCACCTTTTGTTTGCATATGACAACATTGTTTTTTGTGAGGCTTCTCTCACTGGTTGTGATACTCTTCAACATGTGTTTGACATTTATGCTAAAGGTTATGGTTAGTTGATCAATTTTCAAAACTCTTTTATCACTTTTAGTCCTTGGTGTGAAGAACTTCTTCAATGAAAAATTATTCATAATTTTTGCTTGACCCATACCGAGTCTCATGATAAATATATCGAGTTGCCTACAATAGTTGGTCACAATAAAAAGAAGACTTATATAGTCATTATTGAGAAATTTAAGAGGAAGATTGGTGGTTGGAAGAGTTTTCCTTTTTCTGTTAGAGGAAAAGAAGTCCTTTTGAAAGCTATTCTTCAAGCCTTACCCACCTACTGTATAATATGAGTGTCTTTCAGTTGCCTCCCTCTCCATGTTAGGACCTTGGATCTAATGGCAAGGTTTTGGTGGGGCTCCTTCATTTCTCAGAAAAAAAATTAATTAGATTTCTTGGGAAAATTTGTGTCGCTCAAAAGATGATGAAAGGCTTGGTTTCAGAGACTTTTCTTTGTTTAACCAAGCTTTATAGGGAAACAAGCTTAGATGTTGCTTACTTGTCCTACTTCACTTGTCTATTCGGTCCTCAAAGGTCGGTATTTTCCTAATGCTAATTTTTTGGATGCTTGTTTGGGTTATTCACCATCTCATGTTTTGCATGGAATTTTAGGGGGTCGAAATCTTCTTACGAAGGGTCTTCGGTAGAGGATTGGTTCTAGGTCTTCAATAAAAGTTTTTTTTTTCTTTTTCTGATCCTTAGGTCCCTAGACCCTTATCTTTCCGTTCGATTGCTCCTTCTGACTGTGATGGTGATTCGTGTGTTATAAATTTGTTGTTGTCTCACAATAGGGATGGGATTTACAAACAGTTTCTCATCATTTGCTGCCTTTGGATAAAGATGTTATCCTTTCTATTCTGGTACCTCGAAGTGTTTGTGAAGTTGTTCTTATTTGGCATTTTGATAAACGCAAGGAATATCTTGTCAGAAGCGGTTATAAAATTGATGTGTCACTTTCGACTTCGGAGGCTAGGCCTTGCTCTGTTAAGTCTCGCTCCTGGTGGAAGTTTATATGGAAAGATTCCATTCCCCTAAAAGTGAGAATTTTTATTTGGAAGTGTTTTTTTTTAAAATTCTTCCTACCGTGGGTAATCTTCATAACCGAAGGGTCCCTGTTTTCCTTTTATGCCCTTGATGTGGACAAGAGTTTGAGACTCAACTGCATGCTCTGTTCTCTTGCTATCATGTAGAAGCTGTTTGGGTGTCGTTGGGATGGTGGAATAAGGTCTCTTCTTTTTTTGCAATTCGGTGTTCGGTTGATGTCGGAGCATTTGAAAGATTCTCCTCTTGGTGAGAGCTTTGAGCTTTTTTGTGTAGTGGTTTGGTGCCTTTGGGGAGAATGTAACCTTCATCACTTCAAGTGAATGAAGGCAAATTTAAGGAGTAATACACTAAAGCTACTTTGCCTAAATTTGATGTCCAAATGATGTGGCATCCCTACACTATGTTTGGTTTAATGGAATTGGAGAGAAAGGAAATGATAAGTTAGAGAGGAAAGAAAAGGAAAAGAAAGGAGATGATAGTGTTTTGAATGATAGTTGTTTGGATGGTTATGAATAGGAAGGAAAGGAAATGAAACAATTTCTTTTTTGGAAAAGAAATAAATAAATATATTTTATTCTATTTACGAAAATATCTTTCTCACACTAATTACCCAACAGTAGTACAGTAGCATAGCCAAAAAAAAAAAAAAAAAAACAGTAGCATAGCAATAGAAATGCAAATCTTATTTGTAGTAATGATACAATCAAATTAATTGTAGTGATTCAAGCATGACACCATAATAATAATAATATAAATACTAATAAGTTATTCAATACTAAACCGTGCATAAAATTATGGAACCAAAAAAAAAAAAAACAAAAAAAAAAAAAAAAAAACAAAACAAAACAAAACAAAACAAAACAAAACAAAAACAAAAACAAACAAAGTTGCAAACTAGCTAAATAAAAACAAATTATTCAAAGTCATATAGACTAATCAAAATAAATCTATCCCAAAATATCTAAAAAAAAGTACATCTTCGGAGTCTAACTATAGTAACCATTGATATACATACGATTCAACGGTTACCATAACCATATATCATCCTTTCCAAAAGATCTATGCGACCCTCAAATGGACAACCAAAGAATGCCCTTCTCTTATAAGGATTTTCAACAAGATAAAAAATGTCTTTCTATTTATGGATCATTGATTGTTTAATTGGTTGACTTACATAATTTCTACGGTGACACATTAACCAATGAACAACGATACATACTACTTGAACGGTAGCTAATTGACGGCTCCGCTTCCACATATACACTAAATTCCTTTTCTCATTTTCTTGGTCATTCATCTACCAATTAAAATAAATCATGTGTTTTTTTAGTAGAAAAACAGAGCACCCAATTTATCAAGCAAGTAAACAATAGAAACATAAGAAAAACAAAGGATCCAACTCATGCACATGCTTGTTCCATTTATTAGAGTAGAAGAATACAGAGAACCAAACCACAACATAAAATAATAATAATAACAATAATAATAAAAACATGTTAAGAATTGCAAACCACTTGATTAATCGTAAATAGCATTTATTAAAAAAAAAAAAAAAGAATTGAAAATCACATCAATCAATCGTATATAATCAATTTGGCCTGAGAAATAATTTTTTTAAAAAAGTCAGTAAGTCACAAACATACACATCAAATAAGCAATAACAAAGTAATAATAATAATAATAATAAATAATAATATTATAAATTAGTTTATCTTGATTGAAGACGATAATTTGAACAAAAATTGTCAATAAACAAGTATGAATGAGAGATGAACGGAAGAAATGCATTGACGTCTTGTTATATAGGCTTTAAATAGATGTTAATTAAATTTATCATTCGATATTAATAGAGTTAGTTTTGGGATATTAAAAATATTATTAATTATGTATTCCTTTCTCTCATTTTCCTCCCAAATACGGTGGGAAATCAAATTGGGTGAAGCAAGAAGAAATTATTCCCTCCCTTTCCTTTCCTTTCCTTTCCCTCTATCTCCTTTCCTTTCCCTCTCATTTAACAATCCAAACAAGATATTATAGATCTATCTAAGTGCTTGTTTGGTTGAGCTTTCTACTGGCTCAAAAGGTCTACCAACGTCTATTTGAATTTTTTAGAGTTGCTTGGTTGGGCTTTTGAGATTGTCTATTTTAAATTGAGTAGAGGCTAGTAGAGTTTAAACCTCTACTGGGCAAAAGCTCATAGGGAGGTGCTTCTCCAAATAGACCTTTTTTTAAAAAACAGTCTACCAACCAAACATCTATGATTTTTTTTTCAAAAACTCTTTTTCTAATAGATCTACTGCAAGTAGATCTTTTACCAATAGAGGTTTTTCAAAAGCCCAACCAAACAAGCTCTAAATCATTTCATTTCCTTTCTCTCTTATTCCATTAAACCAAATATAGTGTAAAATACAATCATTTCAAGAGCTCAAGGATGTAACTATTTAGGTCCAAATGATTTGATATCTCTAAAAATCCAATCATTTCAAGAAATCAAGGATGCCACATTATTTGAGCACCAAATTTAGACAAAGTAGCATTACTTAAGCAAAAAGACATTATTTTCATTCAACCGTTAAAATCTAATAATGCCTCACTAACGGTAGGGGATGGTCGTGTAATTATGTGGAAAATTGCATGAGTATTAGTGGGTTGGTTGTAGTCTAGCCTGACCATTCTTATATCTTTTTTATTTTTATTTTTTATTATTATTATTATTTTTTTAACAAATCTTATTATATCATTAGATTTGAATTTTAAAATTTCAAGTACAAAATTTTGAATTAGATTTGTATCAAGTCAATTAGCCAAGTTTGTTCTGTGTTTCGTTTGAATAAAGATTATCATTTTTTTTAAAAAAAAAAAAATACAAAATTTTAATTGTTATGTAAAAAACTGCTTATTTTGTATTTTTTTTTTTAAAAAAATTAATTCAATACTTTCGTGAATTTAAATTGTATCCTTTCCTCCAAATTCCCAATTTGTATTTTATAAAAATGAATATTTTTTTCTAACTATTTTTTTTTTTTTGAAGTATTACAATTATAAATACAGTTATGCTACACATCCTACCTAAAATCCCACATTTTTCATCTCACCACATGTGCATGTGAGGTGTCAAATTGTGAGTGGATACACATTAATGATGATTTATCTCACCTACCCCATGTATTCACTCACCATTTGACATCTCACATGCCACATGTGGTGGGATAAAAAAGGTGGAATTTTAGTCAGGATGTTTAGCATTACTATTATAAATATGGGTTTTTTTGGGAAAAGGGAGGACTTAAACCCGCAACCTCATGACCCAGGTGTGAGAGATTTACTATCGGACCAACCTCATATCGTCTAACTAAAATTTAATTATACATAAATCAAATTTTAACTATTATCAGATTATATGGCTAGAGTTTTGTATCGCTAGATCGATGGTTTATAAATAAACATAGTTTATGCCGAGACTTTTTCAATAGTCATAATCAATTATTTCTATAAACATACAAGAAAAGTGCTTTGAACCCCAATGCAGGTGTTATTGTCGTTTTTAAGAAGCACTTATAGTGTGGAAGACTAGAAGTGCTTAATTGATTTGCATTTTTGTTCTTTTGGAACATATATACATACCTATATTTACAATATGTGATCAGTAGCAAAATAAGAAAAAGTGGAGCAAGATTTGACAAATAAAATTGACACCCCACCTCAACAGAATTGGATTGATATGATTTTTTGAATGCGATGGATATCGAATCGTAGATTTGGTTTCAACAAATGGCCAATAGAGAGAAGAAAACACATGCTTTTAAACAAAAATGCACATCTTATCTTAACTCAGGACCTCCCGTTACATGTTGGTGCTTAGAGTTCGAGTCTCATCATGCACATTTAAAAACATGCAAACCTGACAGAACAAACCTATTTGGTGTCACATTTAAGAAAAAAAAATTAAAAATATAATTGCAAAATCAATAAATATATTTATCACTAAAATTGTCTATTCAAACTCAACAACAGAAGTAAAACATCAAGCAATAAATGTAGAGCAAATTAAACTATATTATTTATTATACTTGATCGGCCTCTTAAATTTCTGATTAGAGTCCTAATCATTAGGCAGATAATCATAAACATCATTCATCATTAAAATGGTGTTTACAAAAAGATTATGCATTAATCAATGTCTATCAAATTGAAAATGATTCAATGATCAAGTTACGAATCAATGTCTATATTACTGTATTCTACTTTTTTTTATTCCCCTTTTTTTTTTTTTTTAACATTTATAAGGTTATAACGTTAACGTAACGTAACATGTGTAAAAGTCTTTTCCTTTTTTCTCTCTGAGTCAAAAGTGTAAAAGTAGAGTGGTCCTTTAGGTGTAGGTCTTCTTTATTGAAGGAGTTGTGGGTTGTATCTGGGTTTTTCTGGTCTTTCTTTTTCTTGTTTTGTTATGGATTCAGAGATTGGGAAACTCTATGAAAATCTTTCATTGGCGGATGAAGATGTGGTAATACATGAGATGCCGGAAGAGGTCCAACAGAATGGAGTGGCAGATGTCGATCTTTGTTTAGTGGGGAAGGTCCTTTCGGGGAAGAAGGTGAATAGGGAAGCTTTTAAGGGTTTGATTGAACAGCTATGGAGTCAGTTTGGAGTCGTGGAAATTGAATCTCTTGGTGACAATATTTTCATGTTTCATTTCAATCATCGGGATAATAGGAATCAGATTTGGCAAAGGGGTCTGTGGTATTTCGATAAAAGTTTGATAGCTCTAGAAAAGCCAAGTGGTTTGAGAGAAATATCTCTTCTCGGTTTTAATACGGTTGAACTATGGGTTCAAATTCATGATGTTCCTATCATGTGTATGAATAGAAGTCCCGCTAAATGGATGGCAGAACAGTTAGGTGAAGTGATTGAGATTCTGACGGAATCCAAAGAATGTTGGGGCAAATTTATAAGAGTGAAAGTTCTAATTGAAATTTCCAAACCTCTGAAAAGATGGCTATGTTTAAAATTAGATCAATCTGAAAAGATTGTGTTGGTTGGATTGAAATATGAGAGGCTTCCAGAATTCTGTTATGCTTGTGGGAAAATTGGTCATGTGATTAAGGAATGTATGGATACTGAAGCTAGATCAGTAGCGATGATAGGTACAACAACCAAATTTGGGTCATGGATGAGAGCTCCGTTTGTTGATAGAAGGAAAGTCAAAGTTCTCTCTAAATCAGAAGGTAGTTTTTCTGATAAGGATAGACCGGTGGAGGGGAGTTGTGAGATGATTAATGAGGAATTACATAATCAAGAAGATGGTATTCTCAGTTCCCAGTAGAGAGATGTTGTATCTGAAGAGGCGATCTCTAGGAAAGGGATAGTAGGGGCCAGTTTGGAAAACCTAATCCCTTCTGTTGGGTCCGGGTCGATATTGGGTAATGAAGTATGGGTTGATGGCCCAAGTGAGTCTTATGTTGGTGAGAATGTCCAGTTGGATGCTGATAAGTTAGTAAGTATTTCTACTGGTTTAGTGGGCGGTGCAGATACAGATGGTAGTGTGATGGTAGACACTCTTATGTTCCAATCTGAGATGTCTGAAATTATTATTTCTCCTAAAATGAAAAGTTCAAAAAAATGGAAACATTCGACGAGGGCAGGACAAGCTTATTCTCTTTTGGAAGGAAAGGGTGTGGGAATTTATACGGGTAAACGGAAAGAGGTTCCTTCTCTAGAAGAGAGTAGAATTTTAAAGAAAGACAAGTCTATTGCGTCTAATTCGGAAGGTGTTATTTTTGCGGTGCCTGGTTCCCAGGCACGCCGAGAATTATGATTGGCTTGAGTTGGAATGTACGAGGTTTGGGGAATCCCCGTGCATTCGTAGCCTTGTTAAGGTTGCTAAAGAAATATTCTCCTGATTTTGTTTTTTTGTTAGAAACTAAATTGTGTGGTAGTAAGGCAGGTTATGTTAGAGAACGTCTTAGGTTTGGTGATTGGTTTGTTGTGGATTGTAATGGTAGAAGTGGTGGGCTTATGTTATTATAGAGGAAAGAGTTAATGGTAACTATCTTTTCCTTTTATGTAGGTCATATTGATGCTATTATCCTTATGGAAAATGGTTTCCAATGGCGGTTTTCGGGTTTCTACGGAGATCCTTCTCCTAGCAAGAGAGTGTTTTCGTGGTCTCTTTTGTGCTATCTTTAAGTTACTGATAGTTTACCTTGGGTTTGTGGTAGGGACTTTAATGAATTGTTATGTTCGAATGAGAAGTTGGGTGGCTCAGACAAGTCGATTTTGGGCATGATTCAGTTCAGACAAGTGATAAATGATTGTGATCTTGTTGATTTGGGTTGTTCTGGTCCTAGGTTTACATGGAATAATAGAATAGATGGGATTGGTAATGTTCAGGAGCGTTTGGATAGGTTTTTCACTGATAATCGGTGAAGGGATAGGTTTGGTAATATCAAAGTGGATCATTTGGGCTTCAATTCTTCGGACCACCATCCTATTCTCCTAACTTTTAATCGTGTTAGCCGTCCTCAAAGGAGTAGAGTTTGGTCTTTCGGTTTGAGCCGTTTTGGTTCAAAGAAAGTGATTTTGGCAGTATTGTGGAGAATTCTTAAAAGGACTATGGCCCGTCGGTTTTGGTGGATGATTTTAATAAAAAACTGAGTTTGTGTGATTCCAGATTTAGTGGGTGGAGTAAGGATCATTTCAAGAATCTTAGCAATCAAATTTTGGTTAAGAATAGGGAGATTGAGGAGTTGTATCAGTCTTGTGATAAGGTTGGGGTTATGCCATCTATTAAAGTGTTGGGAAATTCTATTGAAAGTCTTATTCAGTGTGATGAATCCTATTGGAAGCAGCGTTCTCGTGCCGATTGGTTGGAGGCAGGTGATCGAAATTCTAAGTATTTCCATGCTGGAGCCTCAGCCAGGAGGAGAAAGAATTGTATTGAGTCTCTTGTTGATAGTGGTGGCAGAGTATATCATAGTGAAGCTAGTTTGGCATATGTTATCAATGAGTATTTCTCCTCCATCTTCTAGTCCTCTAATCCTTCCGCCAAGTTATTAGGAAAGCTACTGAAGGTATCAATTCTTCTATCAGCATTTTCAATAGAGATGAGTTAGGGAAAGTTTTTACTTTTGAAGGGGTTAGGCTTGCTATCTTCGATTTAAGTCCTACTAAAGCACCGGGTCCAGATGGGTTTCATGCCATCTTTTTCCATAAATTTTGGAGTGTTATTGGTGAGGAGTTTTCTAGAGTGTGTCTCAGTGTGCTTAATGGCACTTCTTCTATCAGAGAATTTAACTCAACTAATGTAGTGCTTATTCCGAAAATTTAGAATCTTTCCTCTCCCAAAGATTTTAGGCTGATTTCTTTGTGTAGTGTTGTGTATAAGACAATGACAAAGGTTTTGGCTTCAAGATTAAAGGTTTACCTTCCAGAGTTAATTTCTCCTAACCAATCAGCTTTCGTTCCAGGTAGACATATTTTTGATAATGTTCTAGTGGCTTTCGAATCTCTCCATTTGATAGCTCGAAAAATATCTGGTAAAAAGTGTACAATGGCTATTAAATTGGATATGAGTAAAGCTTACGATAGAGTTGAGTGGAGTTTCCTCCAAGCAGTATTGGTTAAGATGAATTTTCCTATCAACTGGATTAATTTGATATTAGATTGTGTCTCTTCAATGAGTCTTTCTTTTCTTCTAAATGGCAGTAAGGTGTGTACTTTATTGCCTTCCAGAGGTCTTAGACAAGGTTGTCCCATTTCTCCTTATCTCTTTCTCCTTTGAGCGGAAGCTCTCTTAGGCTTGATTTCTGGTTCTGAGAAGAATGGCAGGGGGTCTTAGTATTAAGTGTTGTCGGGGAGGTCCTCTAGTGAGTCATATGTTTTTTGCCGATGATAGCATTCTTTTTTGTAGGGCTAATAGAGAAAGTGGGCTATGTATTAGGAGGATTCTTGATGTGTATGAAGGTGGGTCGGGTCAGCAAATCAATCTCCAAAAATCGAAAATTACTTTCAGCCCTAATGTTGATATGGTGTCTAGAACTGATATCCAGGGTTTGTTGGGTATTGTGGATTGTAACAGTTAAGACAAGTATCTAGGTCTTCCTTCGATGGTAGGTAGGAATAAGAATCGGCTTTTTAATGATATTAATGAAAGAGTCTGGAAGAATTTTAGGGGTTAGAAGGATAGTCCTTTCTCCTTTGGGGGCAAAGAGGTTTTGATTAAAGTTGTTGCCCAGGTTGTTCCTACATATTCGATGAGTTTATTCTAGCTTCCTATTGGATTATGTAAAGATCTTAGTAATATGACTTCTAAGTTCTGGTGGGGTTCCAGAGGAGGGAAAAGGGAGATTAGTTGGATAAAGTGGGATAATTTGTGTAGGCCTAAACGTTGTGGAGGGTTAGGCTTTAAGGATTTGGTTTCTTTTAATCAATCCCTTTTGACCAAGAAAGCTTGGAGAATTTTGAATGGTCCTGAGTCCATTACTGCCTAAATTTTGAAGGCTAAGTATTTTAGGTTTGGGGATTTTCTATCAGCTTCTATCAAAGCAGGGTGTTCTCATATTTGGCGTAGTTTGATTGGGGAAGGTGTTTACTCTTATAGAGGTTAAGATGGGTGGTTGGTGATGGCAAAAATATAGAAGTCTTTAAAGATTGTTGGATCCCTGGGCCGACTTCCTTCAAAACTATCAAGTCCAATCCTAATTCTGATCTCCGTGTTGCTGATCTTCTTGCTAGTAATAGGCATGGTTGGGATTTAGACAAGCTTGATTGTGCCTTGCTGCCTATTGATAAGGATGTTGTTCTTTCTATTCTTATCAGTTGGAGTGGTGGTACCGATTATCTCAGATGGCATTATGAAAAAAATGGGGTGTATTCGGTCCAAAGTGGTTATCGGCTTGCAATAGAACAAAGGTTAGATTCTTCTGTTTCTAATTCTTCTATTTCTGAAAAGTGGTGGAATATTTTGTGGAGTCTCAATTTGCCACCGAAAGTTCGTATTTTTGTTTGGCAAGCTTGTTTGGATGCGTTGCCATCTTTGTATAATCTTTACAAGAGAAGGATTGTGGATTCTCCTAGGTGTACCTGCTGCTCGGCTCAATGTGAATCTGTTGGTCATGCTTTATTCTGGTGTAAGGGGTCTAACAAGGCTTGGAGTTATACTATATTTGATTGTTTTCTTCCTGATTTGGCTCAGCTCTTGGTGGTGGATATTTTTTTTTGTTTTTCCTCCATCGTTTTGGTAAGGCAGAGTTATGTAGTTTTTGTATTATTGCTTGGGCTTTATGTGAGAATATAAATTCTTTTTTGAATAGTGGTAAATGTAAATGTGCTGAATTGGTGGTGTCGGGTGCTGAGGTTTTTCTGTTGGAATTCCAAAAGTCTAAGTGTGCATCATCTTCTAGGCCTCATTGTTTTGTTTCCAGGCCTGCTGCTGTCTGGTTTCCTCCTCCCCCAGGTCTTGTTAAGCTTAATGTTTATGTTGTTCGCCGTGAGAATGTCAAGTCTATTGGTATTGGGGTTGCTATTAGGGATGACAAAGGCAAGGTTCTTGCTGCTCGCTCAAACCAGTTGCCTGGGTTTTTTAGTTCTGAGATTGCGGATCTGATTGCTCTACGGGAGGGTCTCCTATTTGCCCAATTCCATAACTTCAGAGTTGATATTGCTGAAGTGTCTTCTCTGTTGACTGTTTCTGTTATCAATGATCCGCTCCCTTCCTTTAGGGATTCTAAATTCATTGTTAATGATATTAAGGCCTTTCTCTTAGATGCTAGTTGTTGTTTGTGTCAGGCGATTTCCGTTTCTGGAAATACCTTGGCACATAAATTGGCTCTATTAGCTTTCTCCTCTAATAGGGAGTTTCTTTAGCTGGATCACAGCCCTGTTTGTAAGGTGTTGTTATTGTTATATCAATAAATAAATAAATAAATAAATAAATAATAAAATAAAAAACATTTATAAGGTTAGACTAAATAAACTTAAAAATTTGCCTTAAATTTATGACTTCAATCTTCGATCCATCCATTTGCAATTGACCAAAGATGAGTAATTGACAACCCTTAGATATAAATCAAATAAATATTTAGACATTGAGGTCACGCAACTTAAGTCTAATTTTTAGTTGATTTAGTCTATCTCATGTGAAAATATCAACTATTTTTTATCTATCAAAATCATTCCGAACTTTTCTTCAAAAAATAAAATAAAAAATAAATACAAATTATTAAGAGTAATGTCAGATATTACAACCACTATCATAACTTTTCAATTACAACCCATGTGACAGCTGATGTGTCAATTGGTGGGTAGATACATATTGATAATGATTTATCTTACTTACCAATGTATCTACTCTACCACATGGGTTGTCATTGAAAAATTGTGATAGTAGATGTAACTTAGTTTCACCCAAGCTTCATCGTGGTCATGGATAGATCACCCAAGTTCGGGTCCATAAGCAGTGACAAATGCCTTATGAAGACTTGTTTTCGCTACGGCTCCGGTGGATTCCCTTAACCAAGCCACTGCCTATGAGTCGTCGGCTAATTCTTCAACAGATATGCGGTCAAAGCCCTGATCTCCTCCCACTGCTCGAGAGCTTACGGTTATTTAGCCTTGCAAGGTGGTCCTTGCTGATTCACACAGGATTCCACATGCCCTATGCTACTCAAGTCAGAGTGTAAGCTAGTGATGCTTTCGGCTACCGAACTTTCGCCATCTAGGGTGCAGCACTCCACCGCTTCGCCTAGCAGCACGACGCTTGTAATGCTCTCCCACAACCCCGTTTTCATGGTTTAGGCTGCTCCTATTTCGCTCGTCGCTACTACAGGAATCGCTTTTGCTTTCTTTTCCTCTGGCTACTAAGATGTTTCAATTTGCTAGGTTGTCTCTTGCCTGCCCATGGATTCAATAGTAGTTCGAAAGGTTGACTTATTTGGGAATCTCCAGATCTATGCTTATTTTCAACTCCCTGAAGCATTTCGTCGCTTACTACGCCCTTCCTCATCTCTGGGTGCCAAGGTATCCACCGTAAGTCTTTCCTTGTTTGAACCTCGCCCTTAACTTTACTTTAAGGTTATGCCATCCTAAGGTGCTACTAAATGGAAGGATTTTATCAGCATCCATGAATGATAAACCATAGATCGAATTGTCGAATCGAAAAAATTGGTTGCTATCATATTCTTTGTATTTGAAAATATATGAATTAAGTGTCAAAATAAACCTTGAGTCGGGGGGGGGGGGGGGGGGGGGGGGGGGGGGGGGGGGTGGGGTGTTTAATAGGTTTTAACCAAATTAATCACCAACTATTTTGGTTAATCAATATTAATCTCAAACACCCCTAATATCTAATACAAATCATACATGTGAAGTAAATGCTGAAAATAATGACTATGACACAATTATTTGTTTTACGTGAGAAAACCCTAAGAGGGTAAAAACTCATGGGCATAATTGCCAATCGAACCCTTAAATCCACTATTTGTAAATATGATTATAATCTAGGTTGACCATATCACACTATATGATTACTAATTCGTTTTTTACTACCCACGAACCTTTAATAGTGATTCTACGCTCTTGCTTGTAAACTACCCAAGGTAAATACAAGACTTAACTCTCAAAATAAGAGAAATGCAACCTAATGTGAATATGAACAATATTCAAAGTACATAAATGCAAGGTCAAACATTTAAGCTTATCTAGCCATAGATGAACGTATCAAACATTCCTAAATATCATGTTGCTATATGACATGCACACAACTTAGCTATGAGAGCAAATGAAAATCCTAGATGCAATAGCTATCACAAACAAAGCCCAACACACAACACACAAATCTCAACATATAGATAAAAATGTAATCTTGATATAAATCAAGTCATAAAGGAGATATCTTGTAAAGCAAGAACATAAGAATAGAGGAAGATGATGTTCTACTTACAAGTCATGTGTATTTAAAGAAAACCCATGAAGAAGATACCTAAATGATGCTAGATGATATGTGAAACAAGAATGGATGATGGGTATTTGAGTTTTGGTTGATAAAAATCAAGTCTTGGTAACTTTTCTTGCAATACACTCTCAAGCTTTCAGAAACCTCAAATTATAAGCTCTAGGTCTACCAAGGAAAGAAAGAGACATATATATATATAAGACCCTAAGAGAAGTAACGTTGTTTTGAACTTGGAAAACTAAATCCCGTCAAAACCATGGTGCGTGCCGCGGTATGGTTAAGGTGTCTGCATCGCGGTACACACGATGTGTGGGCTCTGGAAAGTTTTGTGATAGGGACCACTCCAGAAGCAAGGTGCACTAGCCGTGATCATGTACGACAAAAAACATCAGAGGCAACACTTGACAAGTGATGACTCGCTTTTTGTGTCGTTACCAAATTGCTAATTATCAAAAGATGTTTATAAAAAAATTCTTATGCAATATGCTTTAAGTTTTGAGAACTAGTAAAGCAGTAAGCTAATATTCATTCCATAGGGATTTGGTTAGATTAATCGATTTGCTATCTAATCTAAGTTAGTCTAACTAGTGTGCAATAAAGTAAATTATGGTTAGTTGGATAGTGTGTGTTTGAGAAACCACCAAACAATGCATGTAAATTAAATTACAAGAATATAAAGAGAAAATGAATAGAGATAGGAAATCCAATATCAACAACCTAGATAAGAAAATGATTTAAACAATTAAGTGGAGTCTAGGGAAATGATAGAGTAGCTAATTGACTTTGAGCAATTCATTTATGGCTTCATTAATGTGCTATCCACACAATCAAGGACTGATCTCATTCGGAAGTGTGTTTAGGCCGTCACTATGAACCCTAAACAACTTCCCACCAAAATGCGTAACCGATTAAGGAGAGGAGGTCAAGGTGGGATCGGTTAGTGACGATCGAATGGCCTAGGCAATTAGTGTAATATCCCTTCCAACAACCTATCCTATTCACTATGTGCTATAATCAATCAAGTGTGTCAATAACTCAACCAATTTTATCACAAATAAATCCTACAACATATTGTAATCAACAAGTGTGTCAATAACTCAATTAATCACATAAGTGCAAGATCTAATTAAAAAATAAATAAAACTATAATTATGCAAACATAATATTCAAAGCTTTAATAAATACTCATTATCCAAAAGTCTCTCAAATCATCCCCCTAGAATGGGGGTTTAATTACACATAATCACAAACAAAGAAAGGATGTAAAATGTAGAGAAATCACCATTGTGTCTCTCTTGTAGGAATGATCCTCCCTTGAGCTTCCTTGTTGTGGCTAGTGCAAATATTGGGTGATGAAGATGTGTCTAGATAGGTGGAGTCAAATGGAAAGTGACAAAGGAAATGGGTGGAGAAAATGGAAAGAAAAGGAGTGATTTTGGTAAAGTAATCTAGTTGTTTATTTATAAGATTGGAGAGGAGAAATGGTGGGATTAAGAATGGTGGAAGAAAGGATGGTTCTTGATTGATCAAGAGTTGTTTTCAAAGGAAAGACAATGATGTATTTATAGGGTATTGAAATTAGGTTACAAATGTCAATTACCAAAACACCCCTCTAGCATGGCAAATTACCATTTAGTCCCCCAGAGGGGGCCTTTCTATAATTTTCATGCCTAAATCAACCAATCAGAGTTGGTCGTTGTGAGAGATTCGCGGTGGTTTCCGGCGACGTTTGGATGACATTTGAGGCGATGCAATCAGGTGCCAAAAACAACTCCCTATCGCTGTGGCGATATCGATATGCAAACCGCGACAATCAATTGGACCTATTTCACGGTTGTGTTACAGTTTGGAAAGGGGAGCGATGATGGTGATTTTGGCGAGGTATGTGGTTAGAGTTCACAGTGTTTGGAGGACTGAAAAAGGGTCCATCGAGTTCGTGCGAGCTTCACCATTCTTCTGCACCGGAGATCGTCTTGGATGAAGCACAGGATCACCGAAAACGGTGACTGAACTAGCTAAGGTTTGGTCGGCTGGAAAAGGAGGCAGGCGTTGAAGGTTAAAAATGAAGATGTGTTGGGCAAGGTTGCACTCGGGTTTTAGCCAGGTTACACGAGGCCTGTTTGTTGTGTCTTCACTAGAGTGCGCTTAAAAGTGGACTGTGGTTCACTCAAAGGCCCAAACTCACCTCCAAAACGCACCATATCATTTGGCTAACGTGGAGCGTCTGGCGGCTTTACGTGGTAAATTACGGAATGCACCCCTAAGCTCTTATGAAATCACAATAAATTCAATTCTTCTTCACAATTTATACTTTTGCCCCCACTTGACCAAAAATACTCCAATACCCCTGAACTTTGTAAATACCTAAAAACACTTAATTCACACCATTAAATCACGGGATATTGCCGGAGAATTAAGTAAAAAGAGAAGGAAATAAGAGCCAAAATCATACCAATTTTGGTTTGATCAATAAGAACCACGGTTCATGCAAGATGCACCAGCCGCAGTACCCATAATGGCACAGACCGTGGCAAAGAGAAAAACTCTCTTTTCAAAACAACAAGGCACACCTAATTTATATGCATGTTATGCAAGTGTGAAGTGAGTGAATAACATGCATAAGTATCAAACAAGAAACACATAAGAATACACAAGACATGTAAATGCATGAGATGTGTGTGTGTGCAATCTAAATCTCTTCAAATAAGGTACCCTTACAATTTTAAACCCTATTATGATTTTATCAATGAAATAAGCCAATCAAAAAGTGAGGCATTTACAATCCTCCCCTTTGGCTATTTCATGACAAAACCACTATTTACAAAGCAACCTCACAAATACAAAAAAAAAAAATGGTTGGTCAACTAATTTTCTACATTACAATAAAGCGTCTAGGTCTTGAATATCTTCAAGTCAATCCAAAGCTTGTAGAAAAGTTCCAACCTATACACAATCAATAGGAAAGATACCTTCCAAGATCAAGTGTGTGTGAGGTGCTTATAACAAGAGCATTTGCAATTGCCTTAACAAAAATAAACCAATACAATCAAATAATGTAATCATGCAATGCAATGCAACTCCCCATAAATGCAACATCTCAAAATGGGTTACTCTCTCTCAACTCAACTCCCCCTAAATGTGATACGAAAGAAAACACTATTTCTCACAACTTTACTCCCCCTTTTTGTCATAAGATAGGCAAAGGGAGTCTCCCCTTTTAGGTAAGCATTGGCAATGAGAGCTTGTAGAACAAACACATAAAGCAACTTTATACAACTCAATTAAATAAGAGAGATTCAAGGGGTTTTATTTTATGAATATGTGTGACAAAGATGTTTTGCATGCAAGACATGTTGCATTCAAGTCCAAGAACAATGATATTAGGCAAAGCTAACAACAAAGGTTTCCAAAATAATTCAAACCAATTTCACCATTTGTTGAGATTTAAAGCAAGGGTATAGATTTTATAAGCATTTCAATTTAATGAGCAACTATATCCAACTTTATAAGCAAAACAAGACACTAGTGAATTTTGCACCCTATTTGATTTTTTTGGGTAAGATACCCGTATGATAGTAGCCTTGTTCAACTAATAAAGAAAGAGAGACTTTGGATTTTATGATCCTTATTTATTGGAGTCTCAATATTACTTTGCACACATATTTGCATTCAAGATTAAGCAATCAACATTTCATACTTTTCATCTTAAGCATGTCATTAGAGGAAAATCATCATGTCATGGAGATCAATTATAGGTCATTCAAAAAGTACTCCTAAAGTAAATCTCCTAGTCCAAAAATGTATGTTTGAGCATAAATATGACATGGATTGCAAGCAAAATGATGTAGCACACTTATTAAGAAAAAGACATATAAGCATGTATAACCAATCATCTCAAGCAATTAAAAAAGAGGCATAAAATCTATCAATGTAGCACAATGCATGATTATGCAACTTTGCTTTCTTTGTTTGAGCTCTCCATATAGGGACAAGACAAACCATTTCAACCCAAGTGACAAATCAAAATAGACTTACTAAGGTTCCTAAATCTAAGAGTGTTTAAGGGCTTTGTGAATAAATCCGCTAGTTGGTCATTAGTTCCCACATGTTCTAATGCAATGGTTTTGCTCTCAACTAGCTCTCTTATGAAATGATGTCTAATGTCAATGTGATTTGTCCTAGAATGTTGGACGGGATTCTTTGAAATGTTAATGGCACTCATGTTATCACAAAACAATGTGAGAGTACCTTACTCTAATCCATAATCGGCTAGCATTTGGTTCATCCATGACAACTGAGTGCAAACATTATCGGCGGCAATGTATTCCGCCTCGGCCGTGGATATGGAAATTGAGTTTTGCTTCTTGCATACCAAGATACCAAATTGTTTCCAAGGAAGAAGCAACCGCTTGATGTACTCTTCCGATCATCACAATTTCCTGTCCATTTGGCATCACTAAATCCATTAAGGCTTGGATTAGTGTTAAATGAGTACCAAATCTCATGGTTTGAGGTACCATTCACAAACCGAATGATCCTCTTCACCGCAACAAGGTAAGATTCTTTAGGAGCTTGGTACCTAGCACAAACACCCACACTAAATGAAATATCAGGTCTACTTGCGGTCAAGTAAAGCAAGCTACCTATCATGCCCCAATATAAGCTTTTCTCAACTCTCTTTCCACTAGCATCTTTGCTTAGCTTCAAGGTGGTGCTCATGAGTGTGTCACATTGTTTGGCATTCTCAAGGCTAAACTTCTTCACTAGGTTCTTTGCATATTTAGCTTGGGATATAAAGATCTCATCATGCATTTGCTTAATTTGCTAGCTTAGGAAGTAATTTAGTTCACCAACCATACCCATCCCAAATTCATGAGACATAACATCAACAAATTGTTGTACTTTTGACTTGTTGGTGGAACCAAACACAATGTCATCAACATAAATTTGAGCTATGAAAAGCTTATCTTTATTGCATTTGATGAACAAAGTCTTGTCAACACTACCTCTTGAGTAGCCATTGTCAACAACATAAAGAGTGAGGCACTCATACCAAGCCCTCGGTGTTTGTTTCAACGCATATAAAACCTTCTTGAGGCGATAGACACGAGAGGGGTGGTGTGAATTCATAAACCCCTTAGGTTGCTCAACAAACACTTCCACATGTAAGAAGCCATTGAGGAAAGCACTCTTAACATTCATTTGGTGCAATTTGAACTTGTACACACAAGAAATGGACAAGAGAAGCCTTATAGACTCAAGACAGGCAACGGGAGCAAAAGTCTCCTCAAAGTCAATATCCTCAATTTGAGAGTATCCTTGTGCAACAAGCCTAGCTTTGTTTCGCACAATGTTGCCATCCTTATCGGATTTGTTCCTAAACACCCATTTGGTGCCTATGACATTGATATTTTTAGGTCTAGGAACTAGAATCCAAACCTCATTTCTTTCAAATTGGTTTAGCTCTTCTTGCATGGCAAGAACTCAAATTCATCATTCAAGGTTTCATCAACTTCTTGGGTTCTATTTGAGAGGTGTAACAAGTATAGCTAATTTGATTAGCTATTTGACGTCTAGTCCTAACACCCTTATTAACATCTCCAATTATATCATCTTTATCATGGAGTTTCCTAACTCAATGAGTGGGGTCATTAGAGTCCAAAGGTGGATCTCTATTAAGAGGTAGATCACTCTTTTTATTTTGGTTTGACTTCACACCACTTGAAGTCTCACCACACTCCTTCAAAGAAAGGTCATCTATTTCATAAACATCATCCCCATGGTTATCATTTTTGGGCCTACAATCATCAAAGACAATATTTGATGATTCCATAACACTTCGAGTTTTTAAATTGAAAACTCTATAGGTATTGCTATTAAGTGCATATCCAATGAAAATACCCTCATCACTCTTGGCATCAAACTTGCCAAGTTGATCTTGGTTATTAAGTATATAACACTTGCTTCAGAAGATGTGGAAGTAGCTAACATTGGGTTTTCTACCCTTCCATAACTCATAGGATGTTTGTTTAGTCCTAGGCCTAAGGAATACTCTATTCCTTATATAACAAGCTGTATTGATGTCTTCAACCCAAAGGTTCCTAGGGACATTGTTGGAGGTCAAATGAGTGTAGTGGAAATGAAAATAGAGAGCAGTGAAAACATATTGTTGATGTCAAGATCGATGATAACTTTTATCTAATCATGAATTTAGTCATTATAGAGAGTAAATTTTCGAATTCTCATGATATTACCTCAGGAATTGGTCTGGTATGGTATTTGTTTGTGTTTTTGCTCTTTGTTTTTTTGGTTGTTGTTGGGTGTTTTGTGCATGAGCTTTGGCGAGTTTGTCACATACCCTTTCCTTTCTTTTGTTTTCAATTTTTCATGACTCTTATCTTATATCAATCCTCTGTTAATGTGTACACTCTCATCTCTTCTGCTTTTGATTTCATTTTTATGGTGGTAATGGTTTCTGGAATGTAGGGAGATTTTGTTGAATTAAATTAGCTCTGTTCGTTTTATTTTTTTGGTCTTTGTCTCAGTTGAATGCAAAAATTTTGGGTTTAATGATATTAGGGGTCGTTTGTTTTTTTATTTGAAGACTGAATAGTCCTGAATTTTTCTGAAAACTGAATGGGAACTAAAATCTAAATCTGAATGACATGTTATTTTTTTCCCGTATTTGAATGTACTGTCAACATGTTTGTTTTTCTTAAATAAAATTGTCTGAAAATAAGTAATTTTACATTTATACCCATACTAATTAAAAGAAGTAATTTAACATGCATCATTCTTTATAAGATTTTATATGTTTTTCTGCAAATAAAATTCAATTTAACAAAAAACAAATTTATCAAATAATATAATTTTACATGTTCTGCAAACAAAGTTCAAGTTCAATTTATTGTTAAAAAAAAGTTAAAGCCTCAATATGCACTAGAAGCCAAATAAAAAAGTTCTTGAATTTTTTTTTGAAATAGGTTCTTGAATTATATGCACACACAAAAAATTTATCTAAGAATATAATTTTGTATGTTCTGCAAACAAAGTTCAAGTTTAATTTATTGTTAAAAAAAAGTTCAAGTACAATATGCACCAAAAGCCAAATAAAAAAAGTTCTTGATTTTTTTTTCTTTGAAATAGGTTCTTGAATTATATGCGCACACACACATCACACACACACACACACACACACACATATATATATATATATATATATAATTATTCTACATCATCTACAAGCCACAAAATCTACTCAATATGGTAGACAAATTTATTAAACACTAGATTAATAGTTAGATAAAAGAAAAAAATACAGAGTTCTTACCAGGATTTGGTAGGAGCTAGAGAAATTCAATTGTTCAATCCCATGAAAATTTCAGTATAAGAAGCGATTAAGGTTTTTTTTTTTTTTTTTTTTTTCCTTTCTAAAACCTGTTTAAAATAAGAAATATGTTAAAATAAAGAATTCTACACCATATCAAATTATAATAAATTTGGAAATATATCTTCTTAGGGAGGATAGACTTGGAAGTGAATATTTTAATTGTAATCCAGTGATTTAGAATTAAGTTAAAAGTCAAGATTTCTTACTTTTTATTTTAAGTTGTTTTTTTTATATTTTTAAGTTGTTTGACCACTTAAAAATACAAACATGAAAAAAATTAAGGTGTAATAAATGCGGAATAACAAATGACACTTGATTTTTACATGGAAACCCAAACTGGGAAAAAACCACGGGTTGTTATGTGCGCCACATGCGAACCTCGAATCCACTAATTGCGATGGTATTTACAACCTAATCCCGGTCTATAATCCACCACCACTACCCGCAGGCCTATAAAAGTGGACATAGTCCAATTGCTTATGGCCTAAGCAATCTTAGCCACAAGACTTAATTCTCAATGAAGAGATAATAAAGCATATGTGAATACAAATGATATCCGAAGTGCAAATAGAGCTAGGGAACTCTATATGCTTATCTAGGATGATAATATGACAATTAAATCAATCCTAGATATCAAAAGCTAAATGACAAGTCATAAAGCTTAGCTAAATATAGATTAAATAAACCTAGATAGCTATCACAATACAACACTCAATCAAATCAACACAACAATCTCTATCTCGTGTAATAGAATATAATCTAAGAACATACAAGTAATTAAAGAGATGCCTTGATAAATAAAACACTAAAATTAGATGAAATTAGTGAAGAACATACCAAGGGATATGTGTTGAGTAAGACCCATGCAAGCAAGCATCCTAGATGTAAGGATTCCCGGTTTTTGATTGGCTTATTTCGTGGGCAAACCACATATTGGGGTTGTTTGTAAAGAGTAGCTTAAGTGATAGGTGATCATGCTCAATGGCCCTACTTAAAACCTCAAGAATGACAAGCACTCAAAAGGTATATCTCTAGTGCTTATTTTCTTACTGAAGAGATTTAATTGCACACACTCACTAGTAATTTTTGCATATGTATGCTTCTCTTTTGTGTGCATTCTCTTCAAATGTCACATCTACACACTTGCACTTTGTGTCGTATCTTGTTGTGTGTCTTTTGTGTCTTGTAATTCGTTTCCAGACATTGTTCAGAAACGTCCGTGCATGCACAAAAGTGTGTTTGGTTTAGGGCGAAGATCGCTTTCGGAGAATGCCATTAGCTTCTCCTTTGGTTTCACTATCAGTGGTGAAAAGGCGGTTTGATCGGCGGCCATGACCGCCGAATGGAAACCACCGTTTGATTCCAGAGAACTCTGGATTGGATCTACGATTACGATCGGCTGCCAGGTCGTCGAATCGAAACCGTCGAATAGACCTGATGCATTTATTATCTCGGTCTCAATTCGACGGTTTTGAAACCGCCGATTTAGATATTTTAGGTCGGTTTCTTTTTGGGTTTTTATCGGCGGTTTTGTTGACAGCCGAATGTGGTCGCCGAATGATCCCCTACTTCTCGGGTTCAATTAGGCTGTTCAATTCTACGGCCACGACCGCAGAATGAAACCGCCGAATGGTGATTTCAAGGGAAAAATTATCTTTTCACATGCCCTGTTTTCTATGTCTATAAATATCACACTTTCTCATTTCTCTGACCAAGTTCTTGACTCCAAAAGAACCCTAAACTCATTTGAGAGATTTTGGAGAGATATTTCATAGAGAACTCATTTCCTAAGCACTCGAAACCATATACATGTGCATCAAAGATCATCTAAGCATTTTCTAACATAGTTAGTTTGCTTATTTGAATGGGTCTTGGTCATCACACTTCCCTTGGTATGTTCTTCACTTTTATCCATTGATATTTAGTGTTTTATTTATCAAGGCATCTCTTTATTATTTAAATGTTCTTAGATTAATATCTTATATTCAAAATAGAGATTGTTTGTGATGACATGATTGAGTGTTGTATTGTGATAGCTATCTAGGTTTTTATAATCTATTTTTAGCTAAGCTATTTGACATGTCATTTAGCTATTGATATCTAGGATTGTTTTTATTGACATATTATCATCCTAGATAAGCATATAGGGTTGCCTAGCTCTTATTGCATGTATTGAGTATTTTTATATATTCACACATAGGTTGTATAATCTCTTCATTGAGAATTTAAGTCTTGTTGGCTAAGGTTGCTTAGGCCACAAGCAAAATGGACTAGAGCCACTTTTAAAGACCTGCGTGGTAGAAGTGGGGGGTTATAGACCGGAGTGTTAGACGAGGTCTACATAGGTTGTAAACTCCATTTCAATTAGTGGATTTCGAGGTTTGTGTGTGGCGCACTATACAGCCCGTGGTTGTTTCCCAGTGGTTGGGTTTTCCACGTATACATCAAGTGTTATTTAATTTCCGCACCATATTACACTTGTTGTATTTATATTGACTATTAGGGGTATTTTCGTAATATTGACCTTAAATGAAAATTGGGTAAAAATTAGTTAAAATCTATTCACCCCCCTCTAGATTAATATATTGAACACACCCGTGTTGTATTTGCACTTTCAATTGGTATCAGAGCGGGTTCCTAGATATACTTAGGTGATCCTTGCTCACTTTTGGTGTGTTTTGCATTGTGTGTGATTTCTTGATTTATTAATACATTTTTGCATTCATCTCATTTGCATTCATCCATACACTATGAGTGATAACTGGATGAGCAAAGAGGGAGCGTCGAGTGTAAGGCCACTGTTGCTCACCGGCATGAATTACGCCTCATGGAAAGGCAAGATGGAGGCATACATGTGTCAAATCCATGATAGGGCATGAATGGCAATTAAGGATGGGTATGCACCTCCTATGATGACTCCTACAGGTGGAGGAGAAGATGTTCTCAAACCTAAGGCGCAATGGAATGCACAAGAGTTTGAGACTTCAAAGTGGAATAGGAAGGCATGGCACGCCCTTCTATGTGCAGTGGATGAAAATCAATACAAACTGATTCAGAACACTAGGATAGCCAAGGAGGCATGGGATATCTTAGAGGTTGCACATAAAGGAACCGATGTTGTCAAGGATTCCAAGCTACAAGTCCTTCAAACGCAATTCGAGTTGCTTAAGATGGAAGAGGATGAGTACTTCAATGACTTTGGAGTCAAGTTGATGGATATTGTCAATCAAAGCTATCAACTGGGTGATCCATATTCGGATAGGAGAGTTAAGCAGAAAATCATGAGGTCTCTCCCTGCTAGGTTTGAATCGAAAGTTACGGCTTTAGAAGAAAATTTTGGTTATAAGGACATGAAGCCGAGCGAGGTAATTGGAAGACTCATCGCCTATGAGTCTAGGAAGGGTCCTAGTACTTCACCTCCTAAAAAGCAAAAAGGGATTGCTTTGAAAGCCTCCAAGGTTGATAAGGAGGAAAAAGAGGACTCGGATGAAGACACAGCTTTGTTACTTAGAAGATTCAAAAAGTTTGTCAAGTTCGAGAAGAATGGTTTTGGATCCAAAGGTCAAGACTTGAAGAAAAAGGCTCCCTTCAAGAGATTTGAGCCTAGGCAAGAGAATATTGATAGGAAAGGGATCCAATGCTATGAGTGTGGAGGTATAGGACACATCTCTCCCGATTGTGGGAATTTGAAGAACAAGATGGGAAGAGTGATGGCCGCCACATGGAGTGAAAGTGATGACTCCGGAGAGGGAGATAAGTCATCAAGTGATGAAGAACTTACCATTAACTATACGACATTTGGAGCCTCGTATGTAGAAAATGAAGTTGTTGGTAAGAAGATCTTGACTAGTGATCCCATAGAAGAAAGAGATCGAGAAGTAGCTCTAGAGGAGATAGGTGTAGCTACTCATTGGGACACGGCTATCATTAACTCAAGAGACCAAGGTGAAGGTCTTAGTGAGAGAAATGACTCCATGAGTGAGAGGGAAAGTGTCGGAGATAACTCAAGTGAGGATGACTTTTCCCCTAACTCTACAAAAGGAAATGTAGAGAAAATGGATGTTCATGACTTTATAGTCAAGTGTGAAAGTTCAATGATGAAAAATAGAAGAAAACTAAAGATTTTAGAGGAAGAAAATCTAAAACTTTCATTACACAATGACCACTTAAGTAAGCAAGTGGAGATGATGGGTCTTAAAGACAACATTGAAGGATTTGAAAGCTCTAGGTTAAAGAATGAAAAAGAGATTCAAAGTTTAAAGGAAGAGAACCTTAGGCTTTCAACACATGTTGACCACTTGAGTAGTGAAGTGGTAAGATCCATGAAGGATGAAGACAAGCTAAGAGATGAGCTAGCTTTGTCTAAGAGGAATGAAGAAGGGTTGAAAAGAGAGCTTTGAGATGCTAGAGATTTGATCACTAAGTTGACCTCTAGCACGGAAAAACTCAACCACTTGTTGAGTATTGGAAAAGGCCCTTGTGACAAAAGAGGTCTTAGCTTTGAAGATAACAAGGAGATTCTTACTCCTAACAAGACCATATTTGTCAAGAGCTTAGGCAAGAAAGAGGCTTCACCAGTGCAAACTCCTAGGAAGAAGATTGATCTAGGACAATGCTCTCATAGTGCACAAGTGAAGGTAGCTTCAAGGAGACAACCTCAAGCTCAAAGAGTTCCTCATGCTAACTTCCCTTAAGCTCAAATTCATCAAGGGAAGAGACCAATCATGCAAAATCAACCGAGGAAGCAACCAAGTCTTGGTCAACAATAAAGAAGGAGAGATCCTATCCAACTACCAAGACAGCCACAAAGACATGGGAAGGCTCATATGCATGCACAAGGACATGGTATGATTCCTAACTTCATCCCTACATGTCATCATTGTGGTATTGATGGTCATATTAGACCAAATTGCTTTCATTACATTAGATTGTGTAGGATTAAAAGCATGATTGAGAAAAAGAAGGCTAGAGCTAGAATGTATGTTCACATAAAGGAAGAAACTCATTTGCATGATCCTTTATCTTTTAAAGCTCTAGAACCTTTGTCCACTAGGAAGAAAACTATATCACCTAAGTGGATAAGAAAAAATAATGAACCCGCTTGCTACGAGACTAGCAAGTCTCATATAGGTTCAACCGAGTCAAATGGATTTTGAAGGTCCATAGGACCTCATGACCTTCATTGATGAAGGGTGGTTTTTGACCCCATATGGGGAACTCAAGCAAAGAGAGTTTTTGCATACTTGATGAATGCAAAATATTTTAAAGATCTGATGCTTCTTTGTTGATTGCTTGAGTAAGCTTGGTTGCACATTTGTGTATATGTTTTCTATTCAAATAAGTGTGAACCATGCTTGTATTACAATCCATGTCATATTTATGTTCAAACATGCATTTTTGGACTAGGAGATGTGCATAGGAAGTATGATTTGAATGACCTATAGTTATCTCCATGACATGATGATTCATAAATTGACATGCTAAATGCCATATGAAAAGCATGAAATTCAAATGACATGCTAAAATGAAAAAGCATGAATTGATGATTGCATAATTCTTAAATGCAAAACTTGTGTGAAAAAACTTATGAGACTCAAATGAAAAAGGATCTTGTATCCATTCAAAGGATGTTTCAATCCAAAAGTCTCACTTTCTTTATTTGTTGAACATGGCTACAATCATACGGGTTTCATATCCAGAAAAATCAAATAGGGTGCAAAGTCGCTCATGCCATGTTTCGCTTATAAAGTTGGATATAGTGCCTTTAAAAATTGAATTTAATGAAAATTCCATATCCTTGCTTCTCTCATGACAAATGGTGAAATTGGTTTGAATTCTTATTAGAAACTTTTGTCATTTGTTTTGCCAAATACCATTGTATTTTGGACTTGAATGCAACATGTCTTGTATGCAAAACATTTTTATTTCACACATTTTATCTAAATAAATCTCCATGTTTTTCTCCAATTAATTGAGTAGCATAAGTGACTTATATGAATATGCAAATATCTTGTATGCTACTATCTCTCTTTGCTATGACTGACCTTGTTGGGGACTACTCCTTTGCTTATATCATGGCAAAAAGGGGGAGTAGAATGGGTGAGGGGAGATGCTAAATTGTTGTGGCAATTTGTGCATATTGGGGAGATTACATATTGAGGGGGAGTTACCCATTGAGGGGGAGCATTGCATTCACATACATTGCATGGTGTTGTGCTTAACTTACTTAAATGCAAATGCTTGTTTATTTCACTTGATTAATCTCACATTTATGTGTATTGGAAAATATAGAAACCTTGTTTTCAGGGATTGATTGTTCCACAAGAGATTGAAGACTTCAAGATTTTATTTACTATATCTCTTTGTAATGTAGTAAATCATTGTAGACCCGTAGTTTCTATTTTGTTGTGAGGAATCAATGTGAGTGGTGGTTTTGTCACAAAATAGCCAAAGGGGGAGATTGTAAGGATTCCCGGTTTTTGATTGGCTTATTTTGTGGGCAAACCACATATTGGGGTTGCTTGTAAAGGGTAGCTTAAGTGATAGGTTATCATGCTCAATGGCCCTACTCAAGACCTCAAGGATGACAAGCACTCAAAAGGTATATCTCTAGTGCTTATTTTCTTATTGAAGAGATTTAGTTGCACACACTCACTAGTAATGTTTGCATATGTATGCTTCTCTTTTGTGTGCATTCTCTTCAAATGTCACATCTACACACTTGCACTTTGTGTTGTATCTTGTTGTGTGTATTTTGTGTCTTGTAATTCGTTTCCAGACATTGTTCGGAAACGTCTGCGCATGCACGAAAGTGTGCTTGGTTTAGCGTGAAGATCGCCTTCAAAGAATGCCCTTGGCTTCTCCTTTGGTTTCACCATCAGTGGTGAAACGGCGGTTTGATCGGTGGCCATGACCGTCGAATGGAAACAGTCGTTTGATTCCAAAGAACTCTAGATTGGATCTGCGGTTACGATCGACGGTCAGGCCACCGAATCGAAACTGCCGAATAGACCTGATGCATTTTGTTAACTGGAAATCGTTAATGGGATGGAATTCCAAATAACAACTTTAAAAAAGGACCAAGATCGAGATTGATCCTGGTAGGAGGGGTATCACGTAATTTGATACCGACTATGCCCCTATCAATGCAAGAACAATATGGAATATAAGAAATCAAACAAAAAATAAGCTTCTATTGATCGTCCCTTTGCATTACAGGTATATAAGCCATGTACTTAGGGGGTACAATAATGTATGGAGATCAGATAAATAATGGAGATGGTGGTGATGGCGAATCTGTGCATGTTGATAAGTAGAGCTTGCGAGTGGGGTTTTTGGAGAAGATTTTCGATCCCTTTTTCGATGACTAAATAGTTGTATATATAGGTCTTGTTGCTTGCCATGCACTCCTATAATTTCGGTCGAGGGTTTGGCCAACGCAGGATCCTCTTCTTTTTAGGAGAAAATCTTGGAGCTTTTGCGTGTAGAATCTAGACTTTCCTTCCTAGGAGGAGTTAATCTCTTAGGCAAATCTTTCCTTCCTAGAATGACTCTAACTGAGTTGACTTGCTCAAAATTGGACTCTCTGGCGGGAAGGAGTATATCTCCTCTATACGGTAGCGTTTTAATAGGTCTTTTAATGGAGCTTTAGTTTCTGATATGAGAGTTTTGGTGCCTGTTATCTTTCTGCTTGGCGGGCTGGCTGTGTCTGAAAATACAGGCCAGTAGGCATCTAGATGGTGGAATAGGGGATATCTGGCTGGTATTACGCCGGGATACTTCCGTGGTACTCTGTGCCGGGATGCTGCGAGGTCCATAGAAAGCTGTGTCGGGGTGCTGCAAGGTCCATAGGAAGCTGTGTCGGGGTGTTGCGAGGTCCATAGGAAGCCCGGTCATAGCTGGGTTGGATCCCGCTGTGAGATCTAGTGAGTAATATGGGTCATGGTCATATTTTTGAGCTAAGATGCTGGCGGGGTCCATAGGAAGCTGGGAAGGAGCCAGATTGGACCCTGCTGGAGGGGGTGTGTACTCGGACCAGTCGGAGTCCGTCTCTGTTGGGGTAGCCGGATGGTGTCTGTACTCCTATATTTTCCTTTCGTTGAGGTGGGAAATTCTTCCTTGGTCCTTCGCCAACTTTGGCGGTTAACAGAAGTCCCCCCTGACTTGGACACTGATACCTTGTCGGGGTCGGAGTCAGGATCTTGTTATTACTTGAAGGATTTTCTGCCTTATCTGCTTACTTCCTTGTCTGACTAGGTTTCCACTTAGGAGGAGGAAATCTTTATTTTGTACGTTATAACTGGTTGCGTGTCGATCACTGATTGGGTTCCTCGTTTTTAAAAAGAGCCGTTTTGGCGTGATTAATGCAGAAAATGCCTCTACCCATTCTTCTTGTCATCGATTTCGATTTTCGGGTGTGTAACCGTCATCCCTCCTCTATAAATAGACTGATCAAGCCAAAATTGGTATGATTTTGGCCCTCATTTCTGATTCTTTTAGCTTGATTCTCGGGCATTTCCCTGTGTTTAATGTTGTTAAATTGAGTGTTTCAGGTTTTATTAGGTTTCAGAAGCAATTGAGATGAAAGTGGAGGACTTGTGCGAAAATGTCTCACAAATAGGAAGAAACAGGGAATTTTCGCCACTTGGACATGAGAGGTCGCTACATGGGCACCATGGCGACAGGGGATTCTCCAAAGACATCAGAAGGTCGCCATTTGGGTGCCACTTGGTCGCCATGGCGACAGAAAGTCCCCAAATGAACCAGGTGGGGTTGCCACTTGGGGTCGCCATGGCGACCTTGATGTTGCAAGTGGCGACCTCCTTACAATTGCAGGGTCGCCACTTATGGTCGCCATGGCGACCTAGAGGTGCAAGTGGCGACCTCTACACAAATTGCTCATGGTCGCCACTTGCCAAATGGTGAGAAAGATGGTTTTCGTGGCGACCTTCTCATCTAACCGTTTTACGCACAAGGGTCGCTATAGCGACCAAATAGCGAACAAGGCGCCACCTCAGCGAATCAAGCAGTTATCAGTACATGTCCAAGAGTGCATATATATAGAACGTCCCTCCATCTTCAAACGTATCGCAAATCAAAGAAAAAATACAGAGAACACATCTAAGATCTAGCTCTATCATCTATGGCACACCATTCCTCATCCTCCATTTCTCTCCTTGAACTCATCTAATCCATCCAACCCTCAACACAAAACCTTGATTACTTCACTACATCATTCCTCATCCCACCATTTCTCCACCAAAATCCTTAGTCACTTCCCACCAAAACACCCACATTCCAAGACATATCCTCTACTTCCATTCCTTGCATCTAGGAGCATAGAGGAGAAGAAGGATCAAGCTTAAAGAAGGTGACCCAAGGGTTATTTCCTTACTATTTAATTCTTTTCATTTATTGCAAAAATGTGTAACTAAACCCCTAATCTAGGGGATATATTTGAGGATCAATTGGTTGTGGGTTTAGCTTAGCTTGTAATGAATCTCTTATGTGTTCTATTCATTCAAATTAATTAGATTCCATTCATTATAATTGACTTGTATATCACTTGTTGATTGCTATCTTGAGTGGAGTAATTTGTTATATATTCATATGTGGATTGACAATCCTTGTGTGATTAAGAACTCATTGGATAGGATAGATTAGTGGTGGGTATATCAACACCACTAATCTAAGCCTCTAAGTGGTTAACATAATGAGATTGGTACATTAATGTAGCTAGTTAGCTTACCCACATTCAATTGTTAATCGATCTATTCCCTAGCTATCTCATTAATTGATTTTATCACAATTCTTATCAAGGTGTTGAGTATTCTATTTTTCATAACATATTTTGTGTATTTTCATTTGAGTAGTTAGCATTGGTGGTTTTAGAAACCACACATCTATCAAACAATATGATTTACTTTATTGTTCAAAGATTAGTCAATTTATCTAATTATCACTCCATTCCCTGTGGAATGAACTTGCTCACTATTTTGCTATCAAATCACATTTTAAAAGGATTAAGTGGCTTAAAAGAGTTTTCAAGAATCAACCAAAATCTATATTATTACTATTTTGTTGAGTACACAAACGACCTCATCATAGACTGGCTTTGCTAGTGCTTCCTTTCTTACTTCTAATTTTCCAAACTTACGACTGAGAACAAACCCTTTCTGATTCGCTTTCTTTCTCCTTTACTTTCAATCTTCCAGAAATCCCTTTTTCTTTCTTCTTCTTCAATCTTCAAGAAATATTTTTCTCCTTCCTTCTCCTCAATGGCTTCTCCTTCACAAATCCCTGCTTCTCAAGAAATTAATACGGAACAAAACCCTCCAGTGGTAACTTCCACCCATCCTGACCCTGCGTCTCTGCCTCTCTCAGACAGCATCGACGCCCTTTTCAACACAGAGAAGGCAGACTCGGTGGAAGACCCTCTGACGTCAATAGGGAGGAAACAAGATCGAGATGTAAACGAGGTGACTGACGGCACCCCATGGGCTCAACGTCGACGTTCCGTGCGTAATCCCCGAATCGGGTCGGGTTTCCATAACCAGCCCGAAGACCCCGTTCTAGTAAATGAGGAAGGGGATGATGCCCAGGCGGGCAGCGGTGAAGGAGGCGGTTATGGGGGCGTCACTTTAGTCGGGGTCCAGTCCGGCTCTTTTGGCCTTTTTCATGACGGGAGGATAATTCCCGACTCGGTATGCACCTTGGATACCCTAGCTAGGTTGAGGGAGGAATACAGAATCCCAGACGACGTCATACTCTCTCTTCCTCATCGTAGTTACGATGTATACACCCTGCCGCGAGATCGTCTGCTGATCCATATGGCCGCATTTGAGTGTGGAGTTCGGCTACCGCTGCACCCTTCTCTCCGCCGGGCTCTCATGGCGCTTGAATTAGCCCCCCTCTAGATCTCACCGGGGTTCTGGAAGCACTTGACGGGATTCCTGGTGCTCTAGAAAGAGCAGTGTGAGAGGGATCATATCGAGAGGGAGCCGGGATTGGACGAACTCCGTTACTTCTTCAACATCGCTAGCATGGTGCCTCGGGGTCAGTTTTACCTGAGGGCATCAAATGACTTGAGGTTCACTGTTCCAGGGGCGAATGTAAAGCACTCAGCACCCTGAAAGGAAGAATGGCTTGTGGTGGAGGGCGAATGGGGGCGCACTGCTTTCATTGGCGGACATGAATACCCCGTCCCTACTCAGTTTACCATGAGGGACAAGTGGGCAAAGGGAGTGCTTGCTCCTGAGTCCTGTGATATCCTTACGAGGATCCTGAAGAGGGGATATACCAATATGCAATAGCCTACATTAGATCCTTTTGAAAGAGGCCGACTAGAGCAGTACCTGAGAATATCCGTCGCTCTCCCTAGTAAGTTGACTACATTTAACTCTCCTGCTTTTTAAATTCATTTTTTTTATTATTAAGCTTCCTTCTTTCGTGCAGTGTCCACTGCCCCGATGGCAGCGAGGTCTCCAACCTCCTCTGGAGCGAGGAATATGACTCTGCTAGCTCATGCTTCTTCTGTCCCTTCTCCTACAATTACTGCCAAGACCGTGTCGGGGTCCATCCAAGCGGGAACCGACCCCAACCCTCCTCTTGCTCCATCAAAGACTATTGCTCCTACTCCAGCGGGGTCTAAGGCCAGGACTCCAGCTCGCCTTCCTTCTACTCCTCCATCCCGTTCGAGGATTTCGATAATGCTGGCCAGGGCAGCTGAGGCCCAAGGTTCTGGAAGGTCGGCACAGAAGAAGGCCGCTCCTATAGCACAAACCTCTCCTGCTTCTCCTCCTACTACAGCTTTTCCTAAAGATCCCGCGAGAAACTCGGTGGAGGAGGCAATTGTCTACATCCTTGCCCCTGCTGCTGATGTGGCTTCTAGATCGGGGTCAAGGGGTGCTACATTTGACGAGGTGGTATCCTGATTTGCAGCATCATGCCCCGGTGGAAGTTTGATGGATATGACCAAGCTTCCTACAACGTCTTGGTCACTAAGGGGACCTCGGTTCTGGCTGAGGTAAATCCTTTAATTCTTTCTTGCTATTTCTTTCCTTCTTTTGGCAAAAAACTAACTTTCTTTCTCCTTGCAGGGTTTCAAGTTTGCCATGGCCTTGGAGAGGCAACTGCTGACCCTGAGGGAGGCTTATATCGGCCTCCAAGCAAAGCTAGAGGCTACTCAGCAGAAGCTGGTCCAAACCCAACAGAGTGTAGCTCCTCTGCTTCAAGAAGCCAAAGACACTGAAGAAAGGAGGCAGGAGGCCTTGGTGGCTCTTAGGCATGCTGAATGCAGTCTGGACACTGAGACGGTTAGGTCCCTACGCCGCCGGGAGGAGAGGGAGTGTGTGAAGAGAGAGAAAAGGCTACTGCAAAGCAAAAATCAACTCTTGCGGGACACTATAGCAGGCTTGGAGGCTCAACAGGGGCCTTCATTCGAGGATGGCTACTTCACAACCTGCTACGAGGTGGCCACAGCTTTGCCTCCTCCCTTTGATCTTGAAGCAGCTTTGAACTGGGACCGGGTGCAGATAATGGCGAAGGCTACCCAGCTAGCTGGAGGGGATCAAGAAACAGAGGCCCCTTCACAGGAGGTAGTTCACTCGGGTCAAGGAGTTGGCACAGCTGCAGAGATCCAACTTGAGGGCACAGAGGGAACTGCTCAAAATCCTCCTACCATTGAAGAACAAGTGGGGGATCCCGCGTCTACATCAGAAGTAATCCTGGTGGAGGAGGAGAAGGAGGAGCCAGCTAGATCCGGGGTCCCAGTAATTGAAGGGACCCGGATTGAGTCTTCAGTTGTGGAGGAGGGCATTGCCATTCAAGTTGTAGAGGTGGAGGGGGCTCAAAATGATGCAGTAGCCCCGGGCTTAGGAGAGGAGGCAGCCGGTCAAGGAGAGCATTTGGTGGGAGAAAAAGAATACTGATCCGACCCTTTTCATTGTATACATATTTCTAGTATATATATATATATATATTTTTTAGGAGTTTTATATATACATTTTGTAGCCCGACTCGGGAGCTGGGCACCCCGTTCTATTTAATATAGCCGCTTCATTTTTCTGATCCATACTTGTGTCTTGCTTGCTTTTGTACTTAGAAATTTTCCATAGCATATACATTTGTGGGAAACTCGGTCCCAAATGAATAACTGATACTTAATAGGCGAGGTCTGACACTGATCAAATCCTCCTTTAATCGGATTCTCATGAACATTTAACAGTATAAAATGTGAAGCATCCTGTCGAGGAAGCTTGATACTTGCAACACAATTTAACTTGTTGAAGATAAACTTCTAAGTCCCCTCTGATTATTGATCCTCTGTCGTGGTAGAAAGCAAAGTCATAAAGGACAAGGTATCCCGACGGGTATCCCGATCTTACTGTGAGTCTGTCCTGGTAGGCAACTAAGGCCACTTTAGCACCAGGCTTCTTGGAGGAGGGTATTCCCTGACCGAGGCAGCAGGAGCGCCCTGAGGCTATTTCCTGGTCTTGAAATGGCGAAGTAAGGAACCAGGTACCTTGAGGCAGCCCGATCTTACTGTAAGTCTGTCACGGTAGGCAACTAAGGCCACTTTAGCACCAGGCTTCTTGGAGGAGGGTATTCCCCGACCGAAGCAGCAGGAGCGCCTGAGGCTATTTCCTGGTCATGAAATGGCGAAGTAAGGAACTGGGTACCCTGAGGCAGCCCGATCTTACTGTAAGTCTGTCCTGATAGGCAACTAAGGCCACTTTAGCACCAAGCTTCTTGGAGGAGGGTATTCCCCGACCAAGGCAGCAGGAGCGCCCTAAGGCTATTTCCTAGTCTTGAAATGGCGAAGTAAGGAACCGGGTACCCTGAGGCAGCCCGATCTTACTGTAAGTCTGTCCTAGTAGGTAACTAAGGCCACTTTAGCACTAGGCTTCTTGGAGGAGGGTATTCCCCGACCAAGGCAGCAGGAGCACCCTGAGGCTATTTCCTGGTCTTGAAATGGCGAAGTAAGGAACCAGGTACCCTGAGGCAGCCCGATCTTACTGTAAGTCTGTCCTGGTAGGCAACTAAGGCCACTTTAGCACCAGGCTTCTTGGAGGAGGGTATTCCCCGACCGAGGCAGCAGGAGCGCCTTGAGGTTATTTCCTGGTCTTGAAACGGCGAAGTAAGGAACCAGGTACATTGAGGCAGCCCGATCTTACTGTAAGTCTGTCTTGGTAGGCAACTAATGCCACTTTAGCACCAGGCTTCTTAGAGGAGGGTATTCCCCGACCAAGGCAGCAGGAGCACCCTAAGACTATTTCCTGGTCTTGGAATGGCGAGTCAGTGATGGCGAAGTACAAACTCTAAGTGGAAGATACTGGAGAATCAAGTAGGAGACTTTAAATATTGAACACAAGAGAAACATATGGGAGAAGAAACTGCTTTTATTGACTTTCTTTAATCAGTACAATATGAAATCGGGGTGAGCATTCTTGCTGAAATGATCTGAACTTCTAAGGGTAGAATTTCCTGAGGTGATTGGCGTTCCAAGTGTGATCCACTGGGTAACCCTCCATGTCTTCCAACTTATAAGCTCCACCCCGGAGCAATGCTTTAATCAAGTATGGACCTTCCCAGTTTGGAGCTAACACTCCGTCAGACCTTCTTCGTGTGTTCTGAGTTACTTTCCTAAGAACTAAGTCTCCTTCCTTGAAATTCCGAATCCTCACCTTTTTGTTGAAGTGTCGGGCTATCTTGCTCTGATATATAGCCACCTTCTCAGCGACCCTGCTTTGTCTTTCCTCTAGTAAGTCCAAACTAGCTCTCAGTTTAGCCTCATTGTTTTCCGGTTCATAACTTTGGACCTGGAAAGATTTGAGTTTATGCTCAATGGGCAAGACCGCTTCTATTCCGAATACTAGGGAGTAGGGAGTAGGGAGTCTCCCCTGTTGCAGTCCGCCTGGTTGTTCTATAAGCCCACAGTACATTAGGTAGCTCTGCAACCCATAACCCTTTCTTCTGCTAGAGCTTCTTCTTCAGGAGCTTCTTAATAGTCTTGTTGGTAGCTTCAACTAGCCCATTGGTCTGAGGATGGGCCACTGATGCAAAACGAAGGTCGATGTTCCGGTCTTCACAGAATCCTCTGAAGTTGGCATTATCGAATTGCTTTCCCAAATCAGTTATGATGGCCATTGGGGTGCCAAATCGGTAGACAATGTGCTCATTGACAAAGTTGGTGGTTTTTTCTTCTGTTATCTAGGTGAGGGCCTTGGCTTCTACCCAACGAGTAAAATAATCTATAGCCACTACTGCATGCTTGGCTTGGCCGGGTGCAGTATGAAGTGGCCCGATCAAGTCTAGTCCCCAAATGGCAAAGGGGTAGGGAGTACTGATTGAGGAGAGTCTCTCTGGTGGGAGATGATGGAGGTTTGCCGTTTTCTGACATGCCTCACAGGATCGCGTGAACTGCCTCGCATCCTGATGTATAGTCGGCCAGTAGTAGCCCATCCTGATTACCTGGTAAGCCAAAGTTTCCCCTGATACGTGGTTACCACAATCCCCTGAATGCACCTCGTTGAGCGCCCAGTGCTCATCGTCGGGATGGAGACACCTGAGTAGAGGGAGAGATTTCCCTTTACGGTACAGGTGTCCTTCTACCAAGCAGTACCGGGTAGCTATCCTCTTGAGCTGGCAGGCTTGATCCGGATCTGCAGGGAGAATGTCATTTTGGAGATAGTCTGCTATTGGATCCATCCAACATGGGAGGCGGTTCACATGAAGGACCTCTGCCTCTTTAGCTATGCTGGAGAAAGGAACCAATTGGAGAAGTATTCCTTTTGGTAGGACATGCCCTTCTCCTGTGGCAATCTTAGCTAAAACATATGCGCGATGGTTCTTTTCCTTGGGTACTTGCTCTATTCTTACACCCTTAAACCTCTTCATAGCCTCCTAAACTTTAGCCAGATAAGCCACCATGTTGTCACTTTTTGCTTGGTACAACCCTGTCACCTGATTGACCACTAACTGGGAGCCACTCTTGATCTGAAGGTATTCGGCCCCCAGAGTCCCTGCTACTTTCATTCTTGCTAGTAGAACTTCGTATTCTGCTTCGTTGTTGGTGGCACTGAATCCAAACCTGAAACAATGACTAATCTCGACTCCTACGGGGTCGATCAGGGAGACCCCGGCTCCGTATCCTGACTGGTTCGAAGCTCCATCCGTGTAAAGGACCCAAATCGGGAAAAACTCCACTATAAAGTCTGCCAAGGCTTGGGCTTTGATTGTGGTTCTTGCTTTGTATTTGATGTCGAACTGTGTGAGCTCTAGGGCCCATAGAACCAACCTGCCCAACACATCTGGCCTCTAGAGGAATGGTCTCACTGGTTGATCTGTAACAACCGCGATGGCATGAGCTTGAAAATAAGGCCGGAGCTTTCTGGATGCGGTCACCAAGGCGTAGGCGAGCTTCTCTAGTAGAGTATTGTTAACCGCCAAATTTGGCGAATGACCAAAGAAGAATTTTCCACCTCGACTCAAGAAGGACATAAGAGTGCGAACATAATCCAGATACCTCGACAGAGAGGATCCCGATTGACCCAAATACACACCTCCTTCAGCGGGGTCCACCCCGCCAGCATCTTAGCTCAACAAAGTGGCCGAAAGCCAAAATACTCACTAGAACTCACAACGGGATCAAACCCGGTTATGATCGGGCTTCCTACGGACCTTGCATCATCCCGACACCACTTCCTATGGACCCCGAAGCACCCCGACACGGAGTTCTACTGATCATCCTGCTACAAAATCAGCTACATATCCCCCTACTACCATCAGAAGGACGCTTACTAGATATAGACAAGCCCGCTAAGCAAAAGCGCACCTGGGAGCAGGATTCTAACACCAAGAACTCAAAACTCCACAAAAGATCCAGTAAAACGTCGCCGTACAAAGGAGTTATACTCCCTCCCGCCAAAGAATCCTAGTTTGAACAGGTCAGCACAGTAAGAGTCTAATTAGGAAGGAGAGAGATTGATTCCTCCTAGAAAGGAAAGACTGAATTCTGCACGAAAAACTCGGAGATTACCTCCTAAAAAGAGGAGGATCCTGCAGCTGCCAAACCCTAACCCGAGATTGTAGGAGTGCATGGCAAGCAAGCAGGACCTATATATATAACAGCTTATTCATCGAAAAAAGGGGGCTCTTCGCCGAAAAGAGAATAAAAAACCCTACACTCTACTTATCGACAGGCACAGTTTCTCCACCATCACCATCTCCATCTCCATCTCCATCTCCATCTCCATCTCCGTAACCAGGGCAGAATCCCCATACACCATTGTAACCTATATAAGAAATAGTTCACGTATTGTAATGAAGAGGGAAGATCAAATAAAACTTATTGTTGATTGATTTCTTATACTCTATATTTTGCATTGATAGAGACTTAGTCGGTATCGAACTACGTGATACCCCTCTGACCAGGATCAATCTCGATCCTGGTCCCTTTAAAGTTGTTATTTGAAAACCCATCCCAATAACGATTTTCAGGTAACACTTTTGGCGCCGTCTGTGGGAACATTATCCCAATCATCGTTCAAAACAGTCTTCTTCCATCTGGAAGTATCCAGAATGAGACTCCGATCCTCCCAGGGTCATCCCGAGCCATCAGGACTCCAGTCCCTTGCCTCCACTGAAAGAGCCCAGAGGCGGGGTAAGGGCACCAGGAACGAGAATCCTCCGCCAGTGCCCCCACCAACTGTAGGCCTTGTTCCTCAAGACCCCGCTAGGCAGGAAGTCAATCGAGATGTCTTAGAACAGCATGCCGCAGCCTACGTAGAAGCAATCCAGCTCCGGATGATAGCCCAGGGGATTCCCTTTGAAGCAGCCGGGATCCCAGGGGATGCTGGCCCAAGTGTCAGGGCACCTGTTTTCGACCGATTGGGCCCACCCCTCTTAGTCCGACAGGCAGAGCTCAGACCCAGGCTAGTGAAGTCCGCAATCGAGGTTCCTCCTAGGAAGGTTCGGTCTCCTCCAAAACCAAAGGCAAAGGAGAGAGATCCGCATCCTGATTCAGAAGGAAGTGCCAAATCCCGAAAGAGCACTAGAGAAAAGCGTCAGAGAGCTAAGCGAAAGGAGGTCATCCTTGATTCAGATTCATCTGATGAGGAAGTTTCAGTAGCCCGATCCGGAACCAAAAAGTCTCAACGCCTGGAGGATCAGATGACAAGGATGGCAAATGAGTTGGAGCAGCTGAAGAAGGGAAAACATCAAGGGAGTCAGAAGAACCCCCTGGGTGAGATGAATGCACCATTCTCCAAAAGAGTGAGAGAAGCAGGGTTGCCCCCCAAATTCAGGATGCCTTCAGAGAAGTACTCTGGAACCAAGGATCCCGTCAGCCACCTGGAAAGCTTTGTCCACCAGATGGAAGTTTAGAGTGCAACCAGGATTGCCATGTGCAGGATGTTCCCCTCAACCCTGAAAGACTGTGCCAAGACATGGTTCAGAAAATTACCACCAGGTAGTGTTGATTCTTTCTCCAAACTTACCAAAGCTTTCTGTGCACAGTTTCAGGGAATCAAACCCCGTCCCAAGGATCCTATCCTACTGCAGTATGTAGTTCAAGAGCGGGGTGAAACTCTGAGATCTTATGTGGAGAAATTCCACAAAGAAGTCGTCCAGATGGGTGTGTTCAACGAGAAGGAAACTTTAGCCAATTTTCGGAGGAACTTGTGGGCTGGCAGGCTATTCCGGTCTTTTGCCAAGCATCCTCCCGAGACGTACCAGGAAGCCTATAATCGGGCTCTGGAACAGGTGGACATCGAGGAACAGCTCCGGATCAAAATTGAACACAATGAAGCCCGATTAGCACCACGCCCAAAGAAGGAGGCTCCGAAGCCTGCACCAGCTAGGAAGTTTCAGAATCTGCCTCCAAACCGGTCTACTTACAGGCCGCCTCCAATTCCTTCATACCAGGATAGATACCCAGTCAGGAGATCGCCTCCCAGGGAGCTTCCTTTGAAGGAAGTATCCAGAATAGCAAGAGAGGAAGAAGGGTATAACCATTACACCCCCCTCAATGCTTCACGGGAAACTATCTATCTCGTTATTCAGGATAAGGGCCTACTTAGAAAGCCAGTCCCTATGAAGATCCCTATAGACAGGAGGAATCAATACAAGTATTGCGACTTCCATGAAGATGTGGGACCTCAGGGTACCTGGTTTCTTACTTCGCCTCAAGACCAAGAAATAGCCTCAGGGCGCTCCTGCTGCCTTGGTCGGGGAATACCCTCCTCCAAGCAGCCTGGTGCTAAAGTGGCCTTAGTTGCCTACCAAGACAGATTACAGTGAGAGTCGGGCTGCCTCAAGGTACCTGGTTTCTTACTTCGCCTCAAGACCAGGAAATAGCCTTAGGGCGCTCCTGCTGCCTTGGTCGGGGAATACCCTCCTCCAAGAAGCCCGGTGCTAAAGTGATCTTAGTTGCCTACCAGGACAGATTACAGTGAGAGTTGGGCTGCCTCAGGGTACCTGGTTTCTTACTTTGCCTCAAGACCAGGAAATAGCCTAAGGGCGCTCCTGCTGCCTTGGTCGGGGAATACCCTCCTTCGAGATGCCTGGTGCTAAAGTGGTCCTAGTTGCCTACCAGGACAGATCAACAATAACATGGGGGTGACTCATCGGGATGCTTCGCCCTTCATTTCCCCACTTACTACCCCAACAGAGGACCAACAATCAGAAAGAGACTTAGAAGTTTATCTTCAGCAAGTCAAATTGTTCGTAAGTAGCAGGTTTCCTCGACTGACTGCTTTAACACATTATACTATTACGTGTTTAAGGAAGTTCGATTAAAGGAATAGGTGATCTGACCCCGCTGATTCTTATGGTTACGAGATATAAGTGTCACATGTTTTATCTTTGCTGCCCATTGGGGTCCAATCATTGTCCTTATTACCCATCAGGGTCCAGTTACTCATCAGAAGTCCAATTATCAAACAAATTATATGCTGTGGAAAGCTTCTAAGTACAAAAGCAAGAAGAACACAAGTACGAAGTAAGTAATGAAAACAAGTCATATTGATAAAACGGGGTGCCTAGGTCCCGATTCAGGCTACAAAAAAAATTTTAGAAGGAAGGCCAAGCTAGTCCTCTTTGTCTTCTTCCGGATGCTTTCCTTGGCCAGTTGCCCCTTCTCCCAGAGGCTCAGCTGCTGCATCAGTTTGGACCGCCTCCTCCACAGCAGAAGACCCAGTCTGAATCCCTTCAACCACAGGGACCTCGGATCTAGCTGGCCCCTCATCCTCCTCCACGATGACCACTCCAGTAGCAGACTCGGGATCCACCACTTGTTCTTCAATGGTAGGAGGATCTAGACCGGCTCCCACAGTGCCACCAAGTTGGACTTTAGCGACCATGCCAGCTTCTTGATCCAGATGAGCTACCTCCTGTGGAGGGGCCTCTGTCTCTTGATCCCCTCCTGCTAGCTGGGCAGCCTTTGCCATAATTTGCTCCCGGGTCCCAGTTCAAGGCTGCCTCGAGGTCGAAGGGAGGAGGCAAGGCTGTAGCTACCTCGTAGCAGGCTGAGAAGTAACCATCCTTGAATGAGGGCCCCTGTTGAGCCTCCAAATCTGCTAAGGCATCCCGCAGAAGCTGGTTCTCATCTGACAACAGCTTCTTCTCAACTTTTATGTGCTCCATATCCTCTTTGCGGCGCAAGGACTTGATGGTTTCTGTGTCTAGGCAACGCTCAAGGCGCCTGATAGTCACCAAGCCCTCTTGTCGCGCTTCTTCAGATGTCTTGGCCTCCTGAAGTAAAGGGGTCATGCTTTGTTGGGCCTGGACCAGCTCCTGCTAAGTATCCTCCAGCTTCGCTTGGAGGCCGATATAAGCTTCCCTCAATGTCAGCAGCTGCCTCTCCATGGCCATGGCAAACTTGAAGCCCTGCAAGAAGAAAGAGAGTCAATACTTAGTAGAATGAGGAAATAAATAGCAAGAAAGCGTTAGAAGTTTACCTCAGCCAGAACCGAAGCCCCCTTGGTGACCAAGATTTCTGTAGGAAGCTTGGCCAGATCTATCAGACTTCCACCAGGGCAGGAGGCCGCGAATCTGGACACCACCTCGTCAAAGGTGTCACCCCTTGACCCCGATCTAGAGGCCACATCGGCGGCAGGAACAGGAATGGGGACAGTCGCCTCCTCCACCGGGGTTCTCACAGGATCCACGGGAATAGCTGCGGAGGGGGGAGGAGCAGGAAAGGTCTTTGTGGTAGAGGCGGTTTTCTTCTGTGCCGATCCTCCAGAACCTCGGGCCTTAGCCGCCCTGGCCAGTAATGCTGGGATCCTCGAACGGGAAGGAGGAGTAGAAGGATGGCGAGCTGGAGTCTTGGCCCTAGATCCCGCTGGAGCAGGGGTGGTTGTTTTTGAAGGAGCAGGGGGGGGTTGGGGTCGGAACTTACTCGGATGGACCCCGACCTAGTCTTGGCAGCCAGAGTAGGAGAAGGAACAGGGGAGGAATGGGTTAGCAGGGTCATATCCCCTGCCCTAGAAGAAGAAAGAGACCCCGCTACCATCGGGGAAGTCGATACTGCAAGAGGAGAAGATGTTCAGTGAGAATCAAAAGAAGGAATATATATATAAAGAAACAGAGAAGCAAGATGCAGTCAACTCACCGGGAAGGGCGAGGGAGATCCTCAGGTACCGATCCAGGCGGGCCCCCTCAAAGGGATCCAGAGTAGGATACTACAGGTTGGTGTATCCCCTCTTTAGGATCCTTGTTAGAATCTCCTGGGACTCAGGAGCCAGCGTCCCCTTTGCCCACTTGTCCCTCGCTGTAAACTGAGTAGGGACGGGGTACTCATACCCCCCAACGAAAGCAGTGCGCCCTCAACCACCAGCCATTCCTCATTCCAGGGCGCCGCGTACTTCACATTCACCCTTGGGACAATAAACTTCAAATCATTTGATGCCCTCAGGTAGAACAGACCCCGAGGCACCATGCTCGTGATATTGAAGAGGAAGCGGAGCTCGTCCAACCCCGGCTCCCGCTCGATGTGATCTTTTTCGCACTGCTCCTTCCAGAGCACCAAGAACCCTGTCAGGTGCTTCCAGAAGCCCGGCGAGATTTGGAGAGGGGCCAATTCGAGCGCGACAAGAGCTCGACGGAGAGTAGGGTGCAGTGGGAGCCAGACTCCACACTCAAAAGCGGCTTTGTGGATCAGCAGGCGGTCTGGAGGCGGGGTGTATACATCATAACCCCTGTGGGGAAGGGAGAGAGTGATGTATTCTGGAAGCTTGTACTCTTCCCGTAGTTTGTTGAGCGTGTCCACCGTACAAACAGAGTCGGGTATAATCCGACCATCATGAAAGGCGGCGAAAGAGCCCGTTTGGACCCCGACCAGTGTGACGTCAGGTCCGCCACTTTCCTCGTTGCCGCCAGACTGTGAGGCGCCCACCTCATCGCCAATCAGGACCGGGTCTTCAGGTTGATTGTGAAAACCCGACCCAATTCGGGGGTTTCGGGTAGAGCGGCGTCGCTGAGCCCGCGGGGTTGCCTCAGCAACTTTATCCCCCTTTCGACCCCGTTTCTTCCTCTCCGGCATCAGGGAATCCACCACCGCGTCAGCCGCCTCCGTACTGAAGAGGGCGTCGATACTATCGGACTGGGGAGGGGAAGCGGGGTCAGGATGGATTGGATTCCCCGCTGTAGAGGGGTTTTGTTCGTTAAGGTTTTCTTGAGAAGTAGGAAGTTGGGAAGAAGAGGCCATTATAGAAAAAGAAGAGAAAAAGAATTTCTAGAAGGTTGAAAAGTAAGAAAGAAAGGTAGTCAGGAAGAGTTTTGTTCTCGTTTGATTTTGAAAAGTTTGAAAGCTTGAAAGTAAGAAGCGCCAGTAGAGCCAGTCTATTTATAGAGGAGGAATGACGGTTACCTACTCGAAAACCGGAATCGGTGACCGAAAGGATGGGTAGAGGCGTTTTCCGCATTATTCGCGCCAAAATGGCTCTTTTTGAAAAACGAGGAACCCAATCAATGATCGACACGCAGTCAATTATAACGGAAAAAATAAGGATTTTCTCCTCCTAAGTGGAAACCTAGTCAGACAAGGAAGTAAGCAGATAAGGTAGATAATCCTTCAAATAAACAAAAAGATCCTGACTCCAACTCCGACCCCGACAAAGTATCAGTGTCCAAGTCAGGGGGGACTTCTGTTAACCGCCAAATTTGGCGAAGGACCAAAGAAGAATTTTTCACCTCGACTCAAGAAGGATATAGGAGTGCGAACACAATCCGGATACCTCGACAGAAAGGATCCCGATTGACCCAAATACACACCTCCTCCAGCGGGGTCCACCCCGCCAGCATCTTAGCTCAACAAAGTGGCCGAAAGCCAAAATACTCACTAGAACTCACAACGGGATCAAACCCGGTTATAACCGGGCTTCCTACGGACCCTGTATCATCCCGACACCACTTCCTATGGACCCCGAAGCACCCCGACACGGAGTTCTACTGATCATCCTACTACAAAGTCAGCTACATATCCCCCTACTACCATCAGAAGGACGCTTAATAGATATAGACAAGCCTGCTAAGCAAAAGCGCACCTGGGAGCAGGATTCTAACACCAAGAACTCAAAACTCCACAAAAGATCCAGTAAAACGTCGCCGTACAAAGGAGTTATACTCCCTCCCGCCAAAGAATCCTAGTTTGAACAGGTCAGCACAGTAAGAGTCCAATTAGGAAGGAGAGAGATTGATTCCTCCTAGAAAGGAAAGACTGAATTCTGCACGAAAAACTCGGAGATTACCTCCTAAAAAGAGGAGGTTCCTGCAGCTGCCAAACCCTAACCCGAGATTGTATGAGTGCATGGTAAGCAAGCAATACCTATATATATAACAGCTTATTCATCGAAAAAGGGGGGCTCTTCACCGAAAAGAGAATAAAAAACCCTACACTCTACTTATCGATAGGCACAGTTTCTCCACCATCACCATCTCCATCTCCGTAACCAGGGTAGAATCCCCATACACCATTGTAACCCATATAAGAAATAGTTCATGTATTGTAATGAAGAGGGACGATCAAATAAAACTTATTGTTGATTGATTTCTTATACTCTATATTTTGCATTGATAGAGACTTAGTCGGTATCGAACTATGTGATACCCCTCCGACCAGGATCAACTCGATCCTGGTCCCTTTAAAGTTGTTATTTGAAAACCCATCCCAATAACGATTTTCAGGTAACAAGTATAGTTTTTCTCAGACTTAGTAAAAGCCCGGCTCACATAGTAGATTGGTCTCTGCACCCCGTCATTGCATTCTTTTACCAAAACTCCACTAGTAGCAATATCAGAAATTGTTAGGTAGAGTAGGAGCTCTTCACTCGGGGTCGGTTTGACTGGTAGTGGCTGGCTTGACAAGTATTTCTTTAGAGCTTGAAAAGCCTTCTCGCTCTGCTCATCCCACTTCATCTTTTTCCCCTGTTTGATGACTTTGAAAAAAGGGAGACATTTATCTGTGGAGCGGGATATGAACTTGTTCAGGGCTTCTATTCGTCCGGTTAATCCTTGAGCCTGCTTGAGAGTTGTAGAGGACTCGAGATCTAGAATGGCTTTGATCTTCTCAGGATTAGCCTCAATTCCCCTTTCATGCACCATGAATCCCAGGAATTTGCCTGCTGCTACCCCGAATGCACACTTAGCAGGGTTTAGCCTCATCTGGTTCTACCGTATTATCTGGAAGGTCTGGCGTAAGTCCCCTGTATGTTGTCCAGCTTCTGGAGATTTCATGATCATGTCATCTATGTAAACCTCCATAGATCTTCCTATCTACTCCTTGAACAATTTATTCACCATACGCTGGTAGGTGGCACCTGTATTTTTAAGTCCGAATGGCATTACCTTAAAACAGTAGAGGCATTGCCCGATGATGAAGCTGGTCTTGTCCTGGTCAGAAGGATGCATCATGATCTGATTGTACCCCGAGAAAGCATTCATGAAGCTTAGGAGCTTGTTTCCTGCAGTGGAGTTAATGAGCTGGTCTATCTTAGGCAGAGGAAAACTATCATTGGGACAAGCTCAGTTGAGGTCAGTGTAACCCACGCACATTCGCCACTTCCCGTTAGACTTGGTTACCATAACTACATTGGCGATCCACTCGGGGTACCGGGATTCCCTGATGAATCCAGCCTTCAAGATTTTGTCAACCTCTTCTTGGACCGTGGCATTCCGCTCGGCATTGAAGTGCCTTCTTTTCTACTTAACTGGTTTGAAGGTTGCATCCACTGCCAACCTATGGGTAGCCAAGTTAAAAGGAATGCCAGGCATCTCCTCATGGCTCCAAGCAAAGATGTCGTTGTACTCTCTAAGAAGCTCTGTCAAATCCTTCTTAATCTCTGGGTCCAGACCTCCTCCCACTTTTACTGTCTTTGTTGGATCTTCGCTCCAGATAATGACCTCTTCTAGCTACTCTGTGGGGTGCCCACTGGTCCAACCTCGCTCCTCTTCTTCTGGCTCCTCCACGACCATGTCTGGCACTTCGCCTTCCTCCAGGACGTAGTCATCCCGCTCTGTCACTCTCGGACCCGGGTCACTGGTTACCTGTACGCATTGTTTAGCTAATGTCGCGGGGTTGGTGGACACCGCGTAACAATTGCGAGCTGCCTATTGGTCTCCTCTCACTTCTCCTACTCCTGTTCCCACTGGAAATTTTAACACATTGTGGTAAATGGACAGCACCCCCCTGATCCCTGTCAAGAAAGGTCTGCCCAAGAACGCATTGTAAGCAGACGGGGTGTCTACTACAATGAATTATATCATTATGTTCTGTTATAGGGGAGCTTCTCCGACTATCACTGGTAGAATCTTCGTCCCCATCGGCATCACTGAGTCTCCTGTGAATCCATATAGAAGGGAAGTGCAACTGTTGAAGCAAGAATTCTTCAAGTTGAGCTGCTCATGAGCCCCTTTGAATAAAATATCAACGCTGCTTCCTGTATCAATCAGGACGCGGTGTACCAACCAGTTGGCGATTTGTACCGTGATTACCATGGGGTCATCATGTGGTTGAACTGTATTGTAGACGTCCTCCTCCGTGAAGATGATTTTGGTGGAGCGGGATAGATCTCAGGATCCACTACTGACTTTAAGTACCTCTTGGTCAGCATTAAGTCTAGGAATCTTCCTCGCGTGATTCTTTCTTGAATTATTGGAGGTTTCAGTTAAGGTAGGGCCTCCACTGATGGTGTGGGTCACCTAGATCTGCTGCATCAGATCCTTCTCCCCATCTCTCCTTCTTTTGGCTGCCTCTTGCATCCCGCTCTGAACTTGTTTTCCTTCTTTGATGCTGTCCCGTACCTGCTGCAAAAATTCGGTTAAGAGACCTCCCCTTAGCAATCCTTCAATCTGATTGCCGAGGCTGTAGCACTCTGAGGTGTTATGCCCTATATCTTCGTGGAAGTCGCAATACTTGTATTGGTTCCTCCTGTTAACCGGGATTTTCATGGGACCCGGCTTTCTGAGTAGGCCCTTATCCCGATTGGTGAGATAAATAGTTTCCCGGGAAGCATTGAGAGGGGTGTAGTGATTATACCCTTCTTCTTCTCTTGCCACCCTGGATACTTCCTTCAGGGGAATCTCTCTGGGGGTGATCTCCTGACCGGATACCTTTCTTAGTATAGAGGGATATGAGGCGGCCTGTAAGTAGACCGGTTCGGAGGTTGATTCTGAAATTTCTTAGATGGTGCGGACTTCGGAGCTTCCTTCTTAGGGCGCGGTGCTAATCGGGCTTCATCGTGCTCGATTTTGATCCGAAGTTGTTCCTTAATGTCCACCTGTTCCAGAGCCTAGTTGTCGGCTTCCTGGTACATTTCTGGAGGATGCTTGGCAAAAGACCGGAATAGTCTGCCTGCCCATAAGTTCCTCCGAAAGTTGGCTAGAGTTTCCTTCTCGTTGAATACTCCCATCTGGACTACCTCTTTGTGGAATTTCTCCACATAAGATCTCAGAGTTTCACCCCACTCCTGGACTACGTACTGTAGCAGGATAGGATCCTTGGGATGGGGTTTGATTCCCTGGAAATGTGCATAGAAAGCTTTGGTGAGTTTAGAAAAAGAATCGACACTACCTGGGGGTAATTTTCTGAACCATGTCTTGGCACAGTCAGTCAAGGTTGAAGGGAACATTCTGCACATGACCAGTCTGGTCGCACTTTGAACCTCCATCTGGTGAAAGAAGCTTTCCAGGTGGCTGACGGGGTCCTCTATCCCGGAATACTTCTCTGATGGCATCCTGAACTTGGGGGGCAACCCTGCCTCTCTAACTCTTTTGGAGAAAGGCGCATTCATCTCGCCCAGGGGGTTCTTCTGGCTTCCTTGATGTTTTCCCTTCTTCAACTGCTCCAACTCCTACGCCATCCTTGTCATCTGATCCTCCAGGCGCTGAGACTTTTTGGTTCCAGATCGGGCTACTGAAGCTTCTTCGTCTGAAGACTCTGAATCAATGACTACCTCTTTTCTCTTAGCTCTCTGATGCTTCTCTTTGGAGCTCCTTCGGGATTTGGCACTTCCTTCCGAATCAGGATACGGATCCCTCTCCTTTGCCCTTGGTCTTGGTGGAGACTGAATCCTCCATGGAGGAACCTCAATCGCGGACTTCACTATTCTGGGTCTGAGTTCCGCCTGTCGGACTGGGAGAGGTGGACCCAATCGGTCGAAAACTGGTACCTGGATACTTGGGCCTGCATCTCCTGGGATCCCGGTTGCTTTAAAGGGGATTCCCTGGGTTATCATTCGGAGTCAGATAGCTTCTACGTAGGCTACAGCGTGCTGTTCCAAGACATCTCGACTGACTTCCTGCCTAGCGGGGTCTTGAGGGATAGGGTATGCAGCCGGTGGGGCACTGGCGGAGGATTCTCATTCCTAGTGTCCTTACCCTGCCTCTGGGCTCTTTCAGTGGAAGTAAGAGACTGGAGTCCTGATGGCTCGGGATGACCCTGGGAGGATCGGAGTCTCATTCTGAATATCTCTGGCAAAAATAGGCTATTTTTTATCAATGGTTGGGATAGTTTCCCACAAACGGCGCCAAAAGTGTTAACTGGAAATCGTTAATGGGATGGAATTCCAAATAACAACTTTAAAAAGGACCAAGATCGAGATTGATCCTGGTCGGAGGGGTATCACGTAGTTTGATACCGACTATGCCCCTATCAATGCAAGTACAATATGGAATATAAGAAATCAAACAAAAAATAAGCTTCTATTGATCGTCCCTTTGCATTACAGGTATATAAGCCATGTATATATGGGGTACAACAATATATGGAGATCGGATAAATAATGGAGATGGTGGTGATGGCGAATCTGTGCATGTTGATAAGTAGAGCTTACGAGTGGGGTTTTTGGAGAAGATTTTCGGTCCCTTTTTCGATGAATAAATAGTTGTATATATAGGTCCTATTGCTTGCCATGCACTCCTATAATTTCGGTCTAGGGTTTGGCCAATGTAGGATCCTCTTCTTTTTAGGGAAAATCTTGGAGCTTTTGTGTGTAGAATCTAGACTTTCTTTCCTAGGAGTTAATCTCTTAGGCAAATCTTTCCTTCATAGAATGACTATAACTGAGTTGACTTGCTCAAAATTGGACTCTCTGGCGGGAAGGAGTATATCTCCTCTGTACCGCAGCTTTTTAATGGGTCTTTTAATGGAGCTTTAGTTTCTGATATGAGAGTTTTGGTGCCTGTTATCTTTTTGCTTGGCGGGCTGGCTGTGTTTGAAAGTGCATGCCAGTAGGCATCTAGATGGTGGAATAGGGGATGTCTGGCTGGTATTACACCGGGATACTTCCATGGTACTCTATGTCGGGATGCTGCGGGGTCCATAGGAAGCCCGGTCATAGCTGGGTTGGATCCCGCTGTGAGCTCTAGTGAGTAATATGGCTCACGATCATATTTTTGAGCTAAGATGCTAGCGAGGTCCATAGGAAGCTAGGAAGGAGCCAGACTGGACCCTGCTGGAGGGGGTGTGTATTCAGACCAGTCGGAGTCCGTCTATGTTGGGGTAGCCGGATGGTGTCTGTACTCCTATATTTTCCTTTCGTTGAGGTGGGAAATTCTTCCTTGGTCCTTCGCCAACTTTGGCGGTTAACACATTTATTATCTCGATCTCAATTCGACGGTTTGATCGGCGGTTTCGAAACCGTCGATTTAGATATTTTAGGTCGGTTTGTTTTTCAGTTTTGATCGGCGGTTTCGTTGACCGCCGAATGTGGTCACCGAATGATCCCCTGCTTCTCGGGTTCAATTCGGCGGTTCAATTCTACGGTCGTCAATTCTGTGGCCACGACCGCAGAATGAAACCGCTGAACTGTGATTTCAAGGGTAAAATTGTCTTTTCACATGCCCTGTTTTCTATGTCTATAAATATCACACTTTCTCATTTCTCTGACCAAGTTCTTGACTCCTAAAGAACCCTAAACTCATTTGAGAGATTTTAGAGAGATATTTCATAGAGAACTCATTTCCTAAACACTCAAAACCATATACATGTGCATCAAAGATCATCTAAGCATTTTCTAGCATAATTAGTTTGCTTATTTGAATGGGTCTTGGTCATCACACTTCGCTTGGTATGTTCTTCACTTTTATCCATTGATATTTAGTGTTTTATTTATCAAGACATCTCTTTTATTATTTGAATGTTCTTATATTAATATCTTATATTCAAAATAGAGATTGTTTGTGATGACATGATTGAGTGTTGTATTGTGATAGCTATCTAGGTTTTTATAATCTATTTTTAGCTAAGCTATTTGACATGTCATTTAGCTATTGATATCTAGGATTGTTTTTATTGACATATTATCATTCTAGATAAGCATATAGGGTTGCCTAGCTCTTATTGCATGTATTGAGTATTTTTATATATTCACACATAGGTTGTATAATCTCTTCATTGAGAATTTAAGTCTTGTTGGCTAAGGTTGCTTAGGCCACAAGCAAAATGGACTAGAGCCACTTTTAAAGGCCCGCGTGGTAGAAGTGGGGGGTTATAGACCGGAGTGTTAAACGAGGTCTACATAGGTTGTAAACTCCATTTCAATTAGTGGATTTCGAGGTTCGAGTATGGCGCACTATACAGCCCGTGGTTTTTTCCCTGTGGTTGGGTTTTCCACATATACATGAAGTGTTATTTAATTTCCGCACCATATTACACTTGTTGTATTTATATTGACTATTAGGGGTATTTTCGTAATATTGACGTTAAACGAAAATTGGGTCCCCCCCCCCCTCTAGATTAATATATTGAACACACCCGTTTTGTATTTGCACTTTCACTAGATATGCTAGAAGATGCTAGATGATGTTTTGATGCATATGAGAATGGTTTTGAATGTTTAAAAATGAGTTCTTGATTGATTTTATCTCAAGTGTCTCTCTTTTGATCTTTAGGGTTCTAAGAGTCAAAGAACTGAGTTTAGAGAATGAGAAAATGGTATATTTATAGACACCAAGAACAGAGCATGTGAAAAGACAAGTTTGCCCCTGAAAATGCATGATCGACGATTTCATTCGACGGCCACTGACTGCCGAATTGAATCCGAAGAGAACAAGGGATCAACAGTGGTTTCATTCAGCAGTTTCATAACCGTCGATCCAACCGTCGATTTGGACCTGAGAGGAAAAATCAATCAGGTATGAACGGCGGTTTGAATGGTGGTCGTGGCCACCGATCATAACCATCGAATTGCTCCAGAATCTTCTGGACTCAAACGGCGGTTTCATTCGACTGTCATGGCCGCTGATCAAACCACCGATTCACCAAATGTGGTGAAACCAAACGAGAAGCCAAGGGCATTCTCTGAAGGAAATCCTCGCGCTTAGCCAAGCACACTATCGTGCATGCGCAGACGTTTCCGAACAATATTCGGGAAACGAATTACACGACACACAAAACACACAATAAGATACAACACAAAAGTGCAAGTGTGAAATGGGACATGTGAAGACAATGCACACATAAGCAAATATGATACGAGTGTGTGTGTGTGTGCGACTAAATCTCTTCAAAGAAAACTAAGCACTAAAGATATACCTTTGGAGTGCTTGTCACCTTAAGATCTTGATAGGGCTTTTGTTGTGCATAAGCACAAACCATTAGAAGCCTGAATCTACCCTTACAATCTCCACGAAATAAGCAAATCAAACTTTGAGGAACTTACAATCTCCCCCTTTGGCTATTTCGTGACAAAACCACCACTCACATTGATCCTCACAACATAATTGAAACTAAGGGATAACAATGATATTCTGCATTACAAAGAGATGTTAAAATAAAACTTTAAGTGTTCAATCTCTTGTAGAAATGTCAATCCTTCAGAACAAAGTTTCTATACTTTCCAAGACAAGTAAAATGTGAGATTTATCAGGTGAAATTAAAACAAGCATTTGCATTTAAATAATTTTTCATTTAAAGAAAGCATGAACATTATGCAATGAATGTGCAATGCAATGCTCCCCCACAACGGGTTACTCCCCCTCAATTTTTAATCTCCCCAATATGCACATTTGCTACTACAATTAGCAAACTCCCTTATCACCATTCTACTCCCCCTTTTTGTCATGATGTAGGCAAATGAGTATCCCCCAACCAGGTCACTTGTAGCATACAAAATGGCTTATATGACTATGCATACAAGATATTTGCATAGTCATATAAGCCACTTTATGCAACTCAATTAATTGGAGAGAAACAAGGAGATTTATTTTAAGAAAATGTGTGAATAAAAATACTAAGCATACAAGACATATTGCATTCAAGTCCAAAATACAACGGTATTTGACAAAGCAAATGACAAAGATTTCCAATAGAATTCAAATCAATTTCACCATTTGTCATGAGAGAATAAAGGATATAGAGTTTATCAATCATTCAATTTAATGAGCAACTATATCCATCTTTATAAGCGAAACATGGCATGAGCGACTTTGCACCCTATCGATTTTTCTGGGTAAGATACCCGTATATTAGTAGCCATGTTCAACCAATAAAGAAACAGAGACATTTGACTTTAAAATCTTTTGAACTGATACAAGATCCTTTATTCATTTGAGTCTCATTAGCTTTTCACACATAATATTGCATTTAACAATTGCAATCATCAATTCATGCTTTTTCATTTGAGCATGTTATTTGAATTTCATGTTTTTTACATTTTAAGCATGTCATTTAAGAATCATCATGTCAAGGAGATCATTATAGGTCATTCAAAGAGTACTTCCTAAGTATATCTTCTAGTCCAAAAATGTATGTTTGAACATAAATATGACATGGATTACAATACAAGCATGGTTCACACTTATTGAAGAAAAATCATATAAGCATATGTGCAACAAAACTACTCAAGCAATTAATAAAAAAGCATAAAATATTTCAAATTTTTGCATGCAACAAGTATGCAATGCTCTCTTTGCTTGAGTACCCCATATGGGGTCAATTACCACACCTCATCAATGAAGGTCATGAGGTCCTATAAGCGTACCAAATCCATTGGACTTAGTTGAACCTATGGGAGACACGTTAGCATCATAGAAGGCGGGTTCATCTTTTCTAATCCACTTAGGTGACACATTTTCAATCATAGAGGTCAAAGGATCAAGAGCTCTAGATGGCAAAGGATCATGTAAATGGGTTTCTTCCTTTCTATGGACGTGCATCTTAGCTCTAGCCTTTTTCTTTTCGATCATACTTTCAATTCTACGCATTTTGATATAATGAAAGCAACTTGGTCTAATGTAACCATCAATACCACAAAAATGACAAGTGGGAATAAAGTTAGGAATCATACTGATCGTGCTCAAAATGTTCACATCTAGCGCTCCCTTTTCCTATCTTTTGTGTTTTTTTCCAAGCACTTTTGTGTATATAATGTGTGTTTTAGTTATGTGCAGGTAAATATCCCACAGGGAAGGTGTTTGTACCTAAAGTGGGCAAAATAGGGCAAGTATGTATAAAGAAGACCACAGCTGGTTCATTCCATGGTAATGAACTCGCGGACTAGAAGGTATGAAGCCGCGGAACCCACGCTAGAAAACCACCGCGAGAATACCTTCATGGGAAAGAACCCTCGAAGCAGGAGAGCATGAAGCCGCGAGAATCCCATGCGGGAATTCCTCTGAGGGAAATAAGCCATGGGACAGAAAGAACAAAACTGTTAGGGATGATCAGAGGATCCCATGACTTCAGTCCGCGGGAACAAAGCCAGGGGAATTCCTCTGCAGGAAAGAAGTCACGAGACAAACTCGCCAAGCCCCCGTTAGAGCTGAAATGATGATATTTTCAGGGGTATTTTGGTCTCTTCACTACCCATTCTTGCCCTAAACATCTCCAACCTATATATACATCATATTGTCTCTCTTTCTAGGTGTGCACCAAAACCCTTTACTCCAACAAACCCTTTTCTTAGATTGAACATAACAAAAGAGAAAGAGCAACTCCAAGCCTTCGATGGAGGATTTTCCTCCATGGAAAGCCTTCCATGGAGAGTAGATATGCAGAGATAGGAGGGCTTGTGTGTCAAGCCATAGGAGTTTCATAGATAGGAAGAGCTTTTTAAGGCTTGTCTTCAAGGGTGATTTCTAACTTCTCATCTCTTTGTATTTCTATTGATGTGTAACCCATTTTGGATTATTTGTAAACCAACACTTATGTTAATATATGTTAGTATTGTTCTTTGCTTTGATTTAGTATTGATTCATTCCTTAGTTGTATATTTATTAATCTCTTATTGCGATATTCATATGTATGGATGATTAGATATTGATATGTATGTATAGATGAGATTAGGAGTAGATTAACTAAATGATTATGAGTAGTTGTAATCAAATATCTCATTTATGTATGTATGGTTGTATATGATTTACTATATATGTGTTTAGAATGATTAGAGTGATTGAGAGTTAAGATTGTGCTTGGATAACTATTCCTTGCATAATCTTGGCTATTAGCTCTATGGAATGGGAATAACTTGTTGTGCATAATTTTGCCATGATAGCTTTGGTTCATATGTTCTTGTGCTTAATGGGTCTAAACCCCAGACACAATCACTATTCTGATTTGGAGAGTGATGACATGATTTCGGTAATTCCCTAATCAAGAGAACGAACCCTTTACTGAATTAATTAGTATTAACATTTTAAACAATCTACATGAATTGCATCTTGTGTTTGGTGAACCGATATCCCACGTGTGTCTCATATCTTGCTGATCTCCCAGCCACCATTGTTTTCGTAATTCGGGTGTCTTGTCTCTAGGAGTAGATTAACTTAATTAGGAGTAGACTAATTAGATAGCCAGGACACCCGGCTACATTTATAACTTTAGTTAGTTAGGTAGTTCACATCTCCACACGCCACACCACATTCCATTTACATTGCTTTCATAAACTCTAGAACTAAATACAGTTAACGGATTCCATCTCCCTGTGGAACGAAACCCTTGCTTACTTGTTATACTAGTCCTTTGACTCGTTGCATTTGCAAGGTAATTAGAACCAGGAAATACCTTTTTGATAGGCGTCAACGACCGCCTCATCACATACCATTCCCTTGAGCATGCATTGGTGCTTTCCCTTGTCGTTGTGGTTGTCTTAGTTGTTGAATTTGATCTCTCCATCTTTGTTGATGACCAAGACAAGGTTGCTTGCTCGGTTGAGCTTGCATGATCGAATTCTTCCCTTTATGGATCTTAGGTTGAGGGAAGTAAGCATGATGAGCTCTTTGGGGTTGAGCTTGAGCTTGACCTTTTAGTGCCACTTGTACTTTGGCACTTCTTGAACACTCTCCTAGGTCAATCTTGTTTCTAAGGTGTTGATGAGGAGGAGACATCTTGATGTTAATGCCTTTGACAAAGGTTGTCTTGCTTGAGGAGGAAGCATCCTTGTCAATAATGTAGCCAAGACCTCTCTTGTCACTTGGTCTTTTTCCAACTCCCAACATGTGGTCAAGCTTCTCGATGCTTGAAGCCATATTAGCCATTATGGCTTTATTCTTCAAGCTCTCTCTTTAACCCTTTTTCTCTCCTCATAGATAAAGCTAACTCATCCTTTAGCTTATATTCATCCACCATGGATCTCACCACTTTACCACTCAAGTGGTCAACTTGTGTTGAAATCTCAAGATTTTCAACCTTTAATCTTTGAATCTCCTTCTCATTTTTTAACCTAGAGCTTTCAAACTTGACTATGTAGTTATTAAGATCTATACTCTCCACAATTCCATTTGTGGAGTTAGATGACGAATTCTCAGCATTAGAGCCATCTCTTATATCTTCCATCTCACTAATAGAGTCATCTTTCTCATCAAGAGCTTTACTTTGGTCATTTAATGTTATATGAGCTATATCTCAATGAATAGTTGCACCTACTACCTCTGTGTCTATTTCTTCATCTATTCCTTATATGGGATCACTAGTCAAGGCATCCTTGCTATCTACTTCAACTTCTACACGAGTGGCTCCAAATGTCATGTAGTTATGGCAAGCTTTTCATCACTTGAAGGATCTTCTTCACTTTCATCCTCACTCCATGAGGCGGCCATCACCTTTCCTTTCCTTCTATCCTTCAAGTTTCCACACTCCGGGGAGATGTGCCTGAATCCTCCACATTCGTAGCATTGAATCCCCTCTCTTGAAGACACTTCTTAATTCGGCTCGTCATCCTTGACCTTGGTCTTTTTCTTGAAGCCATCTTCCTTTGAGCCATAACCCTTCTTTTGTAAACTTAAGAACTTCTTAAATCTTTTAACAATTAGAGTCATGTCTTCATCCAAGTCATCCTCCTTCTTGTCATGCTTCGAAGTCTTCAAAGCAATATTCTTCTTCTTCTTAGGAGGTGAGGTAGTAGTCTTTCTTGACTTATAGGCTAGAAGTCTTCCAATGACTTCGCTCGGCTTCTTATTTTTGTGCTCACTATTCTCTTCTAAAGCCGTCACTTTGGACTCGAACCTCTCGAGAAGCGATCTCATAATCTTTTGATTGATCCTTCTATCCGAGTAAGGGTCACCAAGTTGATAACTTTGGTTCACTATGTCCATCAACTTTACTTCGAAGTCGTTGAAGCACTCATTCTCCTCCATTCTAAGCATCTCGAATTGAGTTTGGAGGACTTGAAGCTTCGAGTCCTTAACCACTTCGGTTCCCACATATGCAACCTCTAGGATGTCCCACACCTCCTTTGGCGATCCTAGTGTTTTGAATCAGTTTATACTGATTTTCGTCCATTGCACATAGGATGACATGTATCGTCTTCCTATTCCACTTCGATGCCTCAAACTCTTGCGCATTCCACTGAGCCTTCAGTTTGGGCACATCCTCTCCTCCACATGTAGGAGTCATCATTGGTGGAGCGTAGCCCTCTTCAACTGCCATCCAAGCACGATCATGGATTTGGCATATGTACGACTCCATCTTGCCTTTCCAAGAGGCATAATTAATCCCGGTGAGTAGGGGAGGTCTCGTGCTAGAAGCACCCTCGTTGCCACCACCGTTTTCACTCATAATGTTTATGAATGAATGAAATGAATGCAAAATGTATGAATGAACAAAAATCACACAAATGCAAAACACACCTAAAATGAGCAATGATCACTTAAGTATATCTAGGAACCCGCTCTGATACCAATTGAAACAAATTAAGGTGTGTTCAATATTTATCTAGAGAGGGGTGAATAGATTTTAACCAATTATTACCCAATTTTCGTTATTAGTCAATTTTTTTGAAAATACCCCTATCTAGTCAAAAGATAAAATCAAGTGTAATAAATACGGAATAATAAATGACACTTGATTTTTATATGGAAACCCAAACTGGGAAAAACCACGGGCTGTTATGTGCGCCACACACGAACCTCGAATCCACTAATTGTGATGGTGTTTACAACCTAATCCCAGTCTATAACCCACCACCACTACCTACAGGCCTATAAAAGTGGACCTAGTCCAATTAGTTATGGCCTAAGCAATTTTAGCCACAAGACTTAATTCTCAATGAAGAGATAATAAAACCTATATGAATACAAATGATATCCAAACTGCAAATAGAGTTAGAGAAACCTATATGTTTATCTAGGATGATAATATGACAATTAAATCAATCATAGATATCAAAAGATAAATGACAAGTCATAAAGCTTAGCTAAACATAGATTAAATAAACCTAGATAGCTATCATAATATAACACTCAATCAAATCAACACAACAATCTCTATCTTGTATAATAGAATATAATCTAAAAGCATACAAGTAATTAAAGAGATGCCCTGATAAATAAAACACTAAAATTAAATGAAATTAGTGAAGAACATACCAAGGGATGTGTGTTGAGTAAGACGCATGCAAGCAAGCATCCTAGATATTCTAGAAGATGCTAGATGATGTTTTGATGCATATGAGAATGGTTTTTAAGTGTTTAAAAATGAGTTCTTCATTGATTTTCTCTAAAATGTCTCTCTTTTGATCTTTAGGGTTCTAAAAGTCAAAGAACTGAGTTCAGAAAATAAGAAAGTGGTATATTTATAGACATCAAGAACAGGGCAAGTGAAAAGACAAGTTTGCCCCTGAAAATGCATGATCGACGATTTCATTCGGCAGCCACTGACCGCTGATTAAATCGCCGAATTGAATCCCGAGAGAACAGAGGATCCATGATAGTTTCGTAATCGCCGATCCAATCGTCGATTTGGACCCAAGAGAAAAAATCAATCAAGTATGAACGTAGTTTGAACGACGGTCATGGCCGTCCATCATAATCACCGAATTGCTCCAGAACCTTCTAGACTCAAACGACGATTTCATTTGGCGGTCATGGCCTCCGATCAAACCGCTGATTCACCAAATGTGGTGAAACCAAAGAAGCCAAGGGCATTCTCTTAAAGTGATCCTCGCACTTTACCAAGCACACCATCGAATATGCGCGGACGTTTCCGAATAATATTCAGGAAACGAATTACACGACACACAAAACACACAACAAGATACAACACAAAAGTGCAAGTGTGAAATGTGAAATGTAAAGAGAATGCACACATAAGCAAATATGATATGTGTGTGTGTGTGTGTGTGTGTGTGTGTGTGTGTGTGTGCAACTTAATCTCTTTAAAGAAAACTAAGCACTAGAGATATATATTTGGAGTGCTTGTCACCTTAAGATCTTGAAAAGGCTTTTGTTGTGCATAAGCACCAACCATTAGAAGCCTAAATCTACCCTTACATTTAACCCCAATTGTGATTTGTCCACGAAATAAGCCAATCAATCTTTGAGGAACTTACAAAACAAAACAACTTAATGAGTTCAATTCAGACTCATTAAGTTTTAAGTTGAAAAATAAACGACCCCTTAGTTGTAATTGCTGGAATTTGTGAACTTGTGAGTTGTGATGCATTAGTATTGTATGAAATTTTTTGATGATTTTGTTCTTTTGATTTGAAATGTCAGGTTTCAACTATTGATTTATCATGTGTGCGCTTTCAATAATTCGAATTAATTCGATTTTGTTTAGTGGAGTTGACATTAGAAAGATACTATTTTGTTGTTCGGATTTGTACCTTTTGTTTTGAATTAACAATATAAATGTGCACATTAACATCAGAATTAGTATGTATTAATTTGATTTTGGTGGGATGAGTTGGAGTTGTTTATGTTTAGATTTGGATTGGTTTGAGATTACATTTGGATGAGTGTTTAAGGATTTGGATTTGTTTATGATTGGATTTTGATTGGTAATTTATTAATTTAGTATTTATGGATTTGAAAAGAATTTCTTTGGATTTAATAATTGGAATTTGTTTATAATTATGTTTTCCGATTAATCGATCTAGACACTGGGACTCCGCCCGACTAGCACTTACCGCTTACTAGAACACTTGCTAAGATGCTAATACTGCAGGTTGAAATGTTGGTGTAAATTTTAATCAAAATCGTGGTAAATAAGAAGGAATAAATCAAATTGATAAAGATTTTTTGACTAAGACTCTCTCATTGAGTATAGACACATAAAATATTTCTTTAGATGATTTGCATACAAGGACAGCTTTCCAAGACTACAATATATTTAATTATCCTTCATATTAATAACTACTTTAAAAACTATATAAGCATATTTTCCTATACCTTATGTCTTTAAACCACCTAAAAATTAATCCAAAATTCAATCCAAATAATAAGTGAATAATCACCATCATATAAATCATGGAATGATAATGTAAATAGACAAATCATTTACCATATCATTTGATTACAATAGAATCATGGAACTATATTTTTTTTATGAAATTTTTTTTATTAAATATTTAATTTCTTTACATCGAAAGTAAAATAAGATATTATTATATTACATACTTGATTTTAAAAATTATATACATGCCTCATCTATGTTATAATTTATATTATGTTCATAATCATGCTAATCACTTGATTCATTTGATATATAATTATTTAATTAAGATTGCCTCTAACTTAAAATGCAAGGCAACATCGATATTATCTTCGAAATATATCCATAAATTTGGAAGACCGATATTGATACCAATATTTTTCTTCCTTGCTTATCAGGACTTTAAAAACTCTTTCAATTATTTCAAAAATAAAAAATCATTTCAATTATGCACCCTCCAAGACATTTAGAAAAATTGGTGCACACCGATTATAACTAATGATCCAATTTAAACCATATTGTAATTTCATCCTTGACAAACAATTGAAACAAAGTGAGGATAAGAAAAGAGTAAGAAGGGCAAACAGAAAAGTCCATTAGCATAAAACATCCAAGCTGAATAACACAAATAATCCAAAGTGCTTGAATTGCTTAACAAGTTGCATTCATGTAAAATCCCTTCAAAATCAAAAGACTACTAATTCAGGCAAATCCTCAGTCATGTAGGGTACCCAAGATGTCCTCATCCCTATACAAATGAAACCTGCACCAATACAACACACAAATGACTTGGAATTATAATTGGATAAATCTATACACACATTTTGTTTATGATAGGATACAAAAAAACTCAAATTCACATGTTAATTGACAAAACTCAAGCATTCAAGGTATGGAAGATTAATCCTTAGATATGAACTCTTCTTATCCACTCTTCATAGAAATTTTATAATTAGCAGAAATTGGGAGTCTAAGCGTCCTTTTATCAAACATCATAAGCACAATAACCAAAAGCGGGAATTGTTATGTAAAAGCACATACTGTTTTTCGTCAAGCTTGATCTCTGTGCCTCCATAGTCAGGCAAAAGAACGGTGTCGCCTTCCTTGAACGCCACCGGAATCGTCTTCCCTTGCGAGTCACGTCCTCCAGGCCCCACCGCTATCACTTTCCCGGAATTAAGCTGCAATAAATCTCAACCGTCAGCATCACAGCATCAATTAAACACAGAGTTAATGTACAGACTACTTGCCTTGTTGGATTTCTCCGGCAGGAGAACACCGGCACTGGTCATGGAAGGAGGGACGATCTTCTCGATGAGCACGCGGTTGAGAGTGGGGAGGAGACGCTTCGCCATTTCGAGATTAGGGTTTCAGTGGTAGCGACGATTCTAAGGATCTTACAATTATAAATCCTTGTAGAGAAGCTTCTAGGCTCTAGGGTTTTACAGGTTTTAGGGTTTTACACACTGGGCTTTCAATGGCCCATTTCACTACTGGCCTCCTAAGATCCACTTTTGATCGGATTTGACTAAATTGGACTAAAATAATAATGCGTTTGTTTGTATAAAAATAGGAATGTGAATATTAATAGTGATAGAAAATTCTAGACGATTTGTATTTGTTTGAATAAGAAATTACATTTATATCCTCATAATTTTTTAAAATTACTAAGGCTCTATTTGATTTTTTGTCTAAAGACTGAATAGTTACTGAGACTGAAAACTGAAAACTGAAAAACATGTTTATTTTTTTTCACTGAAAATTGAATATAAGTGATAAATTGTTTTTTTAAGTTATAAATATCTGGAAATAAATACTTTTACATCTATACCCTTTTAACTATTATTTGCTATATATTTACATTTTAATATATTACAGACAACTCTAACATATAAATTAATTCTAAAATAAATTTATTTAGTTATTAATAATATTTCAAATTTATATTATTGTATAGAATCTAATAATTACTAAGCTCTTAGCTAGTGACATTATAAAACTAATGGACTACTTCATGTATATATTACGGACAAAATGAAGCTCATAAATATGTTCTTATTAGCAATCTACTTCATATGTATAATTTATTATTTAATTGATTTGGAATAAACTTGGATAATTATATAATTGTTGACGGTGATTTTTGGATTGACTCGGTCAACAATATTATATTAATGAAAAACGAATAAACAAAGAAAATCAATCTACACATGCAAGATGGATTTTACGTGGAAAACCCTTGAATGGGAAAAAACCACGGTGCCCCCTGAGGGCGAGAGAAATCACTATGAATTGCTTATAGTTTACACACTCAAATCTAAATCTCTCATACAAAAGCTTGATTATTCTCTCTAATCTCGAACCCTTTTTTAATGGGTGTTAAGGTTCTATTTATATTGGTTTTTTCTAGGGTTTCCCGTGCCCATGCCGTGTTGGTAGGGGAGTCCCTATTTTGTCTTGTATAAGGAGTCTAGAGTCTACAGATAACTTCTTTAGGGTTTGTTTCCTGTTTGGACTCTTCCTTGTTTGAAGAAGATTATATTCTGTTCGGAATAGGATTTAATCCTTGAGTCTTGTATCTGATTGAACCCTCGTTTTTGTCGTGGAAATATACTTAGAATTGGATAATTGGATCACCCTTTCCAGCTGTACATCTTCGGCGAACGCCTTAGATTGGCGAGCGCATTTCGCCTCTCCGCTGGACAACAGTTGTGGCGAACACTCTTTTTCTTTGAATTGGCAAGCGTGCCTACTGGCACTTCTTTTGACTGATTTCCTCCTGTTGACGAGTCAATGGGTGACGTGTCTATGTCTTTATTGCTTCTTTGCTGACGTGTTCTTTTATCAAATTTACACATACAACAATAATTTATAGATTTCATGTTAAAAAAAAAAAAATTTAAAAATTAAAAAATGTTATAGAACAAGTGGTTAGTTTTGGAAATAGATTAAATTAGTGAGGATAGTTTTGGAAGTAAAATTTTACATTAAATTCTACTGGATTTGTGTTAAGTGAAAAGTGAAAATTTTTCACTTTTCAAAACAGTGGCTTTAGGTGTTCATTACGTGATTTTAACACTTAAAAAATCAAACAAAATAAAATGAATGAAATACATTAAGTACCATTTAGTGTTAAGTGAAAAAATCAAACATGGTCTTAGTCCAAATGTCCAATCTATTAACTTAGGGATATATTTGTCATTTCATATATGTTATTCATTTTTAATTGAAAAAGACATTTGTATCCTCAATATTTAATAAAAAGTAAAGAGTCAATTAACCAAGAGTAATGTTATATAACCTAAATAATTAACCTAAATTTTAATTAACCCAAATAATGTAGCAAGTGAGTTATTATCACCACACACAACATGAGATGATGTGGTTAATGAAAAAATCACTTGCTACATCATTTGGGTTGAAATTTAGGCTAAATTTTTGGGTGGTCTAGCATTAATCTATAACTAATGTATGTTAATTTTTCAACTGTGGGGAAAAGAATTTTATAGTTACAGAACAATTTGTAATCCCGTTATAAGTTATAAAGTAGGAACATGAATTATGTTGTTACATGTTTGGCATATTAATATGATTAATGATATACAATACAAATACTTAACCCAAAATTTAACCCAAATGATGTGACAAGTGAGTTGTCATCACCATTATCCTATATATGGATACACTAATGATAAACATCCAACACTTTTGTCCATCGTGTACATCCAACTTGATGTGGCAACTGATATGTCACTTCCATGTAAACTGCCTACATCATCTCACTTTATTTATTTATTTATTTTAATATTAAAGTACTAGATTTAAGGAATATAAATTATTATTATTTTTAATTCAAATTATTTGGTGTGATGATGTGACAGCTTACAATGTCATGTCAGCTGCCACATCAAGTTGGATGTAAATGATGGATCAAAGTGTTGGATGTCTACAATTATCCATATATATATTAACATAAGGCCATCCTCATAAGACTCTTCAAATAAGAGTGATAGTAGAAGAGTATTTTGATGATGCTCATGAATGCTAAATTTAAAAATTCAAACATTTCGTTTTATCTCCTAAATGTAGTTATGATTTGTCAATGTTAAGGGTAATTGTGTAATTTTACCATCAGTTTATAAATAAAATGGAACCCTAATCACATTTAAACGTCGTTCATCACTTTAACCAAACCTACCTCTCTCTCTCTCTCTCTCTCTCTCTCTCTCTCTGGGAACACAACAAACGAGAAATGACAGAGGTCATTATCTATACTATGGAAAAGTTGGAACGCACTATCCAACATTGCTCATGAATACTGAATTTAAAAATTCAAACATTTCGTTTTATCTCCTAAATATAGTTATGATTTGTCAATGTTAAGGGTAATTGTGTAATTTTACCATCAGTTTATAAATAAAAGGGAACCCTAATCCCATTTAAACGTCGTTCATCACTTTAACCAAACATACCTCTCTCATTCTCACTCTCACTCTTTCTCTTTCTCTCTCTCTGTGAACGCAATAAACGAGAAATGACAAAGGTCATTATTTATAGTAGGGAAGAGTTGGAATGCACTATCCAACATCTTGAGAATCGTCTAGAAGCATTGGCTAGTAACCAAAATCAGATATCAGATGTTGTTGATTCGAATAATTTGGGTTTGTCGAGGGAACATTTGCTACAGCATATACAACTTTTGAAGGACCGTCAAAATAAATGGTCCACCACTGTTTATCGCTACCCAGATATTGTGAAAATCAAGTCCAAATCCTTTTCGGGTTCAGATGTTACTGGTTCTTACCAGCTTGGTCTGGAGGACGGTTTCAAGTTGCTTAAGGATTATTTGAAGAAGATTAAAACTGACGGTAGTTGGGATGAGGTTCGTGGAAATACTACAAAGGAAATGTTGAACAAGTGATGACTCTTTTATCTTAAACATGGATGGCTTTTGGTATTTTTATATGTTTTTGTATCTGTTTTTCTTTTAATGGTTTTTGTCTGTAATCACACCTTAAAGGTGTTGTTGAATTTGCGTTGACATCTCTGAAGATGTTTATGTGTTTTTGTTGTCACCATTTATGGTGTGGTTGACTGGTTTTTATATATTTCACCACTTTAATATGGTATGTTTGATGACTTTTTAAGGAACCTTTTAATCAATTTCAACCTCGTTCGCACCAAAGTAAATTTGTATTTTTGGAGATTTCATGAGGGTTGGAGGTAATTACAGATGACCTTAAGGAAGATAATACCGTATAAAGTATAGTTGAAAAGTAATGGTGTGTGAAATAACAAATTTTCATATCGTAATTCAATTGAATCGATAGATTCATTGAATAAATTTTTCAAACTATCAACACTGTATCCAATGGATTTGACGTTTGCGATTACAATATTTTTTTTCTTTAGGATATGCTGACCGCTTTAATAAATTAATTATTAAAAAGTAGAGTAAATAATATACAGTGTGTACAGTAAATAATAACTATTATTAATGGGAATACGGAATCATGATTATTAATGATGTTAAATGGAGAAAATGCAATAATGTTAAATGTTGGAAATTAATTTTAGATGAACATCAATGTAAAGTTACATTAATAATTCGAGTGGGAAATGTGCAATTGGCTTGGCAAGTAAGGAGACATTAACTGACCATACAATACGAAGCAATAAAAACCTATATTGAGTTTTGGAGAAAGCAATACTATTTTTTTGTTTTTCTATTTAATACAAATATTGATCATGTATTGGGCAATTAATTGAAGCCTATTGGGTTATCAAAAATATTAAGATTTTCATTGAGTTTAAATATTGATCATGCATTGAGTAATTAATTATAGCCAATAAGGTTATCAATACCTAGATATGTTAATTGAGTTTAAATATTGATCATGCATTGGGCAATTTAGTAAATCCTACTGGGCTATAAAAACCTAAAGATTTTAATGATGTTTTAAATATTGACCATGCATTGGGCAACTAATTGAAACGTAAAGTGATATCATAACCTAAATATTTTAATGGATTATAAATATTGATCATGCATTTGGCCATCTATCCGCATCTCTTTATCCTTTTGTTATGCATTTAAGTAATGATTGAAAAATGCATGTAGACACAATGCATGTATATTTCTCAATTAATATGATGTTTTCAGACTATTCAATATCAGTAGTTCATAGACTTAAGAAACGCACCATGTAATTACAACCTAAAAAATTTAAATAAAACCAACAAAGGAAAATTTGCAATATAAAATGAAATGACTCTTCTATGGAACTGTACTCCATCTCAAAATAGAAGATTCATCATCTTTTTTGTTAGATAACAAATATCATAATGGGGGGGGGGGGGGGGGGGGGGGGGGGGGGGGGGGGGGGGGGGCGCGAATAGGAGAAACAAAAAGAGATTTGTTTTACATAAATTATATTGAACAAATTTTATAGGAAAATGATTCAGTTGATATTTGACCTATACAAATTTCACATCCTCAAGAAATTAAACCTAAATTGACAATAATAATTTATTAACACCGTCAACTGGTTGGATATGGTTGTTAGGATTATGCTCAATAGCAAGAGTGTAATAATGTAATTAACAATCTTTTTCATATTAATAAAGTGATTTCTGTTTTAAACAAATCTTATAGCATTTATAGTTTAATAATTGTCAAAGTAAATAATCATAAGGTCTAAAGACTATGAGAAAAGAAGAATTGTTCATACATCTGGATATGTATGTGGTAGATACAATACTTTAGTTAGTCTTGAATATTGTTCACAACTTAAGTTAAAGGTTGGACACCTTTATCTTGTTAAAGTTGTAGAATTCTTTTGCTAGCATTTGAGTGGGATCAAATGAGATATGATGAGTCTAAAATCATCGGAGTGTCTTCGAGCAAAAGAATCTAGTGCACTGGGTGCATTGAACAGGATCACAATGAAATACTTTATCTATAACCGTCAGTGGATAAAAGTAATTTCATTATCAGGACAATCGGAGAGTCTATCTTAATCCTGAGATAAATGATGGACTTATGGTTGCAGGTGATATCATTTGAGCTATCAATGAGTACGATTATATCGCATAGTCTATCCTCGATAGTTTGGTGATATTCATTTGTTAATCGATAGAGGACTTCATTTATAGATATGGACATCGTGGCTCCATTTATTAAATGAGAGTATAATATCATCATATGGATGTTTTGAGGTAATTGGATATTAAATCTCAACGTTGAGTTTTCAATAGTGTCTATTGAAAACATGGCTTCTGGACAAGTCAAAATATCCAAGTTCAAAATGTGGTCATATGAGTAAATATGGTAACTTGGAGAGTTATAGGCGGTCTATGAACTCTTGGCGATTACTGATATTAATCACGAGGATACACTATCTCCAATATGATTGTCTAGGGTATGAATGAGGAAACATCTTCCTTTTCTGTCTTTATTTAAGAGTTCAATTTTAGCTCTTTAGTGGAATGAGTTAAAATTAATGGATCGGACCTAAGTGAATCATTTGTTGATTGTGATTAAGTTATGTCTATTGTAGCTTAAATTTAGATAGCCCGCCAAGATCCCCAATCCACACGGACTTGCATGGATCACTTGATATATTCTACCGGACCAATTTAGGGTCCATCTAGAATTGCATTTAATATATTAAGAATATAATTTGCACATTATTTATGTAATGGGCTGCTAAATTATATTTATATATTAATGGATGACATGTGGGCTTGTTTCTTTTAGTAAGAATGGGTCTAGTTCACATGTGGGCTTTTTATTTAAAGTCCTATGGATTAAATGAAATAAGAAAAATAATATTTGGCCCAATATATTATATGGGGCGGCAAGGTGCTATAATAGCCTTAAATATTATTTTGTTTTCATTGTTTAATTAAATAAGAATTAATTAATTTATTAATTAATTGTTTAATTAAGAAACAAATCTTTTCTGATTAGGAAATATGATTCCTATTGGTATACTATTGGTAGTAGTGTACTTAAATTAAAAGACTTGTTTGACAAGGAAATAAATAAATAATTTTATTTATTTAATCAAATAAGAAGTCTTTTTATTTTAGTCAAATAAGGAATAAAAGATTTATGAGTTGGATTAGGGTTGAACTCTTAGAAAGTGAATTAGGGTGCAACTAAAACTCCTATATTTTTGGAGTAAAAATTGCGGCAACCCTAGTCCATTTGAAAGAAAGAATTCGGCCACCCTTAAAAGAAAAAGAAGAGAATTTCGGCCATAAGGGTTTTTGGTGCAGAAATTTTATTTTTTCTTCTTCTTCTCAACTCATAGATAGAGAGCTTTTATTTTACTAAAAACAAAAGGATCATAGATTATTCTTTGATGGTATATTGTTTTCTTATTCATCAATAAGCTTGTGTATACTACATCGATCAAGGTTCACGCGAGTTTCGATCATAAGATTGAGAACTCAAAAGTGACCGGAATAATCTTAGGTTTCTTTAGATTGTTTTTGGGACTAACGAATCAAGAAAAGTTTGTTTTATCCAATCACAGGCTTGCAATTCAAAGAAGAGGGAGACCACGCTCCTAGGTGATCCACGTTCGTGCTAGGATTGAAGATCTTGCGGATTACCATCGACGTAAGTCAATCGGATCACGCGACAAGAGGTATTCATCTTTTGTTCTTAATTATATATCTTTAATTAATCAAAAGGGTTTAAGGTTCATAAAAAGGAAAAAATTTTAAAAGTTACTAAACCATTTTTTTAGTCTCGCTTCCGCTGCGGGTATATTTTTTCCCTACAATGGTCAATCTATTAATTTGATGGATTCATTTAATGATTTTGAAAATTTAAGCTAAAAAAATCAAACCGTTATCAAAATATCCAATCGATTTGATAGATGCAATATTAATTAAATATTTTTCTAAAGATTTGCTGAAATCAGTAAAAATATAATAATTGAAACAATTCAAATTCGATTCCACATCAAACAAAACCAACTGAATTAAAAAAAAAAAAAAAAGTTTGTTTAGCCGAAAAGATTAATTGGAAAAAGAGATGATGATTATTAATTGTTGGTAATGTCACTTGCACTACAAAAGATATAGTAATGCATAAATACGTCATCACTCTATCCAATGGATTTGATGGATAAAATTTGAATGAAACGTTTTTTTAGGGATTTGTTGAGTTCAATCAAAATATATTACTTGAAACAATTCAGATTCGTTTCCACATTAAAAACACCAACTAAATTAAAAAAAAAAAATTAAATAAGTTGGTTCAATCGAAAAGATTAATTGGAAAAAGAGATGACTATTAGTAGTTTTTGGTTATATCAACTTGCACTACAAAAGATGTAGTAATACATAAATATTTATAAAATTTATTGTGGTGGTTCAACTAAAACGATTAATGGGAAATCGGGATCATGATTACTTCATCTGTATTCCAAGTAATTATTTAAACAATATTATAATCATTGGAAAATTGTATTATAGCAATATTAAATCGTATTACAGATTCCACAAAAACCAAATTGTAAACGTTAATGGTTGATGATACCTTTTTTTTTATTAATAATTACAAACTTTACAACAAAAAACCACACATTTGTTCTTCTCACGAAGAAACACATAACAGAACTTTACAAAACAAGATCATGAAACCAACAAAAAGTTCCAGGTGTGATTAAACACACTTTACATAATAAAAGAGTGAAGAAAAAAAAAAGGTACCAAAAACTGCATCAGTCCTTCAACATATCATTTGCATGACTTAGGTCAGCCACATCCCAATTGCCTTCTGGATGAACCCTCTTCATATAGTCCTTAAAAACCTTAAACCCATCCTCCATACCTAGATTGTATGCACCAGATACATCCTTTCCAGTAAAACGTTTGAACTTGATTTGGTCAAGAGCAAGGTGGCGAAAAAGCTTATGGTTTACTGCAATTATATCGCGTTCCAATTTCTGTATGTTACAAACCATCGCCTCTTGATTATCACGGTTGAAGTTAGAGTCAGTTTTCAATTTCTTTGTCATAGTTGCTGAAGGGTTTTCCATGGTAGAGAAACAAAGAAAAAACAATATGAAAATACAAAGGGCGAGAGAGATTAATATGGAGACAAACGTTATTTGGTGAATATATATATATGATAAATATAAAGAATAGTCACAACTATTGGCATTCAATTCGATGCCAAACACCTGGAATCAAAAGCGGTCAGAGTAAATTTATACTTAAAAATCATAATTGTTGGCATTTGGTGCCAATCAGACCCTTTGGAATCCAACCCGGTGTTATATAATTTTATATAACTTAGTGTATAGTTCAATAATGTGTTACCATATACAATCTTATTAAACATTGATTACTTTGCAAAAATAAAATATTATATTGTTATACCTTATACTTAAACAAAATTAATATGGGACCATGCATGAATTTACCTATTGTACACATTTATGAATAATTCAGCAACTACTATATGTTAACTTGTCATTTGTAATAATGTGTGCATGTGGGAGGGGAATCATATGATATAGGTATAACATTGATATCTTTTAATATAAACATTACACTATGAATGCTTAAAACACTTTATGTGCATATGAGGACAAGAATTCCATAGTCATATGATAGGGAAGATGAAACATTATTTTCTTTTTATTCTTAATGGATTCGGGATATTAAAGAAATGAAAGAGGAATAAACATGTGCAATAAATGCATCATTTGAGATAAATGTTTTATGGAAATTGTTTAGGTACTGACTGGTCAGTACCCAAGGTGCTGATCCCACCAATAGGGTGTTGCCACGTGGCTTTTTTCTCTTAGTTTTTTACATTTATATCCTTGTATTCTTCATAAATGGGCTACGTGACAAAGGCCCATTGGTTGGTCAGTACCCAAGCATTGTCCGTGTTTTATGGTGTGTTAAGGTTATTTGAGTAATTTTATAGATATGCTATATAAATAAATAAATAAAACTCTAAACAACATAAATAAAACATTCAGAACCCCTAAAACTCTCTCTCTCTCTCTCTCTCTCTCTCTCTCTCTCTCTCTCACAGTCTGCGGTGTACATCCATCAATCTTTAAACAATCTACACCCTGCCAGGTTGGTTACTTTTTTTCTTCTGTTATTTCATAACTTCGGATTACTGTTTTTGTAATTTAATAATTTTGATTTAATATATTACAATTTTGTGTGATTATTATTGGTTTTTATATGTAATTAGAAGAATCAAAGATGAAAATTTATGCTCGACTAGGTCTAATAATAGTGTGATTGTTTATCACATTCGTACCCAAATGGTGTAGCCACGTTTTCATGATTTTTAGTTTGTTTAAAGTTAATCCTGGCTGTTGTATTTCAAAAAATTGTCTTCATTTATAGCTGCAACTAAGTTTGAACTTGTTTAAATTTTATATATAATCTTGTTCCGTGATATTATACTTGTGTAAATGCTTGCATGTACTTGTTCTGACTTTTAGATTGTTATTTTTGAAAATTAAATAAATCTAGATATTTAAATAGCTTTTTTTAATGAAAAATAGTAGTAGATTAAAATTGTTTGTTTTTTTTGGGAAGGTTTTATTCATATTCTCTCATGTAGGTTTTGTTAATGCCATCTTCCTCTTCTTCAAACGTAACAGGGTATGGGGAGGGAAAATGCAAATGTGGGCTACCATTGAGAGAATATCTTGCCATAACACCTTAGAACTATAAAAGACTATTCGAAGGGTGTTCTAAAGGAAAGGTTAGTGAACTATAAATGACTATTTTTATTTATACTTATATAGATTGATTTATGAATTAATACAGCTTACATTTCGGGTGTTAAACTACTGAAAGAATTTGGTGGATGCAATTACTTCAAATGGTTGGGTCCTGAAGTATCGGTTACAATTATCCCAGTTGATATCTCATTGAATGAAGAATTGCAGAGGTTACAAAAGGAATTTCATAGGTTGGAACGACTTCATCGGTTCTATGAAAGCAAAAATATGGGCTTAACAAATCGTGTTCGGGTGTTGGAGTTTGATTTGGCTAAGAAGAGGGCAACTATTCAGAAAACTAGGGCTTTTATATTTCTGTCTTCGATTGTCATTCTTTGGCAACTGTGTAAATTCCCATAACAATGTGTAATGTGGAGTAATCGAATAATATCAAATGTTTATATCCTCTGTAACGTAAAATTACTATGGTTCATGTAATTTCATTTTATTTAACATGATCACATTATTTTTGTAGATTTATAGTAGTGTGTTCTTCATATTAGGTTATTTATGTTGTACCTTATTAATTGCCATCGGAGGTAAGGTAAGTCCAGGTTTTGAGTTGGAGGATAATTTTGGTTAATTACGTATATGACAACTTTTATAATCATTAAAAACTTCTAGGCTGTCTTTGAAGCATTTGTTGGGCTTTCGACACTTAATTATTTTATTCGATCGTCGTTCTCTAAATGTAATCTAAAACTTTTGCATTTATGAACCTCTTCAAACATATTGGCTCACTATGGCCCTATACAAAATATACAAACAAAACTAGTTAAATTTCAATCGAAGTCATTTGGACCACATAGACACATAATTAGTATATAGAAAATTATGTGTCCTTGTGGTCCAATTCAAACTCCATAAATCAAACAAAGAACATGTCAATTGAAATCATAAACAAACAACCCAAACGGAACTCTCAAAACAACAAAAAATAATGAAAGTAACTAACATTCATGAGGATTAAATAACAACCCAATGACAACCAAATACATATAACAAACAAGACAAATGAAAAAATCCAAATGCATCATCAACCCAAAACACTAATGAAAGTGTCTAACTGTTTGATTCTTTTTTTAGACAATTAAGCTAGTCGTGCCCAGAAATGTGGCATATACGGCACTAATTTGGTCTTTTACGCTTCTGCGGCTTGGCTACTAGTATAGTAGGTGCAGTCGAACCAGTGGGTCTGCCTTTGGTCTTTACAACATTTGGATCTCTTAAAATTTGGCTCTTTGTACCAGAATCATCACCATTTTTGTTGCTATTATTTTGGAACTCATCATCTAACCCTTGCACAGTATTTCTGATCGTGCTACAAATGTTCTAATTTAGCACTCCCTTTTCCTATCTTTTATGTTCGTTTTCGAGCACTTTTGTGTATATAATGTGTGTTTTAGCTATGTGCGGGTAAATATCCCACAAAGATGGTGTTTGTACCAAATGTGGGCAAAATAGGGCAAATATATGTATGAAGAAGACCATTGCAGGTTTCCACCGCAAGAAAGAACTCACGGAACACAAGATCATGAAGCCGTGGGTTAGAATTTCAGAAGAACCCACGGGTTATGTCCGCGGAAATGAAGCCGTGAAGAAGGGGATAAGAAGCCGCACCAAAAGTCAAGAATTATGCATGAGTACAAGCCTTCTGGCCCATTGGAAAGTGCCAGCGGAATAAAGTCGCGGAGCCATTCCACTAGTTTGTGCTCCCTGGCTAGCAAGCAATTGCTTGCTAAACAAACTAGCTGGAAATCTAGCTACTTCGTATAGCAAGAATATTTCAGCGGGACAAAGTAGTGGGAATCCAACTAATTTGTGCTGCTAGACAATTCTTTCGGGCTAAACTAGCTAGAAATATGGCTAGTTCGTCCCGCAGACTGAACTAGCCAGACTCATGTCCAAGCTGAAATGATGATATTTTTCAGGGGTATTTTGGTCTTTTCACACTCCATTCATGCCCAAAACTTGCCAACCCATAAATACATCCTTTTACCTCTCTTTCTAGGTGGACCAACCAACCAAACACTTAGAGATTAGCTCTTATACCACAAAAGAGAGAGATCAACTCCAAGCCTTCCATGGGGGATTTTCCTCCATGGAGAGTAGATATGCAAAGATAGGAGGGCTTATGTGTCAAGCCATAGATGTTCGTAGATATGGAGAGCTTTTGGAGGACTTGTCTTCAAGGGTGATCTCTTTTCTCATCTCTTTGTATTTCTATTGATGTGTAACTCATTTGGGAGTATTTGTAACCAACACTTATGTTAATATATGTTTGTATTGTTCTTTGATTTGATTTAGTATTGATTCATTCCTTAGTTGTATATTTATTAATCTCTTACTATGATATTCATGTGTATGGATGAGATTAGAAGTAGATTAACTAAATGATTAGGAGTAGATGTAATCAAATATCTCATTTATGTATGTATGTTGGTATATGATTTACTATGTATGTGTTTATAATTATTAGAGTGATTAAGAGTTGAGATTGTGCTTGGATAACCATTCCTTGCATAATCTTGGCTATTAGCTCTATGGAATGGAAATAGCTTGTGTGTGCATGACTTGCTGTAGGGAAAAATATACGTACCCGCAGCGGAAGCGAGACTAGAAAATAGTGTTTGGGTAGCTTTTAAAATTTTTCCAATTATGAACCTTAAACCCTTTTGATTAATCAAACATATATATATATATAAGAAAGTAATAAAATATATTAATACCTCTTGTAGCGTGATCCGATTGACTTGCGTCGATGGTAATCCGCAAGATCTTCAATCCTAGCACGAACGTGGATCACCTAGGAGCGTGGTCTCCCTTTCTTTGAATTGCAAACCTGTGATTGGATTCAACAAACTTTTCTTGATCCGTTAGTCCCAAAAACAATCTAAAAGAACCTAAGATTATTCCGGTCACTTTTGAGTTCTCAATCTAATGATCGAAACTCGCGTGAACCTTAATCGATATAGTATTCACAAGCTCATAGATGAATAAGCAACTAGAATACAATCAAAGAATAATCTATGTTCTTTTTGTTCTTAGTAGAATAATAGATTTCTTGCTATGAGTTTAGAAGAAGAAGAAGAAGAAAAATTCTGCACATTAGCACTAGGGGGTGGCCGAAATCTATATGTATACATATATAGGTGGCTGAAAATTTCTCTTCTTTCTTACCCTAGGGTGACCGAAATCCTTGACCAAAACTAATTAGGGTTGCCGCAATTTTACTCCTAAAATATTGGAGATTTAGTTGCACCCTAATTCCTATTTTGTTTAAGATTTCCAAACCCTAACCAAACTCAATAATCTTTTATTCCTTATTTGACTAAAATAAAAAGACTTCCTATTTGATTAAATAAATAAAATTAATTATTTATTTCCTTGTCAAACAAGTCTTTCTATTTAATTATACTACTACCAATAGTATACAAATAGGAATCATATTTCCTATTTAGAAAAGATTTGTTACTTTAATTAAACAATTAATTAAGCAATTAATTAATTCTTATTTAATTAAATAATGAAACAAAATAATATTAAATGCTAATATAGCATCTTGCCGCCCCACATATGTATTGGGCCAAATATTATTTTTCCTATTTCATTTAATCCATAGGACTTTACATAAAAAGCCCACATGTGAACTATACCCATTCTTACTAAAAGAAACAAGCCCACATGTTATCCATTAATATATAAATATAATTGTGCAGCCCATTACATAAATAATGTGCAAATTATATTCTTAATATATTAAATTGCAATTCTAGATGGACCCTAAATTGGTCCGGTAGAATATTTCAAGTGATCCATGCAAGTCCGTGTGGATTGGGGATCTTGGCGGGCTATCTAAATTTAAGCTCCAATAGACATAACCTAATCACAATCAACAAATGATTCACTTAGGTCCGATCCATTAATTTTAGCTCATTCCACTAAAGAGCTAAAATTGAACTCTTAAATAAAGACAGAAAAGGAAGATGCTTCCTCATTCATACCCTAGACAATCATATTGGAGATAGTGTATCCTCGTGATTAATATCAGTAATCGCCAAGAGTTCATAGACCGCATATAACTCTCCAAGTTACCATATTTACTCATATGACCACATTTTGAACTTGGATATTTTGACTTGTCCAGAAGCCATGTTTTCAATAGACACTATTGAAAACTCAACGTTGAGATTTAATATCCAATTACCTCAAAACATCCATATGATGATATTATACTCTCATTTAATAAATGGAGCCACGATGTCCATATCTATAAATGAAGTCCTCTATCGATTAACAAATGAATATCACCAAACTATCGAGGATAGACTATGCGATATAATCGTACTCATTGATAGCTCAAATGATATCACCTGCAACCATAAGTCCATCATTTATCTCAGGATTAAGATAGACTCTCCGATTGTCCTGATAATGAAATTACTTTTATCTACTGACGGTTATAGATAAAGTATTTCATTGTGATCCTGTTCAATGCACCCAGTGCACTAGATCCTTTTGCTCGAAGACACTCCGATGATTTTAGACTCATCATATCTCATTTGATCCCACTTAAATGCTAGCAAAAGAATTCTACAACTTTAACAAGATAAAGGCGCCCAACCTTTAACTTAAGTTGTGAACGATATTCAAGACTAACTAAAGAATTGTGTCTACCACATACATATCCAGATGTATGAACAATTCTTCTTTTCTCATAGTCTTTAGACCTTATGATTATTTACTTTAACAATTATTAAACTATAAATGCTATAAGATTTGTTTAAACCAGAAATCACTTTATTAATATGAATAAGATTGTTAATTACACTATTACACTCTTGCTATTGAGCATAATCCTAACAATCTCCCACTTGCGCTATAGCAAATGTGTCATATCTCTCAAGCCCATATTCTCTAGGTGCCCATCGAAACTCTTCTGAGGTAGAGCCTTTGTGAAGGGATCTGCTAGATTTTCCGCTAACGCGATTTTGGTAATCGTCACGTCACCTCTTTGAACAATCTCCCTTAAAAGATGATATTTCCTTTCTATGTGTTTACCTCTCTTGTGACTTCTTGGTTCTTTCGAATTAGCCACTGCTCCACTGTTGTCACAGTAGATAGTGATCTGCTTATTCGCACTAGGAACCACTTCCAAGTCAATCAAGAATTGACGGAGCCAAACAGCCTCTTTGGCAGCCTCGCATGCAGCAACATACTCAGCTTCCATAGTGGAATCAGCAATACAAGATTGCTTGATACTCCTCCATATAACTGCTCCTCCTCCAATAGTAAACACAGCCCCTGATGTGGATTTTCTGGAGTCAGAATCTGATTGAAAATCAGAATCTGTATACCCAACGGGAATCAAATCCCCTCCAGAGTATACAAGCATATTATCTCTCGTTCTCTTGAGATACTTGAAAATATGCTTGACTGCCGTCCAGTGATCAGGACCAGGCTTCGATTGAAACCTGCTAACTATGCCAACAGTAAAACAAATATCTGGTCTAGTGCAAAGCATTGCATACATGAGACTTCCAACTGCCGAGGCATATGGAACTCTACTCATGAACTGCTCTTCATGCTCATTCTTAGGAACTTGTTCCTTAGAAAGCTTGATTCCATGTCTGAAAGGTAACATACCTTTCTTGGAATCCTGCATGGAAAACCTAGACAAGATTTTGTCTATGTATGAAGCTTGGGATAATGTAATCGTTCTATTCTTTCTATCCCTTATAACTTGGATACCTAGAATAAAACTTGCTTCTCCTAAGTCCTTCATATCAAATTGTTTTGTTAACCATTCTTTTACTGATGTCAATACACCTACATCGTTTCCGATGAGTAGTATATCATCAACATAAAGAATCAGGAAAACCAACTTGTCGCCCTTAATCCTCTTGTATACCCACTTGCACCCAATGGGTTTTATCCCTTTAGGCAAGTCTACAAGGGACCAGACTTTGTTATTGAACATAGATTCAATCTCAGATTGCATTGCCTTTTGCCAATGGCGACTATCAACATCCTCCATAGCTTCCTTGTACGTATAGGGATCATCGTCGTCCGGGAGATTCTCTACAGATTCTCCCAGACCGATGTATCTTTCGGGTTGTGTTCTAACCCTCCCACTACGACGAGGAATGGTAGGTTGTTGACCTTGTGTTGGATCGGAACTTACAATTGGGTTAGGTTGTGTAACCTCTCGTGGAATTGTATCTCCTGACATCTCATTCAGGACAATTCTACTTTTAGGCACAAAATCATTCATATAGTCCTTATCCAGAAATTTAGCATTTGTCGAAACAAATACTTTAAGATCTGAAGGACTATAAAAATAATATCCTTTAGTTTCTTTCGGATACCCTACAAATATACATGTTTCTGAACGGGACTCCATCTTTTCTGTCTTTCCTTTTAACACGTGCGCAGGACATCCAAATATCCTTAAGTGTTGTAAACTAGGCTTGCGCCCAGTCCACAACTCATGCGGTGTTTTAGGAACAGACTTAGATGGTACACGGTTTAGAATGTATATTGCAGTTTGTAAAGCATATCCCCAGAAAGAAATAGGAAGTGTTGAATAACTCAACATCGACCTAACCATATCCAAAAGAGTTCTATTTCTCCTTTCTGCTACCCCATTTTGTTGAGGTGTACCAGGTGCAGAAAACTGAGAAACTATCCCATTATCAATAAGATATTGCTGAAACTCACCAGATAGATATTCTCCACCACAATCAGATCTCAAGATTTTTATGTGTTTCTCAAGCTGATTTTCCACTTCAGCTTTAAATGCTTTGAACATGTCAAAAGCATCCGACTTATGTCGCATGAGATACACATATCCAAATCTTGAGTAATCATCTGTGAAAGTGATGAAGTACTCATATCCACCTCTAGCTTGAATGCTCATAGGTCCACATACATCAGTGTGTATCAATCCTAAACATTCAGTGGCTCTGGCACCTTTGGCAGAGAACGTCCTTTTGGTCATTTTACCTTCCAAACAAGATTCACAAGTTGGTAGATCATCAACCTTTAAGTCACTCAAAGGTCCGTCACTTACCAATCTTTTAATCCTATTAAGGTTAATATGACCTAAGTGTAAATGCCAAAGGTAGGTTTCATCTTTTGATAATTTAACTCTTTTATGATCAGGTTCCGTTATTTCTGTGTCTAACGAGTGAGAGATATTTCTATGCAAGAAGTATAGACCGTTTTCCAATGTACCTTTGCAAATAACTTTGTCATTCTTACTAATAATAAAAACTTTATTAAAAGTAACCGAATATCCAAATTTATTCAAACAAATTTATTCAAACAAGAAACTGAAATTAAATTCCTCTTAAATTGAGGTACATAATAAACGTCTATCAAATCTAAATGCCTTCTAGAATCCAAACAAACTCTAATATCTCCCACTGCACTTGCAGACACTAACATTCCGTTGCCCAAGCGCAAATTGATCTCATTCTTATTCAGCCTTCTCCTTTCTTGGAACCCCTGCAAGGAATAACAAACATGATTAGTGGCTCCTGAGTCTATGATCCAAGAATCTGTAGAATCAGCCAAAAAACATGTTTCAAGATAATTCAAATTACCTTCTTCCTTCTTGTTCTGGGACTTTGGGCAATTTCTCTTCCAATGTCCCTTTTCACCACAAAGGAAGCATTTCCCTTTGATCTTGGTTACTTTCTTGGTGTCCTTCTTGGTAGGCCCAAGTTGCTTTTTCTTCTGTTGTTTCTTGACCTTTTGACGGGCCTTAACAGTAGCAACTTTACCAACCACATGAATCTCTTGACCTTTGCCTTTCACAAGGATCTTTTCAGCACTTTGAACATCTTGCATCAGGCTCTGTAAGGTGTATTCCTTTTTGTTCAAAGTGTAGTCCAATTTGAACTGATCAAAGGAATCTGACAATGAATTGACAACCATATCAATCTTTGTCTCACCATCTATCTCAGCGCCATGCAGTTCAGCAATGTTGAGATGTGCTATGACTTTCATCATGTGATCCTTCACAGCCTGTCCAGGTTTCATCCTAAGATTCGTAAAAGCAGTCACTGCCTCTCTCTTAGTCGTCCTGGACTTCATAGCAAACATCTCCTCTAGAGACATCATTATATCAGCAGCAGACTCCATTCCTTCATGCTGCTGTTGCAACACGTCGGAGATAGTGGCCATAATATAACATTTGGCCATATCATCTGAAGTCTTCCACTGCTCATACTCATCTCTTTGCACTATGCTTGATTCAATATTAGGAGCAGGTGGTTTAGGAGTGGTTAGAACAAATTTATGTTTTTCACTTTGCAGCAACAACCCAATTTTCCTTTTCCATGTTACATAGTTATCTCCAGTTAAGGTGTTATCTTTCAGGATGTTCATAAGTGATGGGGTCATGATTTCTGAATGAAAACAAAACATATATAAGTAAATAATCATTATAAAGCACTTTTAAATATTTATCTTGAATTAAATGAATAACTCAATCAAAAAAATTCAACGGTGATCTAACACCCATAAATGTTACGCCTCCTTTGGGAGTTCGCACCATTTACTAGTTAGACTAGGTCCCACCTAATTGTTAACATAACAACCAGCGTTTTCAATTTTAGCCTTGCAATTTTACTGACAAGAACTCTTTGGAGGATATCAATAAAATTACATTGAGTGTGTTACCAAGATATCGACCCTCAATTTTCTCTCACGAAAATCCCTCCTTTGGGAGTAGATCTCGTTGAGTCCATTGTCTAGTCTATCCTTGTAAGGAAGTATATTGCTTAATTCCATTCATGGATGTCCCTTTGGGGAATTACCATAAAATAATTAAGCTCAACTAATCTTGGAAGCCATAGGTGTTACAAAAACACCTTCTCCCACTCAATTATTTAAGGCGTGTGATTAAATCCCATAGAATGATTTACCAAGTTATCTAGATGCCAATTTAGATACCTAAATCATTCAATGCATGTTCATACCAAAAGAGATATATGAGTGGCACTCCTATTCTATATGTCATGTTATCATACAACAACAAAAATTGTAATATTTAAGCATAATTTAAATAGCAACAATTTTGGCCCATCCTAGAAAAACAAATAAATTACATTGATATAGGAATACAAGATCTTCGAGTGGCCCATCACCATAAGCCCATCCTCCAGCCTCCCTCCACGGGATTGCACGGCCCACAACCCCACGTAAGGGGCTGCCATGCGCAGCCCATGGGCCTTGCATGGCTGCCGTGCGCAGCCCTCTTGGTGGCAAGGCTGCCGTGTGCAGTCCACTGGATTTCGGGCATGCCATGCGCAGCCCAATCCACTCCTAGGGTGTGCACGGTGCTCGTTCTTGGTTCCGGTTGCTTCGTTTCTTCGATACTTCGATGTAGAACGTGTTACAATTTAATTTAATCAAATAAAATTACTGCAGAAATTTTTTTTTTTTTTTATTCATGACGGTAAAAAATACTGCACATTATAATAAATAATACATTAAAAACTGCAGCAATTTTTTAATACATAAAAAAAATCCTAGCAACTACCAAGAAGGAATTATGGCGATGATAAACCACCCTTCTTGTTACAATTCCGAAACCAAAAATACATTGAAAATCTAGAGCCAAAATCGAGCAATAACAATCCACATAAAAACATATATTAATCCATACATCACATGTAATAATATATGCGAATACCTAGAGTGCCATCTCTTTCTAAAACATGCATAATCACAATAAAAGAAATCGATCCACGTATATATACGTTAATTAATTAAAAGGGTTCAATCAGGCTCTGATACCAATTGTAGGGAAAAATATACGTACCCGCAGCGGAAGCGAGACTAGAAAATAGTGTTTGGGTAGCTTTTAAAATTTTTCCAATTATGAACCTTAAACCCTTTTGATTAATCAAACATATATATATAAGAAAGTAATAAAATATATTAATACCTCTTGTAGCGTGATCCGATTGACTTGCGTCGATGGTAATCCACAAGATCTTCAATCCTAGCACGAACGTGGATCACCTAGGAGCGTGGTCTCCCTTTCTTTGAATTGCAAACCTGTGATTGGATTCAACAAACTTTTCTTGATCCGTTAGTCCCAAAAACAATCTAAAAGAACCTAAGATTATTCCGGTCACTTTTGAGTTCTCAATCTAATGGTCGAAACTCGCGTGAACCTTAATCGATATAGTATTCACAAGCTCATAGATGAATAAGCAACTAGAATACAATCAAAGAATAATCTATGTTCTTTTTGTTCTTAGTAGAATAATAGATTTCTTGCTATGAGTTTAGAAGAAGAAGAAGAAGAAAAATTCTGCACATTAGCACTAGGGGGTGGCCGAAATCTATATGTATACATATATAGGTGGCCGAAAATTTCTCTTCTTTCTTACCCTAGGGTGACCGAAATCCTTGACCAAAACTAATTAGGGTTGCCGCAATTTTACTCCTAAAATATTGGAGATTTAGTTGCACCCTAATTCCTATTTTGTTTAAGATTTCCAAACCCTAATCAAACTCAATAATCTTTTATTCCTTATTTGACTAAAATAAAAAGACTTCCTATTTGATTAAATAAATAAAATTAATTATTTATTTCCTTGTCAAACAAGTCTTTCTATTTAATTATACTACTACCAATAGTATACAAATAGGAATCATATTTCCTATTTAGAAAAGATTTGTTACTTTAATTAAACAATTAATTAAGCAATTAATTAATTCTTATTTAATTAAATAATGAAACAAAATAATATTAAATGCTAATATAGCATCTTGCCGCCCCACATATGTATTGGGCCAAATATTATTTTTCCTATTTCATTTAATCCATAGGACTTTAAATAAAAAGCCCACATGTGAACTATACCCATTCTTACTAAAAGAAATAAGCCCACATGTTATCCATTAATATATAAATATAATTGTGCAGCCCATTACATAAATAATGTGCAAATTATATTCTTAATATATTAAATTGCAATTATAGATGGACCCTAAATTGGTCCGGTAGAATATTTCAAGTGATCCATGCAAGTCCGTGTGGATTGGGGATCTTGGCGGGCTATCTAAATTTAAGCTCTAATAGACATAACCTAATCACAATCAACAAATGATTCACTTAGATCCGATCCATTAATTTTAGCTCATTCCACTAAAGAGCTAAAATTGAACTCTTAAATAAAGACAGAAAAGGAAGATGCTTCCTCATTCATACCCTAGACAATCATATTGGAGATAGTGTATCCTCGTGATTAATATCAGTAATCGCCAAGAGTTCATAGACCGCCTATAACTCTCCAAGTTACCATATTTACTTATATGACCACATTTTGAACTTGGATATTTTGACTTGTCCAGAAGCCATGTTTTCAATAGACACTATTGAAAACTCAACGTTGAGATTTAATATCCAATTACCTCAAAACATCCATATGATGATATTATACTCTCATTTAATAAATGGAGCCACGATGTCCATATCTATAAATGAAGTCCTCTATCGATTAACAAATGAATATCACCAAACTATCGAGGATAGACTATGCGATATAATCGTACTCATTGATAGCTCAAATGATATCACCTGCAACCATAAGTCCATCATTTATCTCAGGATTAAGATAGACTCTCCGATTGTCCTGATAATGAAATTACTTTTATCTACTGACGGTTATAGATAAAGTATTTCATTGTGATCCTGTTCAATGCACCCAGTGCACTAGATCCTTTTACTCGAAGACACTCCGATGATTTTAGACTCATCATATCTCATTTGATCCCACTCAAATGCTAGCAAAAGAATTCTACAACTTTAACAAGATAAAGGTGCCCAACCTTTAACTTAAGTTGTGAACGATATTCAAGACTAACTAAAGAATTGTGTCTACCACATACATATCCAGATGTATGAACAATTCTTCTTTTCTCATAGTCTTTAGACCTTATGATTATTTACTTTAACAATTATTAAACTATAAATGCTATAAGATTTGTTTAAACCAGAAATCACTTTATTAATATGAATAAGATTGTTAATTACACTATTACACTCTTGCTATTGAGCATAATCCTAACACTTGCCACTTTAGCTTTGGTTCATATGTTCTAGTGCTTAATGGGTTTAAACCCTAGACACAATCACTCTTCCGATTTGGAGAGTGATGACATGATTTCGGTAATTCCCTAACCAAGAGAACGAACCCTTTACTGGATTAATTGAATTCACATGTTAAACAATCTACATGAATTGCATCTTGTGTTTAGTAAACTGGTATCCCACATGTGTCTCATATCTTGCTTATCTCCCAGCCACCATTGTTTTCGTAGTTCGGGTATCTTGCCTTTAGGAGTAGAATAACGTAATTAGGAGTAGACTAATTAGATAGCCAAGACACCCGGATACATTATAACTTTAGTTAGTTAGGTAGTTTGCATATCCACACACACACCACACCGCATTCATTTACATTGCTTTAATAAACTCTAAAACTAGAAACAGTTAATGGATTCGATCTCCTCGTGGGAACGATACCCTTACTCATAGCCACTATACGTGGCCAACAATTCGTATACTTGCAAAAGGATAAAAACACCATGCGCCCTATCATTTACCAGAGTTTGTAGAACTCTCCTTTGTGCGTGTCAATTTCTCAGAATATTGAGTTCCCTTTTAATTAAATTGAAACCTTCTTCGATTTAGTTCCCACGGTGACAGAGATAGTTGCACTCTGCACTCAATGAAGCGAACTGGACAATATCAACACTCTTTGAAAAGTCATCGTCGGGCTGGAGATGGATACAAACGTCATCTGCAGCTGACTTTCCACCTCTTAAATATTAAGGACTCTGGAATCTTTGTAAAGTTCTCCACTTTCATAACATAAAACATATGACAGCAAGGAATTCCTTTATTTTGTAACAACTTGCATTCACACGAAAGTACTGGCAAATTGTGCTTTGATGAATCACAATCACCATCCTTAACAACTTGCTGAATATCAATTATGTCCCTTTGGTAAAAAACACTCACAGTGTTTTTATATGGAGAATCATATTCGGTGAGAACGTATTCGACTTCATTCTCCTCATTCCATGGAGCAAAGTGTGAATACTTTATTGAATCGTTGATCTCTTTAATAATGTCACTGTATATACGATAACTGTAGATGGAAGATGCATGCTTCTCCAATGACTTCATGTGGCTTAAGATCATTAGACTCTTAGTGTTTGAAGCATATTCGTCGATAAAGAAATTGTTTCTTAACCTCAAGAGTGCCCTATCGATTTGAGGAAATAAGTCGAACAATTTCTCACTGCTGCAAACATATTATTTCATGTAATTATTCATTGACTCTGATCTTTGAGTACTGCGCATTCCGGCAAAAAAAATGGCCATTGGAATATGTTTCTGCCCATCTATGCCTCTTTTCGTACATCATATTAACCCAAACGTTGTCTTCCAGGCCGTGTTGTTTTATCATTTCATTCCAACATTCATCAAATTTATCCTCGTCTATGTGGTCAAAGATGAAAGATCTAAATACCGATGACTTCTTAGGGCCATTAATGTGAGCACATGCTTTTCTTGCTACATGCCATCCACATACTCTATGCTGACAATTTGGAAATACCTCGTCAATTGCCTATCGCATTGTTTCGTCTCCATCTGTTAGTATAGAAAGGGGATGCTTGCTACCCATTAAATCCATGAGTTTAGTATGGGCCCATATGTATGAAGTAAATGTCTCATCTAACAAAAGTACAGCACCAAATACACAAGTTGCACTATGGCTATTTGCACCGACAAATAAATCCAAAGGCTTGCCATAGGCATTTGTCTTGTAAGTGGTATCAAAAACAAGAATATCTCTGAAGCACTTGTACTCGAATAGAGAATGGGAGTCCTTCCAAAATATATTAGCAAGCTTATCATCATCATCTGTGTTGAACCTGCAGTAAAAGTTTGGTTCAGTAAATGCCTTTGACTCGAGATACAAAATTGCTGCTTGTGAATCGCTTCCAAAAGCTTTTGATTGTCTCATCTTAGCAATCTTGTTATACATGTTCTTCTGAGTGAATCCAATTTTGGAGTATCCTCCTTTTTTGTCAACCATGTACTCAAATGTTTGACAACCTCTTTTGAAGTTTTTTCCCATGGCATCAATTTGGGCATAGTCACCTTAATCTAAGTTATTAACCAAAAATTCGCTCTGGATGAGGAATTTTAATTAACACCCTCAAACTGCTACCTGGTAGGCTGCAGCAAGGTAGGTACCTCTAGGTACCATTGTTTTTGTATGAGTAAAAAGTCTGGAGTAAGGTGTAATAGGTAAGAGAAAAATCACCCCGCCCTTCGGGGCTTCAAGCATATGGAGAAGATAAGATGCTTGAGGTTCCTTTGCTGGTGTGAGAGGCTTTGATCCTAGTCCTTGGTTCTTGGTCTTGGTCATGGTACTTGGTCCTGATACCTGGTCTCGGTACCCGGTACCCTGTACCCAATACTCTTTTCTAGATCTCCTCTATAGTTCCCCGACCCAGATAGCAAGCAAGGAAGAGGAGGGATAGGTGCTCTTCAATGATAAACTTACATACATGCGTAATAAAATAGATACGAGGGAGCGAATGACAAGTCTTTTGATAGAAGTGGACTGGCCTAGAGGGAAAAAGCATCACACATGATCACATGCTGAAAAACCCCTAGGTAATATCCAATGGAGAGAGTGACCATCATTTATATATTTATGAATGAGGCGTGCTCCGGGGAGCTTACACAAGTAGGAAAATAATACATCATAAATGCTTTGGAGAGCTTAAAATCATAGGCGGGCGTAGGCCTTTTTCTGGAATCTATAGCCAAGAAGAAGCCCCTTCTCTATAGAAAGTTTTGTAGTATTTATATCTCTAAATCGTGTTGCCTACTCGGTCAATTTAATCAATTCGCAATCATAGGAAGCTGATTTGGCATTAATGGAGTTGAATATTTTCTCATTAATGGTGTTGTGAATGGCCATTAAGGAGTTGAATATTTTCCCATTAATACTGTCTTTAACGACAATTAAGGAGTTGAATATTTTCCCATTAATAGTGTCTTTAATGGCCATTTAAGGAGTTGAATATTTTTCCCATTAATAGTGTCTTTAATGGCCATTAAAGAGTTGACTGTTTTCTGTGTGAATGGGGTGTTACTACGTGCAACTCTTCTTGTGACGTGGTCTTTTCTTCCTTCGTAATCTGACAGATGGTGTATTAAGACCTCCCTTATTGAAGCCTACTATGCTAGGTGGTCGAGAGGTGCTTAGAGGTCCGATTTGGGTAGAAACCGAGGTACGGGGTACTGAGTACGAGGTACTGGGTATAGGTACCGGGTATGGGGTACCGGGTATGGGGTACCGGGGACGAGGTACACGGTACGGGGTACGGGTACGGGGTACGGGGTATGAGGTACGGGGGTACTGGGCACCGGGGTATCGGGTACGGGTTACAGGGTACCAGGGTATGGGGTACCGGGTACCAAGATACCAGTGCGGCACGACATCGGGGTACTGACTTCCATATTTCTTAGTAGCTAGGGATCTAGGCAACCTCGATCTGGACCTCGATTGATAGATGGGTGTGTTGATCTTAGTTCCTTTATGGGGTAGCTAGATGATTCTTGCGGCATCCTTCTACTCTATGCGATCTTGGCAAGGATGGAAATCTTATTTGGACCCCTGCCAAAAAAGGCGGTTAACAGAAATCCCTTCTGACTTGAACACCGGTACCTAGTTGGGGTTAGAGTTAGGATATGTAATACTTGAAGAATTTTGCTCATCCTTCTTTATTGGTAGCCATTACTTGAAATGAAAACCGTTCCCTGCACACTTGGCTTTAGGCAAACCAGGGTACTAGTCATTCCTGCAAAACAGATGAGCTGTGGCGGACCACTGAAGGGATATTCCCTGGCATTCCTATTCCATGAATCCTGGTACTTTGGAGAAAATCCACTGGCGAATCTGGGTACTTGGCATTCCTGTTCTAGGAATCCTGGTACTTTGGCGAAAAGATCCTGATAGGCAACTAAGGCCACTTTTGCACCAACTCTTCATATGGCGAATCTGTGGCACCAGGCATCCCGTATAAGGGAACCTGATCCTTTGGCGAATTGATCTTGGTAGGCAACTATACCATCCAAATCCTTCTTGGTGGAGGGTATTCCCCGGACGAGGTAGCAGGAGTGTCTTATAGGCTCTCCTGGTATTGAAGACTCCAATGGGCAACTAGGGCCACGACTTCGCATCCTTAGTCTGGCTGACAACTTTACCACTTAAGTGCACCAGATCCTTCCTAGAGGAGGGGGGGGGGGGGGGGGGGGGGGGTTTATACCTCGACCAAGGCAACAGGAGTGCCATGTGGCTCTTCCTGGTCTTGAGGTGATCAGTTATAGAGATCCTCCTAAATGGGTTGACCCGGTCCAGGGCATTAGGAGTGCTATGTAACCCTCCTGGTCTTGACTCGATAATGGAGATGCTCCTAGAGGGGTTAACCCGGTCTAGGGCATCGGGAGCGCTATGTAGCTTTCCTAGATTTTTATGGTGATCCTCCTAGAGGGGTTAACCCGGTCCAGGGCATCAAGAGCGTTATGTAGCTCTCTTGGTATTAAGGCGATTCAGTAATGGATATCCTCCTAGAAGGGTTAACCTAGTCTAGGGTATCAAGTATTTCTACACAAGAAATCCCAGTCTTTAGGCGCTTTTATCATAGATTGGTAACCCGATCAAATTTCTGAATATAGAGGTCATTGTCCCTCCCTTGGGTTTGTAAGAGAGAATATTGAGTTTTCAATCCCCAAGTACCGCAGCCGGTTTAAGGGGGGCTGCTTGGGGTAGACAAGAGTTTTCAATAATCATAATGGGGTTCGAGATTCCTCTAGAATGAACCGGGACCTCGGTTATTTACTAGGGCGTTGAGTGGCCTGGTACAAGAAATCATGAACAACTAGTCCTCTTTTGATGGTACTGGTCCAGAGGCATGTTTGGGATCCTAGAAGTTCCCAGCAACTAAAATGAGGCATTGGACTCCACTCGGATGAACCGAAACCTAGGAGGCTCATTTGGGCGTTAAGGGGCTCGGTACAAAAGTGATGAGCCTCCTACATGATGCTGGTCCAAAGGCTTGCTAGGGCATCAAGAAGTACCCAGCAACTAAAATGAGGCTCTAGACTCCATTCGGACGAACCGGAACCTATGAGGCTCACTTGGGTGTTGAGACGCCCGGTATAAAAGTAAGGAGCCTCCTACATGATGCTGGTCCAGAGGCTTGCCCAGCAGCTGAAATGAGGCTATAGACTCCACTCGGACAAACCGGAACCTATGAGGTTCACTTGGACGTTAAGGGGCCCGGTACAAAAGTGAGGAGCCTCCTTCATGATGTTGGTCCAGAGGCTTGCTAGGACATTAAGAAGTATCCAGCAGCTGAAATGAGACTCTGGACTCCACTCGGACGAACTAGAACCTAAAAGGTTCACTTGGGCGTTGAGGGGCCCGGTACAAAAGTAAGGAGCCTCCTATATGATACTGGTCCAGAGGCTTGATAGGGCATCAAGAAGTACCTAACAACTGAAATGAGGTTCTGGACTCCACTCGAACGAACCAAAACCTAGGAGGCTCACTTGGGTGTTGAGGGGCCCGGTACAAAAGGAAGGAGCCTCCTACATGATATCAGTCCAGAGGCTTGCTAGGGGCATCAAGAAGTACCTTGCAGCTGAAATGAGGCTTTGGACTCTACTCGGATGAACCGGAACCTAGGAGGCTCACTTGGGTGTTGAAGGGCCCAGTACAAAAGTGAGGAGCCTCCTACATGATGCTGGTCTAGAGGCTTGTTAGGGCATCAAGAAGTACCCAGCAGCTGAAATGAGGCTCTGGACTCCACTCAAACGAACCGGAACCTAGAAAGCTCGCTTAGGTGTTGAGGGGCCCTAAGTCTTCTACCGGTCGTGCTACTCCTATGATCACACAGTTGAGTTGGATTCTTATTTAGTTCCCTAATCAACCTCCAATTAGGCTAATTCAATGTGAGTCAAAATAGGAAATACAATCATTTTAACTTTAGGAATCTTAATCTAATCTCAACTAACCCTAACATGGAATGTTTAGTATCAACTAAAACTAAATCAAAGTTAATTTTAGACCTTCATTAATCTTCCAAAACATAACGAATTCGTCTAAGACCTTCATTCCCAAATAGGCAGCCCACAATGCTTTGTTTTCAAAGTCCCGCATAGAAATTCTAGGCTGACCTTGAGGTAGTAAAATGGTCATAACTCATTCTAGAAAACTAGAAATCGCAAACCATAAAATTCTACGAAAAGATAACTTCCGTACCTTTTCAACCATATAAAGCTCAAAACCCCATTCCTTCTGAGATGATACAGTTTAATTCTTGAAGTTGACCCATCAACAGATACTATCCGCGTAGAAATTCTGGGCTGACCTTTGGGTAGTAAAATGGGCATAACTCCTTCAAGAAAACTCAAAATCACAAACCATAAAATTCTACAAAAATCTAACTTCCGTACCTTTCCAACCATATAAGGCTCGAAACCTAGTTCCTTCTGAGATAATACAGTTTAATTCTTGAATTTGACCTATCAACAAATTCTGTTTTCTCAAGCTTGATCGAAAATCTTTCAAATTGCTTCCAATTATCTCCAAGGACTTGGATAGCTGAGAACTAAGAGCTTATGAAGAGTGGATCTAATATCATGAGGTGATCCATATGTATAAGTGCAAATCTGGTAGATCTTTTGGGTAGAAGCTCTACCGGTATAGGAGCAAATCTTCTATAAGGTACAACTCTACTGCATAGGAACTCTAGGAGCATTGGGATGGATCTGGTGGATAGGAGTTCTACCAGTAACAAAATAAATCTTTTGTAAGGAAGCATGAAAGGTACAGCTCTACTGCATAGGAGCTCTAGGTGTACCGGAGCGGATCTGCTGGATAGGAGATCTACCGGTAGCGGAGCAGCTGTAGAAGAGCTCTACGAGTATATGAGCAAACTTATTGCATCGGGGTAGCATAGGATATCGGCTCCACTAGGAATCCCATACATCATATTTGCTCCACATCAAACAAAAGTCGTCAAATAACAAAGTGAGCACCATTCTTGGTGCACATGCAGTACATACAAATATGGAGAAAGTATATAACACATGAATAACATGTCATGAATAATGAATATATCACCTCAATAGTAGAAGGTTGAGCTTGCATGGCAATAAATTACTTAGATCTCATGGATCTACATCATGATGCACTCCTCATGTTCAACGTATTTAAGTAGCAACATATATAAGGTGAAATATCAACCGATTATAATAGGCATTGATTTAGTTCATAGGATTCATGCAATTTTTTTACAATCATTTAGCTCACAGGATCCCTGAAAACCTTTTTTTTTTTTTTTTATAAAATCACACTAGTAATAAAGGAACTAGTAGGTGAAATAAAGTTTCATGGCATCATGACATCATGGAATAAGCATGCAGTGAACATAGCAGGGGAATGCATTAAATCTTGTGTAGTTTTAATATGTAAAGGATAGAGAAACATACGATCATGTAGAGACAAAAAAGCCATGTTGGTCTAGTGAACTTCCCACAAACGACGCCAAAATGTTAACCAAAAATTCGCTCTGGGTAAGGAATTTCAATTAACACCCTCAAACTGCTACCTGATAGGCTATAGTAGGGTAGGTACCTAGGTACCATTATTTTTTGTATGAGTAAAAAGTCTGGAGTAAGGTGCAGTAGGTAGGAGAAAAATCACCCCGCCAGTCGGGGCTTCAAGCATATGGAGAAGATACGGTGCTTGAGGTTATCTTGCTGGTGTGAGGGGCTTTGATCTTGGTCCTTGGTTATTGGCATTGGATGGTACTTGGTCCCGGTCATGGTACTTGGTCCTGATACCTAGTCTCGATACCCGGTACCCGGTACTCTTTTCTAGATCTCCTTTGTAGTTCCCCGACCCAGATAGCAAGCAAGGAAGAGGAGGGATAGGTGCTCTTCAATGATAAACTTACATACATTTGTAATAAAATAGATACGAGGGAAAGAATGACAAGTCTTTTGATAGAAGTGGACTGGCCTAGGGGGAAAAAGCATCACACATGATCACATGCTGAAAAACCCCTAAGTAGTATCCGATAGAGAGAGTGACCATCTTTTATATATTTATGAATAAGGTGTGATCTGAGGAGCTTACATAAGTAGGAAAATAATGCATCATAAATGCTTTAAAGAGCTTAAAATCATAGGCGGGCGTAGGCCTTTTTCCAGAATCTATAGCCAAGTAGAAGCCCCCTTCTCTATCGAGAGTTCTGTAGTATTTATATCTCTAAATCTTGTTGCTCACTCCGTCAATTTAATCAATTCGCAATCACAGGAAGCTGATTTGGCATTAATGGAGTTGAATATTTTCTCATTAATGGTGTTGCGAATGGCTATTAAGGAGTTGAATATTTTCCCATTAATAGTGTCTTTAATGGCCATTAAGGAGTTGAATATTTTCCCATTAATAGTGTCTTTAATGGCCATTAAAGAGTTGATTGTTTTCTATGTGAATGGTGTGTTACTGTGTGCGACTTTTCTTGTGACGTGGTCTTTTCTTCCTTGGTAATCTGACAGATGGTGTATTAAGACCTCCCTTGTTGAAGCCTTCTATGCTAGGTGGTCGGGAGCTGCTTGGAGGACCGATATGGGTAGAAATCAGGGTACTGTGTACCGAGTACGGGGTACCGAGTACGAGTTACGGGGTACGGGGTACCTGCTAGAAGTACTGGGTACCGGGGCATCAGGTATGAGGTACTGGGATATCGGTGTAGTGCGACATCAGGGTACTGACTTCCATATTTCTTGGTACCTAGGGATCTAGGCGACCTTGATTTGGACATTGATTAATAGATGGGAGTGTTGATCTTGGTTCCTTTTCGGGGTAGCTAGATGATTCTTGCGGCATCCTTCTACTCTATGCAATTTTGGCAAGGATGGAAAATTCTTCTTTAGACCCCTGCCAAAAAAGGCGGTTAACATAAGTTTCTATGAGATCAATGGTGTAGGGGAAAATACAAGCGACGGAAGTGAAAAATAGTTTAGTATAGTTTAAAAATTTTCCTTAAAGATGAACCTTAACCCCTTAATTAATTAACATATATGATTAAAAGTATCGTACCTTTGTCGCGTGATCCGATTGACGTTGCATCGATGGTAATCCGTAAGATCTTCCAATTCAATCATGAACGTGAATCACTTAGGAACGTGATCTCCCTTTATTTGAATTGTGTACCTGATGATAGATAACAAAAACTTTTCTTTTTTATTAGTCATAATAACTTCCAAGAGATAACAAAGAACGTTCCGGCCACTTTTGAATTCTCAATCCTTTGATCGAAATTCGCGTGAACCTAATTCGAAATTGTGCACAAATCCTTTTGATGTAAAAGCTACTAGTGCACTATCGAAATAAGAACGATCTCTTCTCTCTTTTTCCTCTTGGCCGAATTCACACACTAGTCTCTAGAGTTGGATTTATTTTTCAAGTTTAAGAAAATAACTCTCTAGAAAAACATTAGGGTTCACTAAATTCTCCTCAAAGAATGGTGGCCGAATCCGTAGTTACAAAAACTATGGTGGCCGAATCCCTTGCTCAAAAATTCTTAGGGTTGCCAAATTCTATGATAGGTCATTATGTGGTGGCTGAATCCTCTTTCTAAAAAGATTAGGGTTAGCTGAAATCTACCAACAAAAAGGACTCCTATCAATATTTAGAATTCTAACCCTAATCCAACTCTTTAGAGTATATTATGACTATATCAAAAGATTTCCTAATTTGACTAGATAAATAAATTCCTTATTTATTTATTTATCTACTTAACAAATAAAGTCTTTGATATTTATTATACTACTAGTAATAGTATAACACTAAGAAACATATTTCCTAGTCATAAAAAGATTTTGGCTTTTAATTAAATAATTAATCAATCAATCAATTAACTTCCATTTAATTAAATAATAAAATAAAATAATATAATATAATAGGCTAATATTTTAGCCTTGCCACCCATATACAATAAATGGGCCAATATTATTCTTCCATTTTATTAAATCCATTGGACCTTTAATTAAAATGCCCACATATGAACTAGACTCATTCTTACTAAAAAAAACAAGTACACATGCCTTAA